>VMYD01000306.1:0-587464 GCA_007663325.1 Eucalyptus pauciflora | reverse complement strand
CGATCTTTCCCTCCCTCTTTCTCTCTCTCTCTGCGAGCCCGCGGATCCGGGTTTCGCTCGCCGCCGGTCTCCCCCGAAGTCTCTCGGAGGGGGATCGGCGAGCTCGCGACCCGACCGCCTTGCCTTGCTTCGCTCCAAGCTCCCCGATGTCTCTCAGGGGTCCTTGGGGCTTCGCCGGCTGCTGCGCGTGCCTCAACAGAGGCGGGGACGGGGGTATTTATAGGCGAGGGGGTGGCCGGTCGACGGAGCTTCGACCGCCGGTCCCCCTCGCGCGCCGAGCGGCTCCGGACGGCTGGACCGGTGTCCCATCCGACGCCAGCTGCCCCTTTGTGTCGCCGTCCGTCCGTCCCTCCGGCATCGCGCCCCCCTGCGCGTGCGTTGCAGAGGCGCGAGGAAGGAGAAGGCGTGGATGGGCCGGGCCGAAGCGGAAATGGGCCGAGGGCCCATGCGAAGGCTGCTTCCCCTGCTTTTTCTTGCTTCTGTTTTGCTTTGTTTTCTTTTTTGCTTTTGTTTATTTATTTTTTTTTGAAAAAGATAAAATAAAACAAAATAAAGTGAGACTTAATGAAATAAAACGAAATTTTAGGCGTCAACACCCACCTTTCCATATTTTATCTCTCTCCGCTCACTAACTCTTCCTTTTCTTCGTTACATAGACGTAGAACAAATAAGCTGAATGACGTGAATTTGCAAAAAAAATAAAAATAAAAATAAAATAATAATAATAATAATTTTCTGTTTTCTCTTTTATTTCTCCTTTTCTTTTTGTTTCTTTTCTTTTCCACACCATGATTCATCTTCTTCTTATGTGGCCACAGGATGAACCCAAGTATGTCATAAAACTGTTTCCTGGGTGGGGAAGAAAAAATTACACTAAAAAATTAGAGGGACCTTCAGGTGGGGAGGGTAGACTCCATCGCATATCGTAAGATGTGTTTGAGGAACTGGTAGGTCAGTATAGTAGCCGCCCACGTCGGTGAAGGTGGAGGGGTGGGTGAAACTGTTGGAAGTTTGTTTGTAAAATAAATTAAGTGTGTGTTTCTTTGTCCCACATAGGAAAGTGGGCGAAGGTGGGCCAATTAATAAGTGTGGAGTTTCCTTAATGCATCTAAAGAAAGGATTGGGTGTGGGCTAGACCCTACCATACCCACATGCAGGTGCGTGATTATTAGGTGCACTTAGCACTTTGCACGCCCGCGGTTTAATTAATACTAATCCCTTCATTTTAATTTTAATTTTATTTCGTACGGTTATTTTAATAACCGTTAATTATTTCAAAGGATGTATTCTGTTTATTAAGTATTTTAGAAATTATGCAACTTCGGAATTTTATTAAGGAATATATTATCATCATCATCATCATTATCATTATCATTATCATTATCATTATCATTATCATTATCATTATCATTATCATTATCATTATTATTATTATTATTATTATTATTATTCATAATTTTTTTTCTATGTGTCTTTCAAGAAAGCTTTTGGAAATGATCTTGTTTAGTTTGTAACCTTTTCTGAAAGGTTGCATTTGTTCATTTTTCAACTTCTTCCGAATTGACACATTTATTCATTTGGGCAACTTCTTTCGAAAGGTTATATTCGTTCACTTCACAATCTTTCACGAAAAGTTGCCTAAGATTGATTTTTTATATATATGTTAGTTTTCTAGATGAACAATGTGTTATCTTTTTTGAGTCTTCTTTCCAAAAGTACAGCCAACTTTTCAATTGTTTCCTAGAGAGACCTTGGAGAAATACTAGAATTGCTATCTAGTATTCTCATTTGAGACTTTGTTGTATCTTAGTGGAAATTTGCCAGTGACCATTAGCAACATTATATGGCAAATAAATCCTTAAAGAAAGTGATATCATGCCTCAAAGTCCAACTTAATTGCTTTAAAGATCTGACTCATTTGTTCTACCCAATTTGAAACCATATTTCCCCAACAATTTTAAGGATTTATTTTGTTAAACAATGGAGTCAGAGATAATCAAGGTCCTGAATCAAGACATTGTCAAACTAGATCGGTTCAATGGGAACAACTTTGCTCGTTGGAGGGACAAGATAATGCTCTTACTCACTGCCCTAAAGATTTCCTACATACTGGATCCTAACTTAGTGCCTATAGAAGATCCGAAGCCTACCATCGAAGGACGACAACCAATTGCGAAAGCCATTGAGAGGGGTCAATAAAGAGAAGAAGAAACGTGCGGAGGACGAATTACTTTGTCGATGACATATTCTGAAGACATTGTCCGATCGTTTGTACAACTTATTCACTGAAATGAAGTCCGCTAGAGAAATTTGGAATGCACTAGAATTCAAATACAAAGCGGAGGAACAAGGTACCGACAAATATCTAATGGCAAAGTATTTGATTTCAAGTTTATTGATACCAAACCCTTGTTGAAACAAGTCCATGAATTGCAAGTGCTAGTGAATAAAATTCATGCCCTCAAGATTGATATTCCAGAAACTTTTTAAGTTGGAGCAATTATTGCGAAATACCTTCAAGTTAGAAAGACTATGGAAAAAGGCTAATGCACAAGTCAGAAGACTTCACCTTGGAGCAAATACAGAAAGATCTTCGCATTGAGGAAAAGTTACGTTTACGTGATAATTCTGTTTTGTACAATTCCAATGTGAATGCTGTGGAAAGAAAACGGAAAATCGGCCAGAACTTCAAAGTTAAAAACGGGCATAAATTTAAGAGAACACAAAAGAAGAAAAAGGGTTGCTGTTTTGTTTGTAACAAACAAGGACACTATGCCAAGGATTGCATACACCGTAAGAGCATTTTAAAGGACAAGAACAGTTCGACGATGAAGGCTGATGCAAATTTAGTTGAAGAAAATTATGTAGCCATGATTTCAACCATGCTTTCGAGCTTGAAAATTTCTGAAATTAATGATGAGATGGCTGTGGTTTCTAAAATCAACTCTACCACTGTCCAATTTGGTTGGTGGTTAGATTATGGAGCAACAGTCCACGTGTGTAATGACAAATACATGTTCAAACAATTTGAAGAGACCGTTGCCTCAAATGTTCAAGAGGTCTTGATGGCGAATAATGCTCTTGCAAAGGTTGCTGGAAAAGGCACGATGGAGATAGACTTCACTTCTGAAAAGAATATTACTCTTCTTAATGTGTTATTTATACCCAAAATTAGGAAGAACCTACTTTCTATTGATTTACTTTGTAAGAGGGGATTTGTTTGAATTCGACAAAGTTATCCTGTCGAAGAATGAGCTGTTTGTAGGAAAGGGTTATGCCAATGATGGCATGTATCAACTAAGTATCAATAATAATATTGCTAGTTCTGTTTATATTGTTGAGTCTTCCTTTTTTATGGCATAGTAGGTTGGCACATATAAATATTCATTATTTGAAGAATATGAAAAAGTTAGATTTGATAGATTTCAATGGCGAATTTGATAAATGTGAAATATGTGCTAAGTCCAAACTTACTAAGAAACCATTTCCTAGTGTTAATAGAGATTATAATTTATTGGATTTGGTTCATAGTGATATATGTGAATTCAATGGCATGCTAACACGTGGTGGTAAAAGGTATTTTATTACCTTTGTGGATGATTATAGTAGGTTTTTTTATGTTTATCTCATAAGGTCGAGATGAAGCATTTACCATGTTTAAGAAATATAAATTTGAAGTAGAAAATCAATTAGAAAGGAAAATCAAAGTTCTACGTTCAGATAAAGGTGGATAATATTTCTTAAGTGAATTCTCTTCATTTTGTGAAGAACACGGAATTATTCATCAAGTTTCGACACCATATACTCCACAACAAAATGGTTTGGCTGAAATGAAAAATCGATCTCTTGGAGAAATGGTTAATTATATACTTTCAAATTCAAAGCTAGCAATTAATCTTTGGGGAGAAGTATTGCTCACTGCATGTTATATTTATAATAGAACACATTAAAAAAAAAATGACATAACCCCTTATGAAGTATGGAAATATGGAAGACCAAATTTGTCATACCTTAAAGTGT
Organism: Eucalyptus pauciflora; assembly: GCA_007663325.1. Classification (NCBI taxonomy): domain Eukaryota; kingdom Viridiplantae; phylum Streptophyta; class Magnoliopsida; order Myrtales; family Myrtaceae; genus Eucalyptus; species Eucalyptus pauciflora. Next base: position 583,444 of record VMYD01000306.1, on the reverse strand, counting down.
GGGGATGTTTGGCATACTACCGAGTACTAGATCCCAAGAGAACAAAACTCGGTCCTAGAGCTATCATAAGTGTTTTCGTTGTGTATGCCAAAAACAGTAGAGCTTATAGGCTTCTTGATTTAGAGTCTAATGTCATTGTAGAATCAAGAGACGTTAAATTCTTTCAAAATAAATATTCTACAGGTTCTAAAATTATTGAAAATAATTCAAGACCTATGGAGACTCAAGTGTATTCTTAAGAGAAAGAAACGAATGATCCTAAAGACATGATTAAACCAAGGAAAAGCACTAAAGCTAGGAAACTAAAAGACTTAGGTCGTGATTTTATTACTCATGTTTTTCTCGTTGAAGGAGATAGAGATAATAAATTGGTAAATAAATACCCCTTAGTATTAAATGTAAAAGACGATCCTAAAAGCTTTGATGATGATATATCTTCTAGAGATGCTTCTTTTTGGAAAAAATGCTATAAATGATTAAATTGACTCGATTATGTCCATTAATACTTGGGTATTAGTAGATTTACCAAATGGATCCAAGCGTATTGGGTGCAAATGGGTATTTAGGAGAAAATATCATTATGATGGTTCTATCCAAGCTTTTAAGGCTAGACTAGTGGCTAAAGGATATAGACAAAATGAATGAATAGATTATTTTGATAAGTATGCTCCTATTGCACGTATAACTTCTATTCGAATTCTTTTTGCTCTAACTTCCATTTATGATCTTTATGTTCATCAAATGGATGTAAAAACTGCTTTCTTAAATGGAAACTTAAATGAGTAAATTTACATGGAACAATCAGAGGGTTTCGTTCTTCCTGGGAATAAAAGGAAAGTATGTAAATTGATTAAGTCTCTTTATGGGCTTAAGCAAGCTCCTAAGCAATGACATGAAAAATTTGATTCGATCATATTGTCTAATGGTTTCATCCACAATAATGCCGATAAGTGTATATACTCTAAATTCACTAAAGACTATAGTGTCTTAGTGTGCTTATATGTTGATGATATGCTTATATTTGAAACTAACATGATTGGAATTATTAAGACTAAGAAGTATGTAACTTCCATGTTTAAAATGAAGGATTTGGGTGAAGTCGATACTATCGTAGGTATTAAAGTTAAGAACATAGTGGGGGTTATTCTTTAAGCGAATGTAATTATGTTGAAAAGTTATTAAATAAATTTCAACATCTTAGTACTCCATTTGATTCTAGTATTAAATTAAATTATAATATTGGTAGAGCGATAGCACAACTTGAATATGCGAGTGCTATAGGGTCTTTAATGTATGCGATACATTGTACAAGACCCGATATCGCTTATTTTGTATGCAAGCTGAGTAGGTATACTAGTAATCCAAGTATAGAACATTGGAGGGCTACTACCAAAATTTTTTGTTATCTAAAGAGAACTAAAAATTTATGATTGTTTTATAATAATTATTCGGCTGTATTAGAATGATACACAGATGCTAGTTGGATTACAAGTGTGGAAGATGAGCATTCCACTTATGGATAGATTTCCACACTAGGTGGAGGTGCTGTATCTTGGGCAAGCAAGAAATAGACATGTATAACTCACTCAACGATGGAATCAGAATTCATTGCTATAGCGGCAATTGGGAAAGAGGTCGAATGGATTAAGAATTTGTTGTTGGTTATCAAATTATGGTCTAATCCTATGCCTCCTATTTCTATCCATTGTGATGGTCAGGCCACTTTGACAAGAGCTTATAATAGTACCTATAATGGTAAGTCTAGACATATTAGTCTTAGACATGAATATGTGAGACAATTAATTAAAAATGGTACAATAACAATTGTATACGTGAGGTTAAGTAATAATCTAGCCGATCTCTTGACAAAGGCTTTACCAAGAGACATGGTAATAATGACCTCACAATAAATGGGGTTAAAACCCTTTAATTGAAATCACCAGTAATGGTAACCCGATCTTTTTCTAGAACATCACTAGTTATAAGGTTTAATGGGTAAGAACAAGTTCTGAATGTGATTGTTTGAGATTGACATAGCCCTGATATGAGAAGTCAGTATTGTCTGTTCTATGGACAGGTCTTATTTGTTCCTGCTTTGAAGCAATGTTGACACCTAATTTTGGAAAAATAAAATTGCATTTTGAACAAATAAAAGAAAAAAAAATGAAAATGGGGGAAATTGATTTGATTGAATTATGCATGGAAGGTGGGAATTCTGACTAATTATTCTTGCTTCAATTAGATCTTCAAGAAATCAAGAGAATAAAAGTCAAAATGGAAACCAAACCCAAAATTGGTGAGGATAATGGTCAGATTGATAAATCAATGGGAAAGTATCAAAGGATTATATTCATCAGGTGAACTGATTGCAAAAATCAAAACGAACTTGGATGTGTTTCTGGTAACATGAGTGAAAAACCGAAATGTTAATTTGCGATGGCAAATCGGGGCTGAAATTCTGTAATTCTCGCAATCAAGGAAGCTTAACTTTCTAAAAGACAATAGAGGTTTTCACTATAAAAAGGCAACGGTTCGTGAGAAATTAAAAAAGAGGGGCATTTTCGAAAAAATTCAGAGCAAAAGTGAGGAAGGTTTTCTCCTTCATTTCTTTCGAGTTCAATTTTCTTTAAGGGGAGAGGCACACACCCTTAGGGATCTCGGACGATGGTGTAGTCTTCTTGACGATGCCCCATGTTCATCATGCTTCATAGATATTGGCGACAAGCATAAAGCTAAGTCGAGCTTCTTCTTTTTTTTAAGTTTGATTGTGTGCAATTCCAATTTGCTATTCGCACTAAGGTGATTTTATTTTTTTCTTGCCTAGATTAAACTCCTACATCTCCGACGATAATTCTAGCAGCGAGACATCAAAGTGGCCAACGTACCTAAGCGTTGATTGCCATCCAGTGATTTCACTGTGATAAAACCGGGTTGTTTCTCTCCCTATTAAAGTTGTTCACCCCATATTTTCACCTAATTTACTTTGTTTTGTTCTGATGTTGTGGTCACAGGCAATTCAATGCCGAACAAAAGGCCACACAATTCCATATTCCACCATAATTGACAAGAGAGAGACGACAAGAGAAGGGGGGCGTCCACTCAAAAAATTCTCGAAGGAGACTAGCAAATGATTAAATCAAGAACTAGCCATATGCCCACCAACGCTGCTGCAATTCCCCTCCTTTAGTTTTATTTTTATTTCTTTCTTTTGCTTATTTTATGTTATATTATTGTGTTTTAAATTTTGTTATTATTGTTTAAGTTAGAATATGGTTTGTCAATGTTAATATTTGTGCATTTTGTATGCATTATCCGTAGGGATTTTGTCCGAAATTAATGTAATTATTAATTTGATCCGAGAGACATCGGATCATTTTTTTATTATATTAATTTTTGGGCTTTTTGGTGAAATTTTAATTGTTAAATCACAATAATTATTTAATTTCGTCCGTAGGACTTCGGATCAGATTTGTAATTGTTTTGATCTCCTTGTTGTGATAATTAGGGTTAGAATAATCGTTAATTTGACCTGTGAGACAATAGGTTATTTTTTCGATTATTTTAATCCTTTCTTGCTTTATTTTGTTGATAGTTTAGATTTAATATTTATTAATAATTAATTATTTAAAAAAATCAAAATTCTGCCTGAGCATATAGGTTTAGTAAATTAGACATGTAGGATTAGGTTTATGAAATTTTCGCCATCTAGTGATTGTTGCTAAGTTCATTGCTCGTCATTAGAACTAGGTCATTTGATTAAATTGCATATTTAATTGTTGCATTTCTTTAATTTCGAATTTCATGGAAAATACAAAAAATTAGAATAAATTCATTTCATGCTTTAAGATGGATTGCATGCTTATTCATGTTATATAGTTTAGGTCATATTGCCACGTCATATCATTTCATGTTAAATTAGTAGCATGCATTGCATGACTTTCATTAAATAAAGTGAAAACAAAAAATTGAGTGATTGCTTATTAATTAGAAATCATATCTAGGATTATTGATATGAATTCTGACCTAACAACGCAGTTGCTTTCGTTGCTTTGAGGTAAGTCCTGCATTATTTTATTCGTTTTCTCAAGTGTTAAATTGGTGGTTTGTGCACTCGCATGATCGTCTCACACGTTAGGAAAATGAATTAAAATCAAATCAAGCTGCCTGCAAAACATTTTTGAAAATTAAAAAGAAATGGTACCGAAAGGGCACTAGGATAGTCTAGTGTAACCAAGTCCCCGTACCCTTAGTCTCTGGTTCGTAGGAGTAAAATAACTCTCCAATTATTTTGCTTAGGTGTCTAATCAACCTACCAAAAACAGATTAGTGGCGACTCCTAGATAGTATTTTGCATGTTTAAAAAGTTTAGACTCAAATCACGATTTGGTATGGGCTTGGAAGAGCCCGAGCTAAGTTTAAAAAACTTAGCAGTCCATTAACCTAGTTTTAGGCGGTGAACCCAAAAAAATTAGGTCGCGACAAGCAACACCTCACAAAAGTAGTCAAGGATAAGGCTCTCACATTCAAGCATGTTGCAGACACTCCAAGAAACAAAAGACTACAAAGGAGTTGGGGGCTATGTCCCATTATTTTCTCTTCATAGATGTCGTGCCTTCCCTTTGAGCGTGCTACAGAATTGAGGACATCACAAGTTGTGGTTGCACTTGCTGTAATTGGGAGCTCGTTCCTCGTTTCTTCAGAGCTCTTTGCTTCTATTGCAGGATAAAGGGTTCAACGTCATTGGGGGCTGGTTCGTCGCTGTGTGGACTGTTGCCGGTTGCTGTTTAGCCCTCTCTGTCCCTTTTCTGTTCCCTTTTGTTGCCATTGTTTGGCAATTTTTTTTGGTTCACTATTTTGCTGCCTTTGTTTGGGCTGTTGTGGTTCTCTTTTCTTGGCACCCTTCCACTCGTTTTGACTTGCACGTCTTTATGAGTGTAAGTTTTTTTGGTGCCGAGCTCCTTTACTTGTAAATTTTGTGTATATAGTTGGCGCAGTTCTTGGTAATAAGTGACCTGCCAACGTTTCACTCACTTGTTTGATTGTTTAGGAAACAAGGCTCACAAGGCCTGCATGCATGTTTAATTCTTGCTCGTGAGTGAATTCTAGATGCATGTTAGGGACGATGCATGATACTGATGGAAATCCCGAGAATCACATAGAACTCTTTAATTAGGGACTTATAAACGTTATTAGCTATGCGAGAATAGAATTGGTCAATAATAGGCACTGTAATGACCGAGAGTATGTAGCCAAATCAAGCAAGGAGGATGGCTTGGCAGTTGTATGTTTTTGATGGGCTCTACAACACTAATAGGCACTGTATGTAAATGGAGTTGTAAGGCCTGATGCATGCTGAGTGCATGTGTTCTTAATACTGCGAAGTACTGAGAGAAGGTGTAAGACCAGTTCTGCATTCAATAGCAGACAATTTTTACATCGCATTTGTGTCCAAACTTGAAATATAGATTAGTTACTCATTTACACGATTTTAGTGACACCAGAGGGTAATAAATCAAACTGGAAAGCCTAATTAATGCACTAATGTCAAACAAGGTGGACAACATCATGCTACATTGGCAGCACGGGCATGGAAGGAACTAATTAAGCTCCTCTTCAGGTAGATCATGAAGATCAGAGAAGCTTTGATATAACATGACAAGAAGTCCAAAAGGCATTTGAGGCAGCCCTGAGAAGTACTGGGTTCTGATAGATCCTGAAAAGAACAGACATTGACCACAATTACGTTGTGAGAGAGAGAGAGAGAGAGAGAGAGAGAGTTGCAAAGGTCAAGAGCTGGATAAATCTGCAAGAGTATGGACGTTAAGAATTGTCTAAAAGAATAGCGTAAGATTCAAACATGCTCCAGCATAGAAATATAGGAAAGTCACATGCTGAAAATAATAAACCAATATTTGAAAGGAGATTAACTAAAAGACACACCCAATGGCTGTTGGCCCCCAGGATGCTACGTTATAGATGACTTTGCTCCCATCACATGCCTTCCGGAGCTTTCCTTTCTTCTTTTTCATAGAGAATGTCTTGCTAAGAGCTAATAGGAAATTGAAAGTATGTCAGGACTCTTCTTATCAACCAGTGATGCATAAAATGTTATCCCCTTTTCCATGCACTGACAGCCTATCAAGTACTTTTTGTGACTAGTAGGAAAATACAGTAAAACAACTGAGAGGCTCCAATGTCTGACCTGCTTGGAGTTGATTAGGAGTTAATTCCTAAAAACATGCAGTGGCTCTATTAGCAAAGTCATATGCACCTGAGGTATATTCCAATCATGCTTATATTGAAAAATTAGCACCAAATGAGTATGCCTATGACATGATTTGATCATTTATTTAATATGTCAGGCTTTTTAATGCATAACTTTTCAAGAAAAACCCACATAAAATTTCTGAAAAGTAAAAGGGAAAAAAACCAGTATGGTGACTAAGCAGACTCACCTATATTAATACGAGCAAAGTTTCTGAAAAACCAAACACCAATAAGATTTGGTAACAGCTGAAACTGATCAAGTAGTGCCTATAGCCACAAGTAAGACAGAAGAGAGATGATGTATAAAAGCTGATGGAATACCCTGCATCAATTGGAGTTCTTGTCACAATCCATCATAGCTGATAGAAGCATATAAGTATGAAAGCGAAATTCTCAGAGATAGCTTTCTGCTGTTTTTATTTTTTATTTTTGAAGCATCAAAGTTACCACCCAATGTACTTTCAAAAATAACAAGACTACTTAGGTTCTAATTGCTAATAACCTCCACTTAACAAGTTGCCCACCACCACATTAGAAGACAGAATGATCATCGTTATGGAGGTTCAGGTTTCTCTTTCCAAATCTGATATAGAAACACAGTCCATATCAACTTACATTTACAGATGCGGACTGCCATATTTGAAGGAGAAAGATACATAATGGAACAAAAAACAAGATAATTGCTCCAATAATAAGAATTGCTGTTAATTCTCATAGTTCACAAGGAAACCCATTTCAGTGGGAACACAAAAGTTCAATTGAAGCGATGAGTGGAAAGACATTCTTGCAATCAACTGTCCACAACTGACAGCATGTTAACACACTTACGCAAGCATTGTAAAGTAGTTAAGCTAGTGCCAAGAATAGACTGTAAACCTAACCACATTTAACTTCTTTTTCTTAGATAGATAATTCAATAAAGAGGCACCAGAGGGGATGGCAAGCCATTGATAAAGCTAACCACATTCAAGTTATGTAAACAACTTCAGCTTCAGGAGAATAGAGACCATATGTCCTCTCCTTTTCCTAGGCTGAAATCATTTATGGATCATAAGAGGATCTTATGGCCAAATTATGTTTAATTCTCACTTCAAAGTTATATGGGATTCTGCTAACTGAAACTACAAAACTGAATAAAAAGACTGCAAACCAAATAACTCATCATTGTCTAGAAATTAGTTATAACTATAGGCATTAGGCCAGGTTGAAGAGATAGGAGGCAAGGCTCCACCTTAACCAACATTATATACTTATGAGAAAGGAGAAGTTCAGAACAAGTGATGGTTCCCTCTTTTTCTAACTTCCTAACCAGAGTCAAGAAGAACGAAACCCACTAAGGAGGTAAAATCTCCACAGTCTGTGTGTCTATTACCAACTTCCTCGAGACTAAACGAAAGATAATTGAACCGATGCTGCGTGTCCAGGTCTCAAAGTACAATGCAGATACAATAACAAAAGACAAGTAAAGCAGGAATGCTGAACTTTGACATAAGCAAGCCAATGCAGATGGGTAATATCAAGACTTATCCACAAGAACCTAAGCATGCGAATTGCTCATGACAAATCATGAGATTTCTCACGTTTTTGCTTAGCCTAGCTAGCTTATATTGAAAATTCATGTGGACCATGTCATCCAAAGAGAGCATAACCTTCGTACGAACACACAAAATAGGGTAAAAAATAATCCCAAACGAGAAGTAATCCATCGCGCCTCGACAATCGCACAATGATGTCATCCGCTCCAAAGAAAATCAAGATGAAGGATAGCTGACGAGGATCTCACGTACCTCAAGAAAGAAACGAGAGCGGAGGAGACGGTGTCCTGGGACGAGAGTCAGAGGAGAGTTTGACGATCCGAGGGACGAGCTTGGAGAGAGAGAGCGCGAAGACCGCGCTGCAGAGCTAGCCGAGGAGGACGGGCCCAGACTGGGAGAGGAGGTAGGGCTTGAGGGACCGAAGTGGAAGGGATTTGGGAAGGGGAAGGGGAGGGGTTTCGGTGATGGATGGCAACGATCGACTGATTCAGAGGCGGCTAGGGTTCCGGCGTTGAGACAAGGGGTGGCGATGGGGACGGCGAGGCGGAGGCGTGTCGACGGACGGCAACAATCAACTGATTCGGCGGCGGTTAAGGTTCCGGCAGTCATGAGCGAAGGCACAGTCGTGTCATCGGAGAAGAAGGCAGAGCCGAGAAAGATGAGAACGTGTTTACTATTTATGTTTGTTTGCTTGTTTGGATTTGGAGTTATTGTGTTCCGGGTAGAACAATGTTCCAACCCTACCCGACCCTAAACATATATTCTTTGCTTGTTTTATACCTGTCTCTTAAACATTATCAAGACCCGAAACAAGTATAATACTTGTTTCATGTTTGGGTCATGTTCGGGTCGGATCAGGTCGGGTTTTTTTGACACCCCTAATATTTGGGGGTCGGGTCGGGTCGGATTTTTTTTACACCCATAATATCTGGTTGCGTAGGAATCAAGGGACCATTCATGACCCTTGATTGGGTTTTCTAGCCGACTTCAAAAAAAGAGGCTAGTAGCGACTTCCATCCTATCTCTAAGTTGTCTTAAACAACTATATCATATAATCAAACTCATCGTGAAGGGTATGGACCTTTGGAAAAGGTTCACGGTTGTGATTTAGCATACTCAAGATGATGAAGCTGATAAAGATGAAGTGATGCTATCTTTGGTGGATGTACATCTTGGGAGGCTATCATGATCGTAAAATACCCTCAAATTCACTTCTATGTCCAAGTTTTCGTTTTGATCTTAAAACCGTCGATCAAGACGTGCCGCGACGTTAGGGTATGGTCACAACACCTTCCGCTGTCATGTGGGGTACAAGCTTGGCAAAGATCATGACCGCTATTAAGTGAACTCACAAGAGGTTTGCCCGGAAAACAAGGTGATGATGCCTTCGTGGATGAGACCGTAAGGGAACTTTCATGGTCAAGTACCTCTAAACCGATCTCTTCCCCCCGTTTTCTTATTGGGCGGTGGCAAGGTCGGGTTGCGACAGACGGCTTCAATAATCTTTGGCTCTTTAGAGATTACGGCAAAAGTCAGCAACAGTTTCGAGAGTAAGTCCCTCCACAGGGTGACGAACTTATCACTCAAGGAAGATGAAGAAGAGGAAGAGGATTGACTAGCCATAGATTTAGAGCGAGGGATAAAAATAGAAAGGGGAGAAGACTTGTGCATATGTGTGAATAGTTTCATACTTTGTTTAGTCCTCTATATATAAAGATGGGTAGAGAGGATTTGAAAGGACGTGATTTTAAAATTTGTCATCATAACAGATTTCTTGGGAAGAAACGATGCTTATTGATAAATCAACGGGATTTGATGCGTTGCGGATAATGGGCATTGATACAGATTGATATTGTTGGAGTTATGCAAAAGGCGCAGACATTAGCATTTGCCCGTTTGAATGAGCATTTTAGGCATAAAGTTTATCTCTAAATAGTCCAAAGTATGAAAAGACCAAATTGCCATTCATTTTCCGTCATATTTACAAGAGAGTAGTACAGACAAAGGTCAATCCATCTGAGCCTAAATGGCACTAGAACCTAGAAACAAAGTTGGCTAGGCGTCATTCTATGTCCCTATTCTCCTCGACGGCTTGGTGATAGGTGAGGTGTTTCCCCTCTAGGATTAACTCTATTCTGGCGTTGATTTGATCCAAGTCCACAAGGGCATCTTGACATGCCTCGACCCTCTTTCCAAGGCCCGTCTTCACTTGTTGGCTGATAACGATCTCCTCTTCATGAATGGTCAGCAAACTACTAATCGGATGAGGAAAACCATGGTTGGGACTCCATGCTTGGATGCTTTTCCGCTGCCTAACCACGTCGTCTCTATAAGCTATGATTACCTCCATCATTTTCTGGGTGTCATCCCTGATTTGGCGCCATCCGTCGTGAAGCTATTGAAGATGTCGATTGTAGTCAACACCTCTCATGAGCTCTTCTTCTACTTTATGGTAAGAAGAGGTGGTACCTAGTTCTTAATGAACAAGTACAGCACCTCATAGAAAAAGCGGCAGAACTCATGGAAGTCCTCCCTAAAGCGATGTGTAGGAGGAAGGTGAGTAGCCTCGCCATTATAAACGAGTGTGATGACCTCCCCCATGTTTTTAGGATGGTCAATTAAAAACTCGAAGGTCAAAGCAACCTTCGCGACCATTTTCCTCCATTATAGACGAGTGTGATGGCCTTAATGGATCTCGGCACAGACACCGAAGTCTTAGGCCTCAATCTTGTTAGACCCAAAGCTCGGACGTGGGGGATCTGGGCACGGTCCACAATCTAGGCTCAGCCTTGATGGACTCGAGGCTAGCCACCGGGATCCTAAGCGTGGCCTTAATGGACCCAGGCATGGGTGCCGGGGTTCTCGAGAATGAGCATCGAGTTTCTAGGGTTGGCCTTGATGGACTTGAGCTCCAACATGGGGGAGCTAGGCATGGGTACTAGGGTCTTGTGATCAACCTTTGTGGACCCAGCCCTCGTGCTAGGGCTTGGGGGCTTAGCCTCGATGGACCGCTAGAGACCAAGGTACTAGCACTGGGAAGTTTGGCCTTGATGGACCGAGCACAAGCGCGAGTACCAAGCGTGGGCACTAGAGTTGCAAACCAAGCCTTAATGGATGCAAGCCAATGTTGGATGCCGAGGCCCTAGGAATGAGCATTAGGGTTCCCATACCCAAGTGTAAAGTTTCTAATCTAAGAACCAATATCTAGTCATATTTTGAAAAATAGTTTCCAATTTTTTAAAGAGAAAATCATTTTTCTAAATTAAGTATAGATTTTCCATTGACCCAAAAAACATTTTCCTTTAACTCATTTTCCTAAGTATTCAAATGCCGGATAACGAGTAAAATGTTTTTTCAAAAAATATTTTTCACGAATTAAATGGGTCTAAATGAATGAATGATATGTCATTGGATGTTAGAATGAGCTTTGGGGCGAAGGAATATTGAAAATTGATGCAGGAAAGCTCTAAAGAGACCAACAGTGGGCTGAATGCCCATTGTCCAGACCATGGAGCGGTTTGTACAGCGTGTATTCAGCCCACTTTTGGGCCCTAAATCGGTGCTAAAACGGAGTGTGATACCAGGGTTTCAATGCGCAAAATGGAAATTGTTCAAGACAAAGGATATATAAGCAATACAATACATTTGTGAAATCCAAACAAGGGAAAAACCTAGACTTTACCCAACCGCAAATTACGTCACGCTTCCAAGGAATTCCATAAACGCTCTCAAAAACTAGATTCCGACAAAACGACGAGAGATTTAGTTCGTTCACACGAACAAATTCGAAATACAAAAGAACTAGAACAGAGAAATTTCCTGATTGTTGGACAGACGGATAAGTCACGAACTGGCCATGAAAAGAGAAGCTCTGAATATCAGATACGCAACCCCTTTGATAGGGTTGAAGATTCAGGTGACTCGGAAAGCTCATCAAAATTACAACTTGTTCTAGAATTATCATGCTCGTCTCTTTCGGTTAGGTCGGATAGCAACGTGTTGTAGAGGCCTCCACGATAGTCCTACATGTTCCGATACAGAACAAATGCGTTTTCCCCCCGCTGGACTACTAATTCTGGCCGAGCAGTCCGACTTAATCGGTTTTTGTCTTCGAAGACCTACTTATAGGCACCATCTCCTTTGGACAAACTAAGATTTTATCATACTATCCTCCTAATTCCAGCATGATTCAACAGTGAACCATGCTCATATAGGTGAACGTGGTGGGTCCTAATGACCTACGCTTTTGGTTCCTGAGCAACTTGCGATCAATTTTGGGACGATTCAACACGAAAATGAGATGGTCCGCAGAGGTTCCTTGACGACTAGACTTTAGACTAGGAAAAAAAGAGAGAGAACACGGTCGTATAAAAGGAAAAAAGTCATAAAAAACCACAAATTATGTGTGATGCCATTATCCTGAAATTTTCTTACAATATCAAAAACCCTAAATTATGTGACAAATTTACCTTAAACTTTTTCTTGTGACATAAAAAAACTCAAAACTTGTACTTATGTGACACGTTTACGATTCATCAAAGTTTCGTTAAACATTTATCAGCCAAAACGTTATTTTTTATTTCACTTAAGCTATATGAGTGCCATGTCAACACCGTTTACTTTATGTCATCCATATAGGTAGATTTTTAACGGTTCTTATTGACAAAGTTTAATGAATGGTAAATATGTAAAGAGCTATCCATAGTCCAGGGCACCACTCATGTGTCAATTTCGTAAATCATGTTTAAGAAGTTTAGCATTGGTCTAATATCAAAGCGAGTCACTACTTACGCACGGTGCTAAACGGAAGATGACTGCCAATTTTGAAAAGTACGACCGATTATCGGTTATTATTAGCAATATTATACGATGCAAAGGAAAACACGTGTTCCGTTTACCGGACCCCCTTCTTTCTTTATATTAGGCTTTTCTTGTTTGGTGAAAAACAACGGCCAATTGCCAAAGTACAAAGTGGGCTGCCAGTTGAGTCTCTTATTACAATCGCGATGCGCAAAGGACCCTGACCCTCACAACCATTTGGAAGCCATCTTTACACCCGTTGTTCTCAGCCGCCCAACGACGGACCCACCGGGAGGCTGGCAAGAGCCGCCGTTAATCTATCCGTTGGTCATCAATGCGAATCTCTTTGCATGCGTAGAATATGGTTTATGATAGTTTATGTTAAGTTTAGTATCCTGAACCTCGAGTCTAGAGTAATGTAATTCCTTTATCTCACTCCCTAAGCTAAGTTTCCACGTCTGCAATTACCGCCATCAGTTGTGACGGGCAATTTGTTAGTTGAGCATCTAAACATGACCTATGTTCAACCTTCAATAAATTTTTATTGCCCTAATCACTACTTAAAGGATGTTTATCTCGAGCTAAGCCATATAATTAGATGTTTCTCTGATAATTAATGGCAAAAAAAAAAAAATCACCAGTCACCAGTTTTTCCAACAACTCTTTGATAACTTACCAATAATTATATTGATAACAGATAATAAAACCATCAAAGAAGATACATACTACCTTACTTAATAAGATACAGAAGAGGTAGTAAATGTGGAGCAAATAATATCCAAAATAAAATTTCGAGGAAAACATATACCGAAAGTAGGAACTCATACTGTATTTCGGAGCAATGCAGGGGAAGCTGAATAAGATACAGAAGAGGTAGTAAATGTGGAGCATTCAATGCCGCTAGTCGAGGCGGCATGAGACAAAGGAATCGATACCGTAGAGAATGTGGATAGAGGCCCCGGGTATGTAGGGATTGGCAATTTTGATGGGAGAACAGGTGCTGAAGTGTTAAAGTTGAGAACGTTTGATGCTTCTCTTATGGAAGGACGGGCAGTGTAGTTCGGATGAGCACACCACAGCCCTACAACCATCAAGCACTCCAGTTGCCTCCCATCGAAATCGATACCAAGTTTTGGATCTGCCGCATCAAGTAGCCTCTCGGTTCCATATAGCTCCCAAACCCAGTCCACAAGCTTGACTTGGCCTTCCTCGGCCCTTGGCTTGATGACTTCTCTTCCACAAGTTATTTCTAATAGAACAACTCCAAAACTATAGACATCTGATTCCTTGCTAGCCTTACCCGTGTAAACACATTCAGGAGCCATATAACCCATGGTTCCAGCCAGAATCGTTGTTTGTAACCCTTTGGTATGGTCAACCAACCTAGCCAAACCAAAGTCTCCTATTTTGGCATTAAAATCAGAATCAAGCATGATATTGCTAGACTTTATATCCCGGTGTATAACGCATTGTTCCCATTCTTCATGGAGGTAGAGTAATGCTGAGGCTATGCCTTGCACGATTTTGTATCGGTTCTCCCATGGCAAGAAAGATCGTTCTTTGAATAGATGAGAATCAAGGCTACCATTAGACATGAACTCATAGATAAGGAGGAGTTCCTTTTTCTCATGACACCATCCAATGAGTTGGACCAAGTTTCTGTGTCGTAGCCGGCTTATGGTCATCACTTCAGTAGCAAACTCCTTTATCCCTTGTCTCGACCCTGGGTTAATCTTCTTGATTGCAACATTAACATTCATGCTGGTCAAGTAACCCTCATATACTCTACCAAAGCCCCCTTCTCCAAGCAACCGTTCGACTGCAAAATTAGTGGTCGCCGCGACCAATTCCTTGTAGGTGAATTTCTTGGGGCCTGACACTTGGTTGAATTCTTCCTCAATCGCTAGATGATCTTCTTCTCCACTCATGTCTGTTCTCGTGCTCTTCGAACGGTGACGAAACCAAATAAAGGCTCCAACAAGAATGAACAATAGGAAAGAACCTGAGCCTAAGATAGACCACAGCCATGACTTGCTCTTTTTTCCAGCCACGTGCACGTTAGAGCTGAATTCCCATGCCTCAATAGTGTGCAACTCGGAAGCTAAACCTGTGCTAGCCGAGAAACCGAAATTTACCCACTCCTTCGGCAAATACTCTGTCATGTTGACTATATAATAGATGGCGGAGGAATTTATGTTGGTACTCGTGGCATCAGCGTCTATCATGAGAACGGTCAAGTTCTTCGTGCTAGAATTGTATGCTATCGTAGCATTAATCTGCCCACCATTCATGATTTTATCATTGAACCAATCGACGCAGGTTGAATTTACGGAATAGAGAGCATTCAAGTCTATACCAACATGTGGACAATTCGGGTCGAATTCGGGATTGTAGCGAGTGTCGAACTCAATGGCTACAAATGAAAAAAAAGAGCTGGGCGGACTGCCGTCCAGATCTTGAAGACCAAGTCGTCCTGCCGACGAGTTGACTGGGAATTCAGACCCTTCGGGCACAAGAAAGAAGGTCAATCCATCAGCGAAATCCGTGCTGTGGCTCGAATTGATGACAAAGGTGAAATGGGTGGTGAAATCCGCCACGTTTCCGGTCGCCTTATCCCAAAGGCGCATAGGCTTGTGGTACGTGGCCCACCCCACTTTCCAATTGAGCGTCTCGCGTTCAGTGTTGGACTTCGCAAGTTGGATGAAGCTCCCATCATAACTTGAATTGCCTTCGAGTTTTATGATACTATCGTTGAAAGTCTGGAAGCTGAAATTGATGCCCTGTGACGATGCCGAAGCAGTGAAGGCAAAGGCTAGAGAGAGAACCAAGACTAAGAGTGATTGAAGCTCTCTGGTATTGAAATTAATGATATCTGAGCTGTGAAGTTCCATTCTCGTTGAGGAAAGACTGAGGAGTTAACACAGCTTTTTGGTGCCTTGATGTCGTTACCGGCACATATAGGCGTCCGTGGAATGTTCCAAGCACTTTTCTTTGTTGAAGAACTTGCTATCGACCGTGGAACGGTTCTATGCAGACAAAATTGACAAAGTCCACACGTGCTTCCACGACAACTAACCTCTTGATTTGAAAATATGACTAGTCTCTTGATTTGAAAAAAAGGAAAAAAAAAGGAACACGATTGAAATTAATTCCTCCAGCTTGGCATTGCCGACAACTGACGTAGAAGAAATGAACTGAGATGGCTAGGTTTAGCATTTTTTTTTTTTTTTTTTAAGTTTCTGAACCTTTTCTTTTATTTCTCCTTTTCTTTTCTTATCTTTTCCACACCACTTCATTGCCAAGAAGACATCACTGTTCATCTTCTTTTTATGTGGCCCGCACCATCGTCGGAAATGGCGGGTCGTGGCTCTCGCCCATATCTGCAATTTTAATCTCTCCTCTCTAATTGGTTCCATTTTTCCGCAAGCGAAGTAATGAAATCCCACTCGCCTCACACCATCAAATCGCCGCCTGTCACCATCACCATCTCTCCCTCTCCATTAAGACTCTTGTCTTCTTCTGCGTTTCAGCGTTCAGTAACATTGCCGCAACAATCTGCAAAACAATCCGATTCCTCTTCCGTCCCACGACTAGTGCAGCTTCACTAATACTCCTTCAATTCCAGTCATCATGATGAATGTATACGTTAGTGAAGCTGAAGAGAGATGACCCCTTCTTACTTCCTCACTCCTCGGTGACAAGAAACAGTCTCCAAAAATGGATTTCGAAGAAGCCATAACGAAGCTGACCACCCAGAGGCCCACCGAAAGAAAAGGTGGCCCTTAGCTCAACAGGTGGGACCATCATCTCCGTTCGCCGGGTCGCCCGAACCCAACCACCCAATGAATAAAACCGACCATCCTAGTCGAGAAGCCATGCCCGATGAGTTCCTATGCCCTGTTTCGGGGCTTTTCATGGCCAGTCTAGATCTACGCAAGGGTCGCCAGCCATCACCGAGGTCCCGGTGAAGCCTTGCCAATAGTGTGCGGTGATGGTGGGGCAGAATAAGAAGAAGATGAACAGTAAGGAAAAGAAAAAAAGAAAAAAATCAAAACAAAACCGAAGATTGAGACCATTGACGGTAAAAAGAAAAAATGAAAAAAAAAGCTTATAAAATTTCTTAAAATAACTTTGTTTGGAGTCATAGACATAAACTTGCCAGTCTTATAATGTAGAATGGTTAGTACTAATTAAATTGCGAATTAAGGATTGTTGATTTAAATTAGCCGAATGAACCATATTGAAAAATTGTCAAAATATTTAAAACTACATTGTGACCTCCTTATATTAAATTTAGGACATTTTGAATAATTTTTCCAGACAAAACCAATCCCATTAGACTTCCTCCATTTGTCATTAAACACGTGCTCTAAAGGATAATCTCTAATTACATAAAAATGCTGGAATTTTATAAAATCCGATTTATAAAACAGTTTACAAGAGCAACGTGTGAAGCTATTATTGATGATTGAATATAACTTGTGTAAAGAGCCAACAAAAGTTTAAAACATGATGTAATAAACTGATTAGGAGATTAGATCTAACGAATTAAGTATCAATCGGTCATTTTCCCTTGCTGCTTTATTGTATAACACTGATTTTCCCCCATTTCTTTAATTCATGCAGTCCATTAAGAGTTGAATGCGTATACTTAATTTTTCCTATTGCATTCTACATTTCTAAAACATAACCATATTAATTTTCAATTTTTAACGATTAGTTATGCCAAAGGCTGGTAATTTTAAATTCTCCCATTAAGGAAATTCAACTAACTAAGCGAATGGAAAATCTCCACAGCTCTGCAGTTGCCTACGATTCCCCTCCGGTAAATTTGCACGAGCGATGTTAATCCTCAATCGCTGTCGTTCCTCAAACCCACGTCGCATCACAGCACATGATGGTTGAAACATTCACAACCATATTCAAATGTTGCCGCATTTGTAATGTCATGTGTCTCTCTTTTGAAAAGAGGTGATTTACAGCTTGTTCAACTTTAGATTTTTTGTTTCAAACCAATAAAAGAATAATCCTTCCCGTTCCTGTTCAGTTCCCTTCTTTTCGAAAGTTCCTAAATTTAGGGAAGAAAGCAACTTGTTTTTGTTTTCCATCATAAAAAAATAACTTTTGACATTTTGCTTATACTTGAGAAAAGGAAAAATCCAAGAAACTGAAAGGTTGCTGGAGATCGTTCTCTTTCTAATTATCGCGTCTAGAAAAAGGGAACGCCTCCCTTATCTCTAAGAGTTCATCTCCAGTAGCTCAGACTCTCATCCGTTCAAGGATAGATCAAGCTTTTCGAGATGGGGAAAAGAGGTACTGAATCGAACAACGAATATCCTCGACATTGCTATGTATTGACGAAGAATGCGAACGCTGCGTTGTTCATAAGGACATAAAATCCTATCAACATTGTGCTTGATTCGGGTTTCCATGCGAAATTAGAGAACTTTGACTTGGCCTGGTTAGTCCACCACGCCAAAGGGTTGGAAATGACTGTACTGGTTGGAACCTTCGGCTAGACAACGCCTGAATGACAAAGGGATCACGTTGTCTTTTCTATTTATTTTTCCTTTTTTGTGGTTTTTTTTTAGTGAAACACTTATGTAATTGTTAACTTTTGGTATATTAAAGAAAAAGAAGAAGATGAGACTCCACAAGATAAACGAATCTACTTTCCACTAACCATAGAAAAAAACACTTTCACATTATTTCACTTTTATAGAGATTTATTATGTCTTAATGTTTCCTACATCTAATGGTAATAAATATTAATTCAATTGCTAAGTCATTTACATTGACTTAGTATATCTTCGTCATGTAGACAAAATCGATTACATGATTTATTTTAAATATAAATATTATATCACATCATCTATTTGCGAATCAACCACCCATGAACTTGTGAAGGAAGAAACTGCTACCACGCTGCAAAGGTGTGCAATCACAAGAGCTAAGTAAGAGATCGTTTGGTAACCATTTTTTTACAAGAATAATTTTTGCTAAAAAATGATTTTTTTTTTATTTTGTTCCCGGGAACAATTTCTATGTATTTGAAGACACTTGATAACTATCCAAAATTTCTATTATGGAGATAGAAATATGTTTGGTAAGATTTTTTATTTTTTTGTTTCTTTTAATTTTTAATACTTTTATTATATATTTCTTATTTTTCTTTTTCCTTTTTTCTTCTTCTTCCTCCTTTGTGGCTGATGGTTGGCCAAGGTAATGGCCGATGACTAGCTAGGTGAGGTCCGACGAGTTCGTCCAACTCACTGGACCTTGCCTGGCCACTGCAAGGCTCAGCCTTGCCTAGGCAGCGTGAGGTCGGCCTCAAGGCCCAACCTCATGTTGGCTAGGCCTCGCCCAAATATGACGAGGCCAAGCCTTGTGGCGGCCAAGCGAGCTTGCCAGACCTCACCCAACTGGTTGCCAACCACAGCGATGGTGGCCGGCAGTGGCCAGTGAAGAAAAAGAGAGAAGGAGAAAAGAAAAAAATGGAAAGAGAAAAGAAGAAAAATTATACTTGACTATAGGAATTGTTTCAGATAACAAGAAGCAACTTTTTCTATTCTATTCCAAATTCACTCCTGAAAAAAAAAGATTTTTATTCTCGAGAACAAAAAAATTACTAAATAGATTTTTTTTTTATTCCGGGGAACAAAAAAATAAAGTCAAACACTATTTAGAGTAAAAACAAATAGGCCCTAAATGAAGTGAAATGATGTAGATAAATTAATTGAAATGGCCTGATTTCGCAATTCTTTTTTTAAATAATTGTCTGACCTTTTTTTCTTTTCTTTTCCACACCACTATTGATCCTCTTCGTCATGTCTCATCTACTTCCACTTCATTGCCAAGAAGACTGTTCATCTTCTTCTTACGTGGCCGCCTTCGCCCATATCTGCAACCTCTGTATCTCCCCTCTAATTGGTTCCCTTTTTTTTCCGCAAGGAAAGTAATGAAATCTCAATCGTCTCACATCATCAAATCGCCTCCTCTCACCATCACCATCTCTCTCTCTCCATCGACACTCAGGTCTTCTTCTCCGTTTCGGTGTTCAGTAACAGCGTCGCAACAATCTGCAAAACAGTCCGATTCTTCTCCCAACCCTCGAATCATTGCAGCTTCGCTCATACTCCTTCAATTCAATCGTCGTGATTCGGATACGTTAGTGAAGCTGGAGAGAGATGACCCCTTCCCACTTCCTCACTCCTCAGTGACAAGAAACGGTCTCCAAAAATGGAGTTCGAAGAAGCCATAATGAAGCCGACCACCCACAGGCCCAACGAAAGAAAAGGTGGCACTATCATCTCCTTTCGGAGGTCGCCGAAACCCAACTAGCCGAAAACCAACCATCATAGTCGAGAAGCCATGCCCGATGAGTTCTTATGCCCTGTTTTAAGGTCTCTCATGGCCGAAGGAGATGAACAGTAAGGAAATAAATAAATAAAATCAAAACGATAAAAGTTTGTAAAAAAAGAATGAAGATTGAGACCATTAACAGTAAAATCAAACAGCTTATAGAATTTCTTAAAACGATGTCATTTTGAGAAGCTGCATGTCTCGTATTGCCAACCTTATCATGTAAAATAGTTGGCGTCATTATCAATTGGCTGAATGAATTATATTAAAAAATTTTCAAAAGAATTAGAACTACATGGGTCAAAATGGAAAATTTATGATTGAATTAGTATCCATATAATAAAGTTTGGGTTTTTTGAGTAATTTTCAACAATTCCACTTCCTCATTAGTCATTAAACATGTGCCCTAGAGGATAGTCTCTAATTACATAAAAATGCCGGATTCTATAAAATTGGTTTACAAGAGCGATGCGTGAAGCTGTTATTGATACTTTAATATAACTCACTTGTGTAAAGAGCTATCAGTCCAAAGCGTCACGTATATACCAATTTAGTAAATTAGTTTCATAAGCATTGATCTAATAGCAAACGAGGTCATTGATTATGTCTTGTGTTAAACATATTAATTGCTTTGTAATAGTAATACGATATGATGCAAAGAAAAACACTAGTTCAAATCGTACTAGAACAACAATTGCCAAAGGGTCTACCGGACCCCCTTCTTTTTTCTTTTTTTGGTCCGAAGGGTTTAGAAGACTTTGTCAATATTAGGCTTTGGTTATTCGCTTAAAAACGACAATCGACCGTTAGTGACTGAGCCATATAACTGACCTTCGACCTTCAATAGATTTTTTAATTGTTGTATTATTAGGAATTAGATTGAACAAATTGAATATCAACAATCTTTTTTGCAAAGAAGAAAATAGTCCACATTGGCTCACATAAAATAGTCCATGATCAATTTTCGATTTTATATAGATGAACACACATAGATGTTAGGCTTAGATAGATAGCCCATTACTAGCCCATTTATATTATACTATATTCTCTTATATTATATTATATTATATTATATTATATTATATTATATATAATAACAATTTTTTGGTAATTTCAAGTTATTAATTTTAAATGATACTTATGTAATTTTTCTACAAAAAGATGAAACTCCATAAGATAAACATAGCTACTCCATTGATCATTGAGCTTAAATCTAGGTGTAGGAAACACTCAGGCATGTGAGAGATTGTAAACTCTGATTCTTCGATTATAGTGGATTGTTTGTTGTTGGTTTTTCTCGTGGATGTAAGTACTGATACTCAAATCGAATTATGAAAATCTCTATTGTCCTTATTGTTTTTCGTTTATTTCTTTAGTTCTATTGCATTAACTTATTTACAAGATCCTTTCGTTTCCGCATTAATATCTATAACAATATTATTATATGTTGAGGAGGCACTTCATAACTAATTAATTAGAAAAAAAAAATTGCCAAACTAGGAAGCACTTATTATACATGCCATGCATGAACAAAATCAATCACTTTGAAAACTGCTAGACCTTTTCTCCCCCGAAATGTTAGGCTTGATAAATCTGGTTTATAAAGCTGGTTTTCAAAGCAATATGCCAAACTATTACGATTCTCGAATATAACCCACTCGTGTAATGAGACCAATGCCTATTACAGCTATACATCGTTCTCTGACAAATGAGCCCTTCGTGACCCATTTATTTTGTAATTGGCGATATATTGCAAGATAAAATATTTTCCGATCTCAATCACTTAAGCAAGCGCGTTTGGGGATAATGAGTAAGTGGTACAGAACGATGAGACTCAATGTAAGTCATTTACGTATCAAGACAGGCATGCATGACTTACTTTTCCAAGTCTCTATTGAAATTTACATGTCAAGCAAATCAATGGAAAATTGTTGATTTGATTTGAGTGTCCATATTCATGAACTACTATTTAGCCTCTGGGAATAATAAGTGGTACAGAACAATGAGACTCAATGTTAGTCAATTAGGTATAAAGACAGGCATGCTTGACTTGCTTTTCCAAGTCTTCATTGAAATTGACATGTCAAGCAAATTGATGGAAAATGGTTGATTTGATTTGAGTGTCATTATTCATGAAGCACTAGTTAGCCTTTGCGGATAATAAGTGGTACAGAACGATGAGACTCAACGTTAGTCATTTAGGTATCGAGATAGGCATGCTTGACTTACTTTTCCAAGTCTTCATCACTCAATTCAAATCAACCATTTTCCACCGATTTACTAATCAAATTCATCACTCAATTCAAATAAACCATTTTCCACCGATTTACTAATCAAATCAACCATTCTCCACCAATTTGCTTGACATGTCAATTTCAATGAAGACTATGAAAAGTAACTCAAGCATGCCTGTCTTGATACCTAAATGACTACCATTGAGTCTAATAGTTCTATACCACTTACTCATCAACCCCAAAGGCACGCACTAAAGTGACTGAAATAGGAAAATATTTTATCTTGCAATATATTGCTAATTACAACATAAATGGTTTGCAAAAGGGCTCATTCGCCAGAAAATGATGTACAGTGGTAATAGGCATTGGTCTTGTTACACAAGTGAATTATATTCGAGAATCAATAATAGTTTGGCATAATACTTTTGAAAACCGCTTTTATAACCAGATTTATCAAGCCTGACATTTTTGGCGGAAAAGAGGTCTAGTAATTTTCAAAGGGCTTGATTTTTCTCATGCATGCCGTGCAAAATCAATCCTTCACAATCTGGCAATTTTTATAATTAATTAGTTATGAGGTGCTGCCTTGATGTGTAATAATATATTGTTGAAAATATTAATGCGAAAATGACATGATCTTGCAAATTAGGCAATGCAATAGAATCAAAGAAATAAATGATGAATAATAAGGATATCATATAGTTATGTGGATCAGTCCGAATATCGATATTTATATCTACTGACAAAGTCACCAACAGACAATTTTTCTCTATTGTCCTTATTATTTTTCGTTTATTTCTTTAGTTCTATCGCATTTACTTATTTACAAGATCCTTTCGTTTCCGCATTAATATCTATAACAATATTATTATATGTTGAGGAGGCACTTCATAACTAATTAATTAGAAAAAAAAAATTGCCAAACTAGGAAGCACTTATTATACATGCCATGCATGAACAAAATCAATCACTTTGAAAACTGCTAGACCTTTTCTCCCCCGAAATGTTAGGCTTGATAAATCTGGTTTATAAAGCTGGTTTTCAAAGCAATATGCCAAACTATTACGATTCTCGAATATAACCCACTCGTGTAATGAGACCAATGCCTATTACAGCTATACATCGTTCTCTGACAAATGAGCCCTTCGTGACCCATTTATTTTGTAATTGGCGATATATTGCAAGATAAAATATTTTCCGATCTCAATCACTTAAGCAAGCGCGTTTGGGGATAATGAGTAAGTGGTACAGAACGATGAGACTCAATGTAAGTCATTTACGTATCAAGACAGGCATGCTTGACTTACTTTTCCAAGTCTCTATTGAAATTTACATGTCAAGCAAATCAATGGAAAATTGTTGATTTGATTTGAGTGTCCATATTCATGAACCACTATTTAGCCTCTGGGGATAATAAGTAAATGGTACAGAACAATGAGACTCAATGTTAGTCATTTAGGTATAAAGACAGGCATGCTTGACTTGGTTTTCCAAGTCTTCATTGAAATTGACATGTCAAGCAAATTGATGGAAAATGGTTGATTTGATTTGAGTGTCAGTATTCATGAAGCACTAGTTAGCCTTTGGGGATAATAAGTGGTATAGAATAATGAGACTCAACGTTAGTCATTTAGGCATCGAGATAGGCATGCTTCACTTATTTTTCCAAGTCTTCATCACTCAATTCAAATAAACCATTTTCCACCGATTTACTAATCAAATTCATCACTCAATTTAAATAAACCATTTTCCACCGATTTACTAATCAAATCAACCATTTTCCACCGATTTGCTTGACATGTCAATTTCAATGAAGACTGTGAAAAGTAAGTCAAGCATGCCTGTCTTGATACCTAAATGACTAGCATTGAGTCTCATAGTTCTGTACCACTTACTCATCGTCCCCAAAGGCGCGCACTAAAGTGACTGAAATAGGAAAAATATTTTATCTTGAAATATATTGCCAATTACAACATAAATGGTTTGCAAAAGGGCTCATTCGCCCGAAAATGATGTACAGTGGTAATAGGCATTGGTCTTGTTACACAAGTGAATTATATTCGAGAATCAATAATAGTTTGGCATAATACTTTTGAAAACCGCTTTTATAATCAGATTTATCAAGCCTGACATTTTTGGGGGAAAAGAGGTCTAGTAATTTTCAAAGGGCTTGCTTTTCTCATGCATGCCGTGCAAAATCAATCCTTCACAATCTGGCAATTTTTATAATTAATTAGTTATGAGGTGCTGCCTTGATGTGTAATAATTTATTGTTGTAAATATTAATGCAAAAATGACATGATCTTGCAAATTAGGCAATGCAATAGAATCAAAGAAATAAATGATGAATAATAAGGATATCATATAGTTATGTGGATCGGTCCGAATATCGATATTTATATCTACTGAGATAGTCACCAACAAACAATTTTTCTCTATTGTCCTTATTATTTTTCGTTTATTTCTTTAGTTCTATCGCATTAACTTATTGACAAGATCCTTTCGTTTCCGCATTAATGTCTATAACAATATTATTATATGTTTTGGAGGCACTTCATAACTAATTAACTAGAAAAAAAAAATTGCCAAACTACGAAGCACTTATTATACATGCCATGCATGAACAAAATCAATCCCTTTGAAAACTCCCAGACCTTTTCTCCCCCGAAATGTTAGGCTTGATAAATCTGGTTTATAAAGCTGGTTTTCAAAGCAATATGCCGAACTATTACCAATTCTCGAATATAACCCACTCGTGTAATGAGACCAATGCCTATTACAGCTATACATCGTTCTCTGACAAATGAGCCCTTCGTGACCCATTTATTTTGTAATTGGTGATATATCGCAAGATAAAATATTTTCCGATCTCAATCACTTAAGCAAGCGCATTTGGGGATAATGAGTAAGTGGTACAGAACGATGAGACTCAATGTAAGTCATTTACGTATCAAGACAGGCATGCTTGACTTACTTTTCCAAGTCTCTATTGAAATTTACATGTCAAGCAAATCAATGGAAAATTGTTGATTTGATTTGAGTGTCCATATTCATGAACCACTATTTAGCCTCTGGGGATAATAAGTAAATGGTACAGAACAATGAGACTCAATGTTAGTCATTTAGGTATAAAGACAGGCTTGCTTGACTTGGTTTTCCAAGTCTTCATTGAAATTGACATGTCAAGCAAATTGATGGAAAAAGGTTGATTTGATTTGAGTGTCAGTATTCATGAAGCACTAGTTAGCCTTTGGGAATAATAAGTGGTATAGAACAAACAGACTCAACGTTAGTCATTTAGGTATCGAGATAGGCATGCTTGACTTATTTATCCAAGTCTTCATCACTCAATTCAAATAAACCAATTTCCACCGATTTATTAATCAAATTCATCACTCAATTCAAATAAACCATTTTCCACCGATTTACTAATCAAATCAACCATTTTCCACCGATTTGCTTGACATGTCAATTTCAATGAAGACTGTGAAAAGTAAGTCAAGCATGCCTGTCTTGATACCTAAATGACTAGCATTGAGTCTCATAGTTCTGTACCACTTACTCATCGTCCCCAAAGGCACGCACTAAAGTGACTGAAATAGGAAAAATATTTTATCTTGCAATATATTGCCAATTACAACATAAATGGTTTGCAAAAGGTCTCATTCGCCGGAAAATGATGTACAGTGGTAATAGGCATTGGTCTTGTTAGACAAGTGAATTATATTCGAGAATCAAAAAAAGTTTGGCATAATACTTTTGAAAACTGCTTTTATAACCAGATTTATCAAGCCTGACATTTTGGGGGGAGAGGAGGTCTAGTAATTTTCAAAGGGCTTGATTTTTCTCATGCATGCCGTGCAAAATCAATCCTTCACAATCTGGCAATTTTTATAATTAATTAGTTATGAGGTGCTGCCTTGATGTGTAATAATATATTGTTGAAAATATTAATGCGAAAATGACATGATCTTGCAAATTAGGCAATGCAATAGAATCAAAGAAATAAATGATGAATAATAAGGATATCATATAGTTATGTGGATCAGTCCGAATATCGATATTTATATCTACTGACAAAGTCACCAACAGACAATTTTTCGCTATTGTCCTTATTATTTTTCGTTTCTTTCTTTAGTTCTATCGCATTAACTTATTTACAAGATCCTTTCGTTTCCGCATTAATGTCTATAACAATATTATTATATGTTTTGGAGGCACTTCATAACTAATTAACTAGAAAAAAAAATTGCCAAACTACGAAGCACTTATTATACATACCATGCATGAACAAAATCAATCCCTTTGAAAACTGCTAGACCTTTTCTCCCCCGAAATGTTAGCCTTGATAAATCTGGTTTATAAAGCTGGTTTTCAAAGCAATATGCCGAACTATTACCGATTCTCGAATATAACCCACTCGTGTAATGAGACCAATGCCTATTACAGCTATACATCGTTCTCTGACAAATGAGCCCTTCGTGACCCATTTATTTTGTAATTGGCGATATATTGCAAGATAAAATATTTTCCGATCTCAATCACTTAAGCAAGCGCGTTTGGGGATAATGAGTAAGTGGTACAGAACGATGAGACTCAATGTAAGTCATTTACGTATCAAGACAGGCATGCTTGACTTACTTTTCCAAGTCTCTATTGAAATTTACATGTCAAGCAAATCAATGGAATTGTTGATTTGATTTGAGTGTCGATGTTCATGAACCACTATTTAGCCTCTGGGGATAATAAGTAAATGGTACAGAACAATGAGACTCAATGATAGTCATTTAGGTATAAAGACAGGCATGCTTGACTTGGTTTTCCAAGTCTTCATTGAAATTGACATGTCAAGCAAATTGATGGAAAATGGTTGATTTGATTTGAGTGTCATTATTCATGAAGCACTAGTTAGCCTTTGGGGATAATAAGTGGTACAGAACGATGAGACTCAACGTTAGTCATTTAGGTATCGATATAGGCATGCTTGACTTACTTTTCCAAGTCTTCATCACTCAATTCAAATCAACCATTTTCCACCGATTTACTAATCAAATTCATCACTCAATTCAAATAAACCATTTTTCACCGATTTACTAATTAAATCAACCATTCTCCACCGATTTGCTTCACATGTCAATTTCAATGAAGACACTGAAAAGTAAGTCAAGCATGCCTGTCTTGATACCTAAATGACTAACATAGAGTCTAATAGTTCTCTACCACTTACTCATCAACCCCAAAGGCACGCACTAAAGTGACTGAAATAGGAAAATATTTTATCTTGCAATATATTGCTAATTACAACATAAATGCTTTGCAAAAGGTCTCATTTGCCCGAAAATGATGTACAGTGGTAATAGGCATTGGTCTTGTTACCCAAGTGAATTATATTCGAGAATCAATAATAGTTTGGCATAATACTTTTGAAAACCGCTTTTATAACCAGATTTATCAAGCCTGACATTTTGGGGGGAGAAGAGGTCTAGTAATTTTCAAAGGGCTTGATTTTTCTCATGCATGCCGTGCAAAATCAATCCTTCACAATCTGGCAATTTTTATAATTAATTAGTTATGAGGTGCTGCCTTGATGTGTAATAATATCTTGTTGTAAATATTAATGCGAATATGACATGATCTTGGAAATTAGGCAATGCAATAGAATCAAAGAAATAAATGATGAATAATAAGGATATCATATAGTTATGTGGATCGGTCCGAATATCGATATTTATATCTACTGAGATAGTCACCAACAAACAATTTTTCTCTATTGTCCTTATTATTTTTTGTTTATTTCTTTAGTTCTATCGCATTAACTTATTTACAAGATCCTTTCGTTTCCGCATTAATGTCTATAACAATATTATTATATGTTTTGGAGGCACTTCATAACTAATTAATTAGAAAAAAAAAATTGCCAAACTATGACGCACTTATTATACATGCCATGCATTAACAAAATCAATCCCTTTGAAAACTGCTAGACCTTTTCTCCCACGAAATGTTAGGCTTGATAAATCTGGTTTATAAAGCTGGTTTTCAAAGCAATATGCCGAACTATTACCGATTCTCGAATATAACCCACTCGTGTAATGAGACCAATTCCTATTACAGCTATACATCAATCTCTGACAAATGAGCCCTTCGTGACCCATTTATTTTGTAATTGGCGATATATGGCAAGATAAAATATTTTCCGATCTCAATCACTTAAGCAAGCGCGTTTGGGGATAATGAGTCAGTTGTACAGAATGATGAGACTCAATGTAAGTCATTTACGTATCAAGACAGGCATGCTTGACTTACTTTTCCAAGTCTCTATTGAAATTTACATGTCAAGCAAATCAATGGAAAATTGTTGATTTGATTTGAGTGTCGAAATTCATGAACCACTATTTAGCCTCTTGGGATAATAAGTAAATGGTACAGAACAATGAGACTCAATGTTAGTCATTTAGGTATAAAGACAGGCATGCTTGACTTGGTTTTCCAAGTCTTCATTGAAATTGACATGTCAAGCAAATTGATGGAAAATGGTTGATTTGATTTGAGTGTCAGTATTCATGAAGCACTAGTTAGCCTTTGGAGATAATAAGTGGTATAGAATAATGAGACTCAACGTTAGTCATTTAGGCATCGAGATAGGCATGCTTGACTTATTTTTCCAAGTCTTCATCACTCAATTCAAATCAACCATTTTCCACCGATTTACTAATCAAATTCATCACTCAATTCAAATAAACCATTTTCCACCGATTTTACTAATCAAATCAACCATTTTCCACCGATTTGCTTGACATGTCAATTTCAATGAAGACTGTGAAAAGTAAGTCAAGCATGCCTGTCTTGATACCTAAATGACTAGCATTGAGTCTCATAGTTTTGTACCACTTACTCATCGTCCCCAAAGGCGCGCACTAAAGTGACTGAAATAGGAAAAATATTTTATCTTGCAATATATTGCCAATTACAACATAAATGGTTTGCAAAAGGGCTCATTCGCCGGAAAATGATGTACAGTGGTAATAGGCATTGGTCTTGTTACCCAAGTGAATTATATTCGAGAATCAAAAATAGTTTGGCATAATACTTTTGAAAACCGCTTTTATAACCAGATTTATCAAGCCTGACATTTTGGGGGGAGAAGAGGTCTAGTAATTTTCAAAGGGCTTGATTTTTCTCATGCATGCCGTGCAAAATCAATCCTTCACAATCTGGCAATTTTTATAATTAATTAGTTATGAGGTGCTGCCTTGATGTGTAATAATATATTGTTGAAAATATTAATGCGAAAATGACATGATCTTGCAAATTAGGCAATGCAATAGAATCAAAGAAATAAATGATGAATAATAAGGATATCATATAGTTATGTGGATCGGTCCGAATATCGATATTTATATCTACTGAGATAGTCACCAACAAACAATTTTTCTCTATTGTCCTTATTATTTTTCGTTTATTTCTTTAGTTCTATCGCATTAACTTATTGACAAGATCCTTTCGTTTCCGCATTAATGTCTATAACAATATTATTATATGTTTTGGAGGCACTTCATAACTAATTAATTAGAAAAAAAAAAATTGCCAAACTATGACGCACTTATTATACATGCCATGCATTAACAAAATCAATCCCTTTGAAAACTGCTAGACCTTTTCTCCCCCGAAATGTTAGGCTTGATAAATCTGGTTTATAAAGCTGGTTTTCAAAGCAATATGCCGAACTATTACCGATTCTCGAATATAACCCACTCGTGTAATGAGACCAATGCCTATTACAGCTATACATCGATCTCTGACAAATGAGCCCTTCATGACCCATTTATTTTGTAATTGGCGATATATTGCAAGATAAAATATTTTCCGATCTCAATCACTTAAGCAAGCGCGTTTGGGGATAATGAGTCAGTTGTACAGAACGATGAGACTCAATGTAAGTCATTTACGTATCAAGACAGACATGCTTGACTTACTTTTCCATGTCTCTATTGAAATTTACATGTCAAGCAAATCAATGAAAAATTGTTGATTTGATTTGAGTGTCGATATTCATGAACCACTATTTAGCCTCTTGGGATAATAAGTAAATGGTACAGAACAATGAGACTCAATGTTAGTCATTTAGGTATAAAGACAGGCATGCTTGACTTGGTTTTCCAAGTCTTCATTGAAATTGACATGTCAAGCAAATTGATGGAAAATGGTTGATTTGATTTGAGTGTCAGTATTCATGAAGCACTAGTTAGCCTTTGGGGATAATAAGTGGTATAGAACAATGAGACTCAACGTTAGTCATTTAGGTATCGAGATAGGCATGCTTGACTTATTTTTCCAAGTCTTCATCACTCAATTCAAATCAACCATTTTCCACCGATTTACTAATCAAATTCATCACTCAATTCAAATAAACCATTTTCCACCGATGTACTAATCAAATCAACCATTTTCCACTTATTTGCTTGACATGTCAATTTCAATGAAGACTGTGAAAAGTAAGTCAAGCATGCCTGTCTTGATACCTAAATGACTAGCATTGAGTCTCATAGTTCTGTACCACTTACTCATCGTCCCCAAAGGCGCACACTAAAGTGACTGAAATAGGAAAAATATTTTATCTTGCAATATATTGCCAATTACAACATAATTGGTTTGCAAAAGGGCTCATTCGCCGGAAAATGATGTACAGTGGTAATAGGCATTGGTCTTGTTAGACAAGTGAATTATATTCGAGAATCAATAATAGTTTTGCATAATACTTTTGAAAACCGCTTTTATAACCAGATTTATCAATCCTGACATTTTGGGGGGAGAAGAGGTCTAGTAATTTTCAAAGGGCTTGATTTTTCTCATGCATGCCGTGCAAAATCAATCCGTCACAATCTGGCAATTTTTATAATTAATTAGTTATGAGGTGCTGCCTTGATGTGTAATAATATATTGTTGTAAATATTAATGCGAAAATGACATGATCTTGCAAATTAGGCAATGCAATAGAATCAAAGAAAGAAATGATGAATAATAAGGATATCATATAGTTATGTGGATCGGTCTGAATATCGATATTTATATCTACTGAGAAAGTCATCAGCAAACAATTTACTATAATATAAGATTCAGAGTTTATAATCTTTCATATGCTCGAATATTTTTCACACTTAGATTTAAGCCTAAACTCAAAGTATTTGCAAATAAACAACTTAATTTAGATGTAAATCCAAAGCACAAAATCACCGTGTACAGAACTCAAGAGTTAGTGTCACAATGTCATCGTGTCCGTCCTTCTCGTTCGTCCTTCCATGACTTCTACAGTGCGGCTACTGTCAAGAAGAAACCCCATGTCTTTTTATTCGTCCCCGTAGTAAATCCTTTTCATCAGCACAAAGGACAAGAAAGTTCTCCTCATATCGTGCGGTAATATGGAAGCAAGAGTCCTTCTTTGGTGATGATTGCGGAGAACTTCACCACCAAAAAATAAGTAAATATATATAATAGGATATGTGAGCCCTTGTTTTTTGGTCTTGTAGTGGCAGAGGATTTCTTCTTCTTCTAAACGAGAAAGTGCACACGAGTTCAAATTTGAGACATAATTTAATAATTATACACCTTGACTCAGTATTTAAAATGAAGTTATACTGATCATCATTCATACTGCTCTCATAACATTCTGATAGGCGCTCACTCTCTACAAATAGGTTTGGTCATCATGTTTGGTCATTATGTTTGCTAGGTTCTCCATTGTAAACAACATTACCCTTCGCTAAGACATCTTGAATAAAATGGTACTTCATATTGATATATTTCATTCGCTCATGATAAATCAAATTATATGCTAGATATATCGCACCTTGGTTATCATAGTGTTTATTGTTCGAGATTGGCAATGTTACTTAGAGGGGGTGAAAAGGCGAATTTAAAAACTCTTAACAAATTTGTGTGGATTTTAACAACTGACATGAGTAACTTCACAATCAAGTGAAATCAGAGTTTGAACTTTGATCGTGATAATGGCAACTAGTGTGCAAATGTCTACCATAAACAATAAACAAGAGTAAAGAAATAGATAAAATTGCACATGAATTTTATTTTGGTTCGACTTAAGTGAAACCTGTGACATCCCGAAATTTGGCCCCGTTTCAAATATATGAAATGGTTGTTTCGTCGACGCGCTTATGGTTATTTTATTTGGAGCTGGCCACTCACGAGTTAACTAATCTATTAGGTGAGACCGTTAAGGGATATAAACGCGATAGACTAGAGAATTCGATCAGAAATCGACCGCTCAACCAGAATAATCGGCAAGAGTCAATACGACACTGTTATAAATCGATTAGCGAACAGATATAGATCGATTTGATGGAATCACGTAGTCGAATTGCAGGTGGTTCCGCACGGCTGCGTATTCGCGTTGAATGGCAGTAAATCGATTTTCTATCGATATTATATTCGGAACACGTAATTGAAACCTCGCAATTATGTGACAACCGAGGGTCGTCTACAATTCGAAGATGCACAAACGTGGATAAAAAATTATCGACCACGGGTCAAACGCACTAAAACCTCTAAAAGCTACTTGATGACTTAGGTTGTACTAAAGTCGCGTTTAGTCAATTTTAACCACGAAAGTAAATTCGGTTTCAATAATCGGACATTTGAGCGTGTCACGATTTATTTTGGATGTCGTCTCATCTTTCGACGAATTTTCGTCGAGTTCGGAATTTTGCCGAAAAATGAATTTCGGACAACAAGAAAAGGGTTAATGAAATTCGGATTAAGAGGAAAAAGGGAAGTTGTGCCCAAAAAGGATTTATTTGTGGGAAATAAGAGGAAAAATTGGTGATTGGGTGAGCTTGGATGGGCATAGGACTTTTGTGGCAAGAGTGATGAGTGGTTAGATATTTAGCTAGGTTTGTGATTGGTTGTTCATTGGACTTCTTGGTCTTCTCTCTCTCTCTCCCATTTCTCTCTCTCTCTTCCTTCATGCGTGAACCCCTGCTGCCCATCTTCTTCTTCTGCTCCTTCTTATTCCTTTCTTCACGTTCTTCATCCCCTCCATCTCTCCTCTACATCCGCCTAGCTCCTTTCTCTTTTAACTGCCGCACCATCACCGTTTCATCATCCTCACGCCCAACTCATCACCAACGACTAGCAACCTCACCAGCCACTCCATCGCCTCACGTCTCCATCACCGTCCACCAACCACTGCACCAGTCCGCCAGCAGCTCCACGCCTCAGCCCAGCACCACCGAAACACCATCACCGGCCTAGCTCCTCCATCGAACAGCCACCACCTCACGCTAGCTCACCCACCCAGCATCCTGCGACCAGCCGCCTCCACCGATCAACAACCACCAGCAGTTGAGCCTAGCCCTCCTTAGCCGAGAGCTTGGAGGGTTCGCCGCCACTGCCGTTGAGCCACGTTTGACCCACGAGTGGCACGTCCTCGACGCCATCGCGTCACCGTCGCCGCGAGCCCACCGCTGTCGTAATCCGGTGAGTTAACTCCCTAATATTTTATTAGGCCATTAATTGCGCTTAGGGGTGGTTAGATTAGTGCTAATGAGGGTGGTTTAGCTCGATCTAGTGGATTTTTCGGGTTATAGGAGCTAAATCTATGTAGGATTTTAGCTTGCATGTATGTTGTGATGTGTGGGAAGTCTTACATGTGAGTTTCTTGAAGGTTTATGGCTACTAAGCTTGTAAGGGACATGCTCAAAGGAGCTAAGTCTGGATTTCTCTTCAGATTTGTTAACAGAACACTCGTTGTTTGCTATTTTCGTGGGTTAAAATGTGCTACGATTTTGGGGTTGCTTCGTTCTTGAAAAATGTTCTAAACATCTTCAATTATGACATATATTTTACTCAAGATTTTCTAGATTTAAAAGAACAAGATTTCAGTTTCGTTGCATGTAAGGCAGAATCTCGTTTTGTGCTGGAACCCGTGACCTTTTGATATTTAAATGATTTTTATCAACTCCTAGGATTCGCTTTTTGAAAGAGTTTCTTCACAAAAAATTTTCATCACATCTTGAAGTTTAACATAGTCAAATTTAAGAGCGAACCGACAAGCTTTGGACCTCGAACCAAGCTGGTTTTGGAAAACATAATTTCTGGACACAGACACAGTTTTGGTAATGATTTGAGCGATTTACTACTCCTATTCTAGAAAGATTTGAGTCAAGGTGTCTTCATAAAAAGTGTTCGTTTAAGTGTCCTTTATAACATATTTAAATTTGAGGATTTTCTAAACTTGTTTGGTTATGTTTCTAGAATTAATCTTGGAGACGTGTGAGTGGACTTGGTTTCGTCCGATGAGAGCCGGTTGTGGTCTTGTGGTTGTTCTTGGTGTCTTACTTGCTAGAATATATATATATATATTGTGATTTGGTTGATTTTTGGCATGCTGAGAACTTATGCGTGATGTTGATGGCTTGCACGTACAATATTATGTGATTGGTTGGTCTATGATGATTGTCTATTATTTTTGCAAAAGATGGTTTTATGGGCATTTAAATAATAAGAAAATTCAGGTGTTGGGTTTGGACACCAAAACTTATTTGCTTAATAAAACAATGATGTTTTAAACTACGTGCGTGCAAAGTTTGATCGGTTAATTTTGAGTACGTGAGCACGTGCGAATTTCTTTCCAAAATTTTTAAAGAAAAAAAGGGGGTTACCAAAGGTTGTTTCCAAAAGGGGTGGTTGGACAAAGAAATAGAAAAGAAATATGGTGTCAGGTTTGGACGCCAAGTTTTATGTGCTCAATAAAACCGTGAGGTTTCAAACTAGATGCGTGCAAAGTTTAACAGGTTGATTTCAAATACGTGACCCCGTATGAATTTATTTCAGAAAGTTTTGAACAAAAAAAAAGGGAGTTGCAAGGTTTATTATTTGAAAATGGATTTTGGTTTTCTTGGCTAAATAACGGAAATAAAAGTTGGTTTGATCGATGACGTGCTTGCATGGTCACTTAAAGGAACCCATCACCCAATGGCAATTTGGGGGCGATGCCCGATTTTTATCGGATGCCCGGTGGAGGTCCGGAAGCCGAGTCACGATTGAGGCCGAACCGATGCTCCTTTATAGAATGCCGTCTAGGCGGGGATTCTACACATTGCCGTACCCGATGGGGCGGGATGATGCCCGGTTACGTCGGAAGACTGCCGACACTTGTGTTGGCCGTTGCCCGAGGGGTCGTAATAATCGGAATACGTGTGAATGATTGTGTTGTATTGTACTTGATTATGGGGCAAAATTGTTAGATATGGTATGGGACATGCCAAAATGGTTTTACCTTATAATCGAGACCCGTGTGAGTGCTTGGAGAATGAGAATTACGTGTTCTGGTTATTGGTTATGCTTGTTGTATTTATAATGGCATATGTGATGCACTAATATGCAGGGACGTGCCGAGGCGATGTGAGTTTGTTTGTGGTGCCTATTTAGGCTGCCTCCGAGGCGAATTTGCATCATAATCAGGGTTTAGGAAGTTGACTTGTTGAGATTTATCTCACCCCGTCGTGGTTAAACATTTTCAGGGCCATAGCATGGAGATCTCCTGAGTGCGGATGTGGTGGGCGCGAGATGTGACACCTATTGGCTGGCCTTGTCGTTAGTGGTGTTTAGGTTAACCCTAGTCCTTGAAAGTTATTGAAAAGGGTAAATATGAAGTGGCTGTAGAAAGGCTTATAAGTATTAAATTCTTTGGGTTGATTAGTTGATAAGGAAATAATTGTTTTTGAGGAAATTGTTCATAGTCTTTACTATCCCTATGTTTGTTTATTGACCGGGGGTTTATTCAATTCGCTTCCGCATGCATTTAATTGAAAGACAAAAAAAAAAAAAAAAAAGAAGTCGGTGACGCGTCCTGAGACGTCGCATTTTTAGTCGACCATCGAGGGATGATCGTACGCTTGGGGTTCGAGGCGTGACAAAACCTATGTCTACTCTTCCACCTTGATAGCCTACTGGCTAGATTCCATTTGATAATCAATTAGAGGTTACAACTGTAGATAATAATACTCAAGTATATTATAGGTCTCATTATCTCTCTCAATAACACTTTTAGTGTTTCTCTAAGATTACAATTTATAGCTCAAGAAAGACAAATACACAGGATCGAAGTTCACATAGACATTGGAATTTTTCACTCTAGACTTCTATTTTCTTTAGCATTTTGGTCTTTTTTTTATTAATTTTTTTTTTATTTCTCCACTTTCAAACTAACCGTTAAATAGTATTCAAAGGATTATTCTCCAATCAACCCGTTAGATGAATTTGTATGAAGAAGATTGAGTACTGTTGAGAGACAAGATCTTAATCTTCGTTGAATAGGTCGCCCATACAGCTAGGTTCTCAGTTTCTATAGGTAGCTCCGACAAAGTATTCTAGCACGGGAAATTCATACACGATCGACTCGGGCAAGATTTTTCACCAAATCAAATGAAAAAACAAGGAAAACACAGATAAGCAAATAGGATTCAACAAATATGAATGCAAATATGAATCAATCTCGAGCTCCAACATAAATAAATAAAATCGATCTTCTTGTAGGCATTTTAGCAAACGAGTGATGTTCAGCACCAAGAACAAGCTTTTGATTCAACTTTGGCATGATTTTCAATCTAGAAACGATGTATATGCTTCATGTGTAGGACGCAAATTGCACAATTCCAATATCTCCATAATTAGAACAAGAACATGCATAATTGAGTAGAAAGATTAAAGCACCTGTTTTGGGATCCATTTATCTTTAAAGTGGAAGCAGAAAATGGATTATCCATGCATCAAGTCCTCCTCTATTGCCCTCCGTATCACTGGCTCAATGAGGCGGCCCCCTCACCTTTAGCGTTAAGCTAACGCTCCTTATATGAGGATACATGTGAGAATTAGGGTTAGAGGAGAGACTTGAGCACTATTTATAGAGTTTCCAGCCAGGTCCCCTCATTACGAGCCAGGCTCAACTTGGCCCACACTAGCCAGCCCCATATTAGACTAATTAAGAAACCTTCTATCTCATCTTAGACCAACCCCATTTTACAATAACCATAAAACGATAAATTACAATATCAATTAATGTAGTCCACATTAGGAAAACTCTTACATTCTCCCACTTGGACTATATTAATTGAAATCGTACTGTATGTGCACACCTTGGTCTAGAGATAATTCTTAATAGTCAATCCTATCCCATAAAGTTTCAAACACCGAATCATTGCGGTAACTGCATGTATACACACAGAGCCTTCCATGGTCACAAGTGCTTTCAACTTTATTGATATGGATTCAATGTGGTAGTGTGTCAAATGGATAACATCTCTCATAGAGAGATCTCATTTATCAGTCACCATTCTCTTACCTTAAGCGTCACAAAAAACTTGTGTCACTAGAGAATGTCTTTATGGTTCCAATGAACCCACATATGCCTTGTCCTTACGGTTGACATTTCTTTATGTATAATAAGGCATATGCACAAGGCTAATAACCGGATGCCCCTAGCCTTCACTCAAGGTTTATACAATACCTTGAGACTTTATCAATATGTATTCAACATAATAACAACACATTCAAAAATATTTTATTGAATGCAAAAGTTGATACATATCAAACTGTTACAAAGTGTAACGAACACAGATGAAACCTTTATCAGAGTAAAGCCAAAATAGCTCCCACTAAACAACAGCATCTCATGATGCTCCTAGACCCATGCTAATGACATGTCGCTCAAATACACATAGGCGTAGGCCTTTAGTTAGTGGATTTGCAACTATATCATCTGTGGAAATATGTTATAGTATAACGTCACCTTTCTATACCGTTTCTTTATGGTCAAAAAATTTGACCACCATATATTTAGACCCCTTGAGACATCTATTGTTAATAAATACTACAAATTTATTGTCTCAAAACAATCGTATGGGTCAATCCATAAAATTAAAAACTATCAACTCCTTAATGAGGCTCCGGAGCCTAATAGCCCAAGTAACAGTTTAAAAGAATGTTACAAACTATGTTTACATAGAACTTTATTTACTGCATTTCTTACTAACATAAATATATATTCCGTTATTGCTCTCATGTCATCCTAACAGCCAGCAAAGTTTACATCTGAATACCCCACTAGCTGCAAGAATTGAACATGTCTGTAAAATAGCATATAATCTCTTGTTCTATTTAAGTACCTTAAAACCTTATTGTCAGTCCTGAATTTGATTGATATTTGCCTAGAAGTCCCGTCGCAAAGACGATATTTAGTCTAGTGTAAATTTGAGCATACATTATACTTTTAAGTGCACTGACACAAGGTACACCATTTAATTAGATTTTCTCAATATCTAAATAAGGACAATGTGATAGATTGAGTCCATCACCCCTAACAATAGGAGCAATTCCTGGCTTGAAATGATGTATATTGAATAATTCCAAAATACGATCAGCAAATGTCCTCCAAGAAAATCTAATATAAGAATGGCAAAACAATCCTTACGGACCTCAGTACAAAGGATAAAAGATGCCTCAAGGTCACTACTTGTAAGCAAAATATCATGTACATAGAATATGAAAAAAATAAATTTCCTCCCACTGACCTTGCAGTATATTGAATTACTTTGTTCTCAATTGAACAAAATAACAACACTATGAAACTTTAATAATATTGTCTGGAAATTTGCTTAAAAACATGAATAAGACTTTTCAGTCTACACACAAGTTTACTTAAAACATGTGCTGCAAAATCCTCAAGTTGCACTTATATAGATTTTGTATCTCTTTGACGTAACTCCATATAAAAAATAAACTATTAATACCACGTTCACTCTGAAAGAATCTTTAAAAAATACTATAAAGAAACAATTATTTTTTCACTAACTATCCACCCTTCTTTCAGAGTGAAAACTTTAACTACCAATTTGGTTTTAAATTCCACAATCTTTCTTTGAAATCCTTTTAGTTTTGTACGCCAATTTGCAACTAATGAACTTATGAACTTTAGGCAAATCAATAAGTTTCCAAATACTATGATGTTTCATAGATTGTATATCGCCTTTTATGGCATCTAATCACATACTTGATTGAGGATAAAAAACAATATTTATTTATGTCGCTAAATCAACCATGTAGTGGATATTGCAGTCATGCTCTCACAAATAGATTATATAGTTAAATGGAATAACTAATCGTCTTTCCCTAACAAATCTCCCAAGTAAAGCTACAACCACTTCATTCTATACTGGAGAGGTTTGAAAAAATTCCATCATAAACTATATCAAGAATAGTACCTTAAACCTCAACAAGTTTAGTCTATGGTATAGGAGATTCCATAATTGTCTATACCACAATTATCTGTATAGGCAAAGACAAAGACACAGTGATTTTTCATCGTACTATTATCCTTAATAGTCTGAGAGCAGCTATCGTCTACAATTACGTCAAACTGTAAAAACTTTACAGTATGTGATTCCATAATACTTGTACCTTCTTTAGGGTCATAAAATCAATACCCTTTTGAACAATCTAGGTAAGATACAAAATAACCTCACTTCTGCATGACACCTCTAAATTTAATATGATTAAAGTAATTTATGTCGAGTCCATAACTCAAAAGAAGTTTATGAAACAATTTTGGTACGAAACACCTTTTGTATGTGAAAATGTTGCTTTCAAAACATCAGCCCACAGAAGACTAGATAAATTAGTCTTACTAATCATACTCATCACCATGTTCATTATGGTGCAATTATGCCTTTTGGCAAAATCATTTTGTCAGGATTTTCAGGCATAGTAAATTACGTTACCACCCTAGAATTTACCAAGTATTTGACAAATGACTCTTTAGCTATTCCACATTATCATACATGCCAAAATACTCACGACCACTATTAAGCCTAACAACCTTTTAAGACTAATTGTAACTGTTTTATTCTTTATCTCGGTCATTTTCCTTAAATAGAAAACTTTTGAAAACAACCTTTTAACCATATACGAGATGTATATGTCGTTAGGACTTAAACACAATCTTTGCAGATGTGTCTTAATTTCGATATTAGACAAGATATAATTTCAAGTAACTAAGGCTTCCATCATCTTATGGTAGTGCAGTCCGCAAACAAACCACTTTTCAAGTGTTTTTGAATGGAACGCTTCATCGACAGTAAGCAAATTCGATTGCTATTTTCCCAAGCAGCAAAACATTTGTCCACAACTTAAAATTTGTAGCAGTAAAAACCTCAATAATAGTGGAGTTATTAATTACAGAAAATGTGACTGAAAAACAAGCAATGTATATAATTAGCATCATGTGAGCACTATGTAACTTGACGTACAAGTACACATTCAGAGAGTTATACGCATAATTATATAATCACCTTTGGGCAAAATACATTATATGCAGTTGTACACTCCCCACATGATAGCGGTTGTGAGAATATATTCCAATATTCGTGAATTCATCACCTTTGGGCATATGAACCACTAGGATCAGTCACTTCTCTACCACACTATCATGTCTACCTCCATGAACTAATATACAATCACCTCCTTTGGGAGTATGACCACGCACGCATTAGACCAGGGGACATCCCAATCAGCATACGAAATCGAAATTTCTCAAACCCAATCAAGCGTGCCACTTTGGCGGTCACTACTCAATTGAATAATTGAAACTCTCTCATACTAGAGATATAAACTTTACTTCTCACATACACCATATACGTGTGATTTTAACTTTAGTGATAGGGACAGTAAATCACTAAAATCACATATCATGCTAATTACATTACTTTATTTATTAATAAAAATTAATCATACATACATATATATATATATATATATATATATAGCGAACTTGAAAAACAGATTCCAATGAGATCATCGATCACAGCAACACAAGAAACTTCTCATAACAAAGAAGGAAGCATCTTTTATGCACCCCGATTACAGATTACCAGAACAACATAAAAAGAAT
This sequence comes from Eucalyptus pauciflora, assembly GCA_007663325.1. Classification (NCBI taxonomy): domain Eukaryota; kingdom Viridiplantae; phylum Streptophyta; class Magnoliopsida; order Myrtales; family Myrtaceae; genus Eucalyptus; species Eucalyptus pauciflora. The sequence continues at coordinate 542,285 of VMYD01000306.1, read as the reverse complement.
GCTGATCTAGAAGATCTCACAAATTAACATCAATAGTAATACATAGTACACCAAATTGACAAGCCTTACAGCTGATCCATTATCACTCATGAGTTTCATAAGGCAAAAAAATGACTCCAAGGCCAACAACTGATTTATTAGCCAATTTTTAAGTAACAAATTATCATTGTTATCAACCGGTGGCCTATTAATTAAGTCAAACCAAAGAACCAAATATCTAAACTTTAACAATAGATACTATTGCTCTGCGTAAATGTTGTCATGCTCCTTAATCATAAAAAATATTCAACTTAATGGACATTAACCAGCGACCAGATGTGTTTAGGTACAATATGCAATTACTTAATTAACATGCATTGCTCACATTCAGTAGATGTGTTAATTAGTACAATAAGTTTGGTCACAGGTTCTTAAGACGTCCATCATTCAAAGGTTACCAACGTGTAAAGTAGTATGCTTGAGCAACAAAAGTTTCATAACTTTTACTGTTTCTCATCACCTCAATACATAGGTCAATTACTATCGCATAATGGTTGTATCTCATTAAACCAGCTTCAGTTCACAATAAAATTTAATTTTATTAATGAATCACACATTTATAATATTTATGTGATAACATACCTATAACCCAACACTTGTATTTCCAAAATTATTGAAAATTACAAGAAAAATACACTAAAATACACTAAAAATACTCGTATTTAGGGTTTCGTATGTATTTTCACATTCATAAAATCATCAAACATGTAAAATAAATATACCACAACATAGAGGATGAACATACGAATCCAACGCTGCTAGCCACGTGCCCATCGAAGCTTCCACGCGCCCGCACGCGTCCGCACGCGCTGCCTGAGTGCGTGGTGCGTGGAGCTCACACGCGGGCGTCAAGGCCGGTCAAAAACCGGTCCGACCGGTGGCGGTCTGACCGGTTGATCGGGTCAGGTCGGGTCGGGTCAAGTCGGTCTCCAAACGGGTCAGGTCCGAGTCGATGACGTCATCACCCCACGTGCGACGCACGCGTGAGGATCGGATTCGGGTCGTTGACGTCAGCACCCGCGTGCGTCACACACACGAGTTGCACCCCACGCGTGGAGGCGCGTGGGGCGTGTCTTTGATGCCCCAGCGGTGCATGGCCGTGCGTGGGGGCTCGTGCGGCCTCCCCTGGCGACGCGCCGCCCATGGTTTTGCTCGTCTTGACGAGCCTAGTCTAAATATATAATTTTATTTTATTTTTATTGAACAAAAAATCTCAAAAATCTCAAATTAGGGCAAAATCCTATGCGTTCGAGTTCTAGGGTTATGGAGGCTCTGATACCACATGTAGTATGCAAATTGCGTAACCCCAAGATCTCCATAATTAGAACAAGAACATGCATAATTGAGTAGAAAGATTAACGCACCTATTTTGGGATCCATCGTTCTTTAAAGCGGAAGCAGAAAATGAATATCCACGCATCAAGCCCTTCTCCTCTATTGCCCTCCGTATTACTGGCTCAATGAAGCGGCCTCCTCACCTTTAGCGTTAGGTTAACACTCCTTATGTGAGGATATATGTGAGAATTAGGGTTAGAGGAGAGACTTGAGTACTATTTATAGAGTTTCCAGCCAGGCCCCATTATTACGAACCAGGCTCAACTCAGCCCATACTAGCCAACCCTATATTAGACTAATTAAGAAACCTTCTATCTCACCTTAGAGCAACCCCGTTTTACAATAACCATAAAATGCTAAATTACAATATCAATTAATGTAGTCCACATTAAGAAAACTCTTACATCATGATCAGACCACTCATTCAGCAATGTGCTATTTCATCCAAGCTTCCTCGCGATTTCGACATTCTAATTTCGTGACCCATCCTCGACTAAAATAGACCAAATACAGAACGCGTCCACGAGAGAGGGAGAGAAAGGTTTTATATACCTGGTTTACTTGGTGAAATGGAGTTGCTGAAACAGCAAATCTTATTCGAAGCGAACTACATGGCCATCCGCACGGCGGCAACGCCATGGCCAAGAAACGCGCCCTCTCTCTCTCAATGGCCAACGAACTTATGACTGATGAGGGGAAGAGAGCGGCTGGCTGGGCTTTCTTTTGTTTGGTTCTATGATGGGCCGAGGAAATACAAAATGGGATGGGCAAAAAAAGAAATGAAAAGATGGGCCAAGGGAATTAAAAGAAATGGGTTGGAATAATGGAGGGAGAGGGCTTAGAAGGCTGAAAACTGGCCGGCCCACACGACTTCATTTCATTTTTTTTTTTAATTTCATTCTTTTCTATTGTTTTTGCTTTTTATCTTTCTATAAATTTTTACATTTTTGTCAAATAAATAGTTATCTAAGACGTCGACAAAAATTTAAGTGTCAACATGAAAATGTCATTTAAAGAATATGACGCTTTATAAAGATATCCATATATTGTAAAATAAAAATAAAATTGAATTCGTGAAAAGTGAATAGTGTTCAAACTCGTCTTTTCTATTCAAATATACGTCGTATGGCCATAATCATATTTCTATTTTAGCTCAATTTTAGGTTTGATCTTTCAGGTCGTATTTTTTAAGTTCGGTTGAGAGATGTTCTTACTTACAACTTCAAATAAGATACATGCAAAAATTATTGACAATGATACCAAAAAGGAGAATAAACACGTGAAAATAAGGCCGCGTAACTAGTTGCTCTTCGTTGCCAAGGAACGTGATAAAGCACATATTCCCATTTTGCTCTTAGTTGCAACGGGATTTGAAACCTCATTATGTTGACGCTTATTAATCAAGAGAACAAGAATCACCATAAGTCGTATTTTCAAAATATAATATGTATGCCCACCACATAAAATATTAATTTTAGATATTTTATTGAATCTTACGGTTTGATTTGCACTCTCGATCCATGAGTTCATTATTTGAATTCAGAATACATAAATCCCTTTTACTGTAATCCCTCTCTTTCCAGGCGTTACTTTTCCCTTACCGTGCCCCCCTCTCCCTTTCTCTCTCTCGCAAGCGTGCGAGTTAGTAGAATTGCTTTTCTGCATATGTGTAACTGGTAGGGCTGTAAAAATGGGCCTATGAATTTTCCACGCCGAATTTCATTTTTTTAATTTATATATGATGAGTTGAGTATTTATATAATTCAGTAAAATTTGACAATTTGGTCATTAATGGATTTGGAGTAGTATGGCCTAAAAAACTATGGATATTAATGGGTTTAGACTCTAACCCAAATCCAACCCACTTGCATTGCTCTCTCCCTTTGGCCCTCGCTTGATCTTGTTCACTCGCTTCCTACTTCACGCCTCACTCCATCTCACTCGGAGCCTCTATCGCTTTAGGCGTAGTGACTGCTTGATCTTCTGCCTCACTTCCTACCCCTCGTCGATCTCTTGCTTAAGCGTGTTCATCCCTTCACGGGTTCGATCTAGTGCCTCAGTAAGCTCGTCGACCACCTTTGTCGCCTCAAGCTCGTCCCTCTTCTAGGCCTGGATGGAGGCCTATGTGGATTCAAACTGGGATTGTAGCTCCAAGATGAGGACACCCGACACGGAGGCTCTACTCCGGCATTCTTGATATGGCATGAGGTTTCTCGAGCTTGTCGAGGATAGGGCAAGAGTCTAGCCATGACTGCATCGCTCTGTCTCTGGCCTTCTTCATCTCATCCTTCATCCTGGTGAGCCGAGTGAATGACATCCATGTCTTTCCGTGTTTGCAACTTTAGCTGTAATAACCCTCTGGCTTCCTTGATCTCATCCCGGATTACGATAACTCATCCTTCGACAAGTTGGGAACTCTGAAACAGCTTGGTTTTTGCCTCCCGGGCTGCTACTTCAACTGTATAAGTCTTCTCACGGGGAGATAGGTGATGGAGAGATTGTATAGTCCAGTAGTATTTTGATTTAAATAATATTTTGTTAAATCTGAGTAATGTCTTTGTTCCTCGTACATCAAACACCTTCCTAGACCCCGCACTGCAGGGGACAGCAATGAACTACTAGCTGAACATGAGAGGCTGTGTCCATTAGATATCTATTTATTATTGTCCTCTTCTTTGTTCCAGCATTTTACATCAACTTGTTTATATTGCTCAATATCCTATTCATGTCATGAAATCTTAATGACAAAACACTTGGCTTTAAGTCATCAACTTCAACTTCTAGCTTAAATCATCTGGCCAGACTAATAATTCTTATTTGCCCACATTATCCGACAACAACAATGTTCTAGATTTGTCGTGATTGGAAAGAGATGTTATTGAAGGTCGCACAAATTTGAGGATCCCAACTTAGGCAGGTCAAGATGTGAAGATGGACAGGTTCTGTATCCTTACATGTTGTAAAAAAGCTTGCAGCTGAAGTCATGTACGAGTACTCTAGCCTTCCCTCTATAAGTCCTCAACTCCTATCCATCTACAAAGCCCTTAATGTTCTATCCAAAAGTCTGGTTTGGCAAATCAATAACGGTTCTTGAATCATGTGAGAGCAAAGTACAAGGTTGGTGAGTGGTGACCTAAGAAATCTTGATGACACCCTGTTTTTGTTCAAGAGGATAAGCAAGATAAAGCCTTTGCCTTCTGCCAAGGATTTTGCCTTGCCACTAGGGGTCATGACACGGATGTAATGTTTCTCAATTGCGATTTGTGTGGTTGAGCGGATTCATTTATTGAGAATTAAACGTGACTTCTTTCTTCTAAGGGTCCTCTCGAGTTGTCTATGTTGTTTGGGACTGGTGGATTTCCAATTCTCAGTGGTCCGTAAAATGTTGAAACTTGGATGCCATATTGACTCGGTTACTTTCAATGCTTTGATCAATGCTTGTATTATACGGAGTGAATCAACTCAACCTATGAGGTTGCTCGATCGAGTGAAGCACGAAGGGATCCAATCTCATCTACGCGCTCAGCTTATGTGAGAGTCTCTGATGGAGCGAGGTTTAGATTTGTTGGAGCATATGTTCACCAAAGGGATTCGGTTTGGTGTTGATGCTTGAGGTCATCTCATTGGAGTTCTATGTTACTCTTTCCAACTTGAAGAGACTAGATGATGGTTTAACATTATGGAACCACGCGAAATAACCCCAACCTTCGATCTTAAAGTCCATACTTTTTGCTTATTGGGAACAATGGCAAGTGTTGCAGAGGCAAGAAGAGTACTCAGAGCTGATTGCCCAACTCTTTTCTTTTTGCCTAAAGACTGCTCTTTAAAACTTCATCTACGGCCTCTCTTAAAAAAGACGAGATCCTTTGGTTGAAGTACCAAACCCCACCCAAAAGAAAGAACGAGTTGAAGTTCTTTAAATATTTCTAACTTCGAATTCTCTTTATTTTTATTCCCATCCATATAAGAAGTTTTATAAATTTGGCTATCTTTATAAAGATAATAGATTTGTCTGCACAACCTTGTCCTGTGTGACTTTCTCCCTCTCCAATGGACTTAGATCCTTTTTCAACTCCTCGTCTAAATCTATTATCTTTAGGGTCGCATAGGAATGAAGGAGGTACAAGATGTCGAGTGAACTTCGGGTATTTACTAGTTTATCATGTATCGCCTCTGCACACCCTATTTCCTCTTGCTTGCATTGGTGTGCATGCTTCGCGGCTGTATAGGAGTCAATGGTTGATTGGCTGGCTTGGTAAGTTGTGAGATCATGAATTCCTCAAACTTCCGTAGGAAGGGATGATCACTAGAGACATTCATGGGTCGACATTCCTAGGCTAACTTTCGAATGTTGTTAACATCCGATTTGTAGGCGATGTGTCAAAAAAAAAAAAAAAAAGGAGATTCAGGATTCTGATTTCCACATAGCCCATTTCTCAACCAAAAATTGTTGTTTTTCATTTCTTTCTTTTACATTGCTGTTTTTAAATAATTTTTAACTCGTTTTCAAGGAAAACTTAAAAAGTCAAATGGTTGACTTTCAGGTTAACATTTTGGTCAACCCTTTGACCATAAATCAACTCTCGGTTTAAAAAAAAAAATCACCCAAAAAGATGTTATTTAGCTTTAATTTCACTTTAGTGTCGAAAATATCACAAAAATCAATTAAGATCCTTGTTTTTTGAATTTTTTTTTTTATTAAGTTCTGAATCGACCAAAAACAAAAATTCTAGCAATAATTAGGTGTAGTTCCTTTTACTACATTTGGTTTGGGGACTATTCTAAATCCACTCGTGCATTCAATTTCATGAATTGCTGTGTCAAAAGACAAGATTGCTCTTTTAAGCCCTAATTAAGGGATCAAAATTGATTCTTCATGATCTACAAACGGACGATCATTTTCCATTTGTTTTCTTAAGATGAATTCAAATCTAACATCAATTTTGAGAAATTCACATTAGAACTTCTCGATTTGAGGGATTTCATTCTCTTGAAGGTAAGAAAACCAAGCCATTATGCTTCGATCGAAGAAATTTAAGTTGACCCATTTAAGACTATGGTTCAATTTCGTAGATCTAGGTTCAATTTTAATATTAGGTTCAGGTTCATTTTTTATCTAAGCTTGGATACTTTAATTGAAGACCAATTTGAATACAATAGGTGATATTACACATTGATAGATAGTTGGATAGGGTAATCGCAACATTAATTGGATCCAATTTCAATCAATTTGCAATTTTACCCAATAAATTGCAAAATTGTTCATTTTAGCGCTTTTAAGCTCAATCTTAAACACTCATGGTTTGGTCCATTGTTTTTCATGACAATCACTCAATTAAATCAATAGATGACCCATAGAACAATTTATGAAGGTTAATTGGTTTAATTGAATTGAAATTGAGCAATTTCCTTTAAAATCGGGTAATTTTTTTTTTTCGATTTGGTCCTTGAGGGACCAAATTGCATACATTTTGAACCCATAAGAGTCACAAGTAGGGGTGAGTGGTTCCTGGTTCCTCACAGGTTCCGGCTGGAACCTGGAACCTACCATCGGGTACAGGTTCCTCATTTTTTGGAACCTGGAACCTACCCGTCAGAACCAAGAACCTGGAACCTACCCTATCACAGGTTCCGGGGTTGGTTCCAGGTTCCAACAGGTTCTTTTTTTTTTTTTTTTCAATTTCATTTTTAGTTTTAAAAAAGGGAAATGAATGCAGCAATAATGAGAATTATGCCACGAAAAACCAAGGCAGCGACTTATGATGAAAATTAGGCAATGCTTAATCACCTTCTAATGAGGTTAAAAAAATAAAATCTTAAACAGTACCTGCAAAAAAATAATTTTACACTATCAACAATAAGGTTGATGCCCTGCTGTAAAGATCCACTATTTGCATTCCCCTCCCATCCACTGCTTACTGCAGGAGTTTACTTATTAGTCATTGAAGAGCTAACCATAGGTCTTCTAATCTCATGATAGGCTTGTCCATGACTATCCACTAATTACTACCATATTCTGATTGACCCATTTTGTAGTGGTTTGTATTCACTGGTGGATATATGCTCTCTTGCATAATATAAGAAGGACAGAATTAGTGCTAGACTAAGATCTGAAAATACAAGAAACTAGAAAGATGCCCACAAATGCTCCTATAGTTAGATTGGCAAGTATAAATTATGACAGAAAGTAGAGGAATATCAAGTCCTGCTGTGAATTGTCCTCTTCCCAAAAAAGAAAAAAATAATACTGAGAAGTGAAAAAAAAAACTACACAAATACAAACCAGCCACCTCTCTAGAAATGGAAAACAACATAATCAACTAATAGGTACTTGAGCATGAGAACACCAGAAAATATGAAATTCACGTGTTCATATGTAAGACCCTCGAAATACTCCATAAAACTTTTGGACATATTGTATGGATAGCTAATGTTAACATATTGAATATCCATGTTCCAACTCATCCCATACCATTGTCAATTCCCACCTGGAATGTTAATGAAAGCAGATAAACATCCACCTCTATTGAAAGTATCAAAGAGCACGAACACAAAGGATCTAGAAATGCATACCAAGCCTAATCTCTCGCAACCGAGGCTTGCAAATCCATTCAAATACAGTATGCACCATACGTGATCCAGGTATCCTATCTTGTCACAGATCCTGCAATTGAGATGACAATAATATCGAGCTTAGGCCAGGAAAGAAGTATCTCACCATAACAGCACTTGCACACCAATGCTAGCCATGCTTATAATGCAGATATTACACCGATATCATAATTTTCCGCAATAATATGGCGACCCCTTAATGTTAGCCCTCCTTATAGTGCTACTGCGCTTATAATGAACGGCAATCAAGGAAATTCAAGTCATTGCAAACAATAGCCAAACAATAGTCATCACATTGACTTATATCTCAGAGAATGTCTTGGACTACGATAATCAATTAATCTAGAAGACAGGGCACTTCACTAAAAAAAACCCAGAAAACTCGAGCAAATTGGGTCTTCAATGTCGAACGACAACCGAATCCTTCGTTCAAACAATTGACAAAATCCAAATCAAAAACGAATTGATTTGAAATCAGAGCAAAAAGAACAGATAAACTCGCATCAGTAGAAGTATAGAAACAACCACCATGACAACCCCTTCCAATAAAAGAAGAGAACAAGAAGGAACGGATTACCCAAGTTGGTAAGGGCGGTGCGAGCGGCGTCGAGGGAGGCAAGGGCGAGGCGTTGTCGTCAAGGGTGTCGTCGGGCGGCGAGCAACATCTAGCGGCGAGACAAGCAGCGACCATTGACGGGATGAGCGGTGACCAGCAGAGGGACGAGGCAAGCGGCGACCAGCGGAGGGACGAGACGAGCGGCGTCCAGCGGCGAGACGAGCGGCAACCAGCGGAGTGGCGGGATGAGCGATGACCAGCGGAGGGACGAACGGTGACCAACCGCAAGACGAGCGGCGACCAGCAGAACGACGAAGGGAGCAGCGACCAGCGGAGCGGCAGGACGAGCAACGACCAGCGGAGCGGCAGGACAAGCGGCGACCGGTAGAGGGATGAGGCGAGCGGCGTTGGGGACAAGGGTTGGGCAGAGAACGAGAGAAGGGCACAAATTAATTCGACTAAAGTGGGATCTGGGAACTGTGAAGTGGGTTTCTATCTTTTAGGTTTTAGAAACCCTAACCCGGTTCCCGGTTCCCGTTCCCATAGGAACCGGAACCGGTCCCTTTAGAACCGGGAACCACGCTCAGCCCTAGTCACAAGTGCGTGAACTGGCCAGAAATGGTTTGAATCAATCAAGAATTGGTCAATAACTGGTCAAATCAACATGAACAGGTTTGACCGGCGACCGGTTCCGGGATCCTTACCACACCAATTTTGCTGCTACACCCTTAATTTTCCAAGATTTTGTAAATTGGCCCTTGGATTTTGCAAAATTACAATTTAACCCCTAATTAGACCTTTTAGTACAATTCTTCATTTTGGCTCAGGTTTTCACAAATCAAATCCATTAGATCGATTACTCGACACCTCTAAATCATAATTGAACTTTGGAAATCAAGTTTTCTCCTTTGGATTAGGATTTTGACCGTCAGATCGAACCGACGATTGAGATCGGCCAATTTGGGATGGTATAAATAGACTTTTCCTTCTAATTTTGAAAAGGGGCCTCATTTGTGCAGAAACTCTCTCTCTCTCTCTCTCTCTCTCTTCTCTCTCTCTCTCATAATTCAATTTTCTCTCCTTTCTCTATCTCTCTTTCCCACTCTTTCTAACTCATTCTCCTTCCTCCTTGCCGTTCAACTGGCCTCATGCTAATGAATTGCCGGCCTCCGCCAGCCCCGGTGGCGATCTCAACACCCTTCTCGTCTAGAGAGGAGCAGCAACAAGGTTAGGCAACACTTGACCTCCCTCTAGTCCAACTTGATGGACTCGTGGCTAGCCACCAGGGCCCTAAGCATGGCCTTGATGGACCTAGGCATGGGTGCTAGGGTCCCAAGCATAAGCATCGAGTTTCTAGGGTTGGCCTTGATGGACTTGAGCTTCAGCGTGGGGGAGCTAGGCACAGGTACTAGGGTTCTTTGCTTGGCCTCTATGGACCCAACCCTGGTGCTAGGGCCTAGGGCTTAGCCTCGATGGACCACTAGAGACTAGGGTACTAGCACCGGGAAGTTTGGCCTTGATGGACCCGAGCGCAGACGTGGGTACCCAAGAATGGGCATTAGGGTCACAAACCTGGCCTTAATGGACCCAAGCCCTAGCACTCGATGTTGGATGCCGAGGTCCTAGGAATGAGCATTAGGGTTCCCATACCCAAGCATAAAGTTTCCGAACTAAGAACCAATATCTAGTCATATTTTGAAAAATGATTTTCAATTTTTTAAAGAGAAAATCATTTTCCTAAATTAAGTATAGATTTTCCATTGATCCAAAAAACATTGTCCTTTAACTCATTTTCCTAAGATTTCAAACACCAGATAATGAGTAAAACCTTTTCTCAAAAAATATTTTTCGTGAAATAAACGGAGTCTAAATGAATGAATGATACGTCATTGGATGTTAGAATGAGCTTTGGGGCGATGGAATATTGAAAATTGACACAGGTAAGCTCTAAAAAGACCAACAGTGGGCTGAATGCCCATTGTCCAGACCATGGAGCGGTTTGTGCAGTGTGTATTCAGCCCCGTTTTGGGCCTAAATCGATGCTGAACTGGAGTGCGATACCAGGGTTTCGATGCGCAAAGTGGAAATTGTTCAAGACAAAGGATATATAAGCAATAAATTGTCAAGTGTGAAATCCAAACAAGGGAAAAACCTAGACTTTACCCAACCGCAAATCACGTCACGCTTCCAAGGAATTCCATAAACGCTCTCAGAAACTAGATTCCGACAAAACAACGAGAGATTTAGTCCATTCACACGAACAAATTCCAAATACAAAAGAACTAGAGCATAGAAATTTCCTGATTGTTGGACCGTCGGATAGGTCACAAACTGGCCATGAAAAGAAAAGCTCCGAATATCAGATACGTGACCCCTTTGATAGGGATGAAGATTCAGGTGACTCAAAAAGCTCATCAAAATTACAACTTGTTCTAGAATTATCATGCCCGTCTCCTTCGGTTAGGTTGGATAGCAACGTGCTGTAGAGGCCCCCACGATATTCCTACATGTTCCGATATAGAACAAATGCGTTATCCCCCGGCTGGACTACTAATTCTAACCGAGCAGTCCGACTTATTCGGTTTTTGTCTTCGAAGACCTACTGATAGGCACAATCTCCTTTGGACAAACTAAGATTTTATCATACTATCCTCCTAATTCCAGCATGATTCAACAGTGAACCATATATAGGTGAACCTGGTGGGTCCTAATGACCTAGGATTTTGGTTCCTGAGCAACTTGCGATCAATTTTGGGACGGTTCAATGTACACGAAAATGAGATGGTCCACAGAGGTTCCCTGACGACTAGACTTTAGACTAGGAAAAAGAGAGAGAGAACACAGTTGTATAAAAGGAAAAAAGTCATAAAAAAAAAAACTACAAATTATGTGTGATGCATTTATCCTGAAATTTTCTTGTAATATAAAAAATCCTAAACTATACTTATTGTGACACATTCACCTTAAACTTTTTCTTGTAACATAAAAAAACTCAAAACTTGCACCTATGTGACACATTTATGATTTATCAAAGTTTCGTTAGACATTTATCAGCCAAAACATTGTTTTTATTTCACTTAAGCTATATGAGTGTCACGTCAATGATATTTGCTTCCTAGCATCCATATAGGTAGATTTTAACGGTTCTCATTGACAAAACTTTAACTAATGGTAAATGTGTAAAGAGTTATCCATACTCTAGGGCACCGCTCATGTGTCAATTTCACAAATCATTTTTAAGAAGTTTAGCATTGGTCTAATATCAAAGTGAGTCACTGCTTATGCACCATGCTGAACGGAAGATGACTGCCAATTTTGAAAAGTACGACCGATTATTGGTTATTATTAGCAATATTATACTATGCAAAGGAAAACACGTGTTCCCAAAAGCTTGGGTTTACCAAACCCCCTTCTTTCTTTATATTAGGCTTTTCTTGTTTGGTCAAAAATGACCAATTGCCAGAGTACAGAGTGGGCTGCTAGTTGAGTGTCTTATTACAATCTCGATGCACAAAGGACCCTGACCCTCGCAACCATCTGGAAGCCATCGTTACACCCGTTGTTCTCAGCCACCCAACGACGGACCCGCCGGGGGGCCGGCAGGAGCCGCCGTGAATCTATCCACCCGTCATCGATGCGGATCTCTTTGCATGCGCAGAATATGGTTTTATGATAGTTTATGTTAAGATTTAGCATCCTGAACTTCGAGTCTGGAGTAAGGTAATTCCTTTATCTCGTTCCCTAAGCTAAGTTTCCATGTCCGCAATTACCGCCATCAGTTGTGACGGACTATGACCTACGTTCTACCTTCAATAAATTTTTTATTGTGCTAATCACTACTTAAAGGATGTTTATCTCGAGCTAAGCCTTATAATTAGATGTTTCTTTGATAATTAATGGCAAAAAAAAAAAACCGGTCACCAATTTTTCCAACTCTTTGATAACTTACCAATAATTATATTGATAACAGATAATAAAACCATCAAAAAAGATACTTACTACCTTACTTAATCCCGGAGATCAAATGAAAGTTTAAACATGAAGGGAGGTAGAAATTTATATGAAGCAAATAATATCCAAAATAATATTTCAAGTAAACATATACTGAAAGTAGGAACTCATACTGATTTTTGGAGCAATGTAGAGGAAGCTGAATAAGAGGATTGTACAGAAGAGGTAGTAAACGTGGAGAGTTCAGTGCCGCTAGTCGAGGTGACATGAGACGAAACAATTGATACCGTAGAGAAAGCGGATCGAGGCGCCAGGTATGTAAGGATTGGCAATTTTGATGGGAGAACAAGTGCCGAAGCGTTAAAGTTGAGAACGTTTGATGCTTCTCTTATGGAAGGACGGGCAGTGTAGTCTGGATGAGCGCACCATAGCCCTACAACCATCAAGCACTCTAGTTGCTTCCCATCGAAATCGATACCAAGTTTCGAATCTGCCGCATCAAGTAGCCTCTTGGTTCCATATAGCTCCCAAACCCAGTCCACAAGCCTAACTTGGCCTTCCTCGGCCCTTGGCTTGATGACTTCTCTTCCACAAGTTATTTCTAATAGAACGACTCCAAAGTTATAGACATATGATTCCTTGCTAACCTTACCCGTGTAAACACATTCAGGAGCCATATAACCCATGGTTCTAGCCAGCACCATTGTTTGTAACTCTTTGGTATGGTCAACTAGCCTAGCCAAACCGAAGTCTCCTATTTTGGCATTAAAATCATAATCGAGCATGATATTGCTGGACTTTATATCCCAATGTATAACGCATTGTTCCCATTCTTCATGGAGGTAGAGTAATGCCGAGGCTATGCCTTGCACAATTTTGTATCAGTTCTCCCATGGCAAGAAAGATCGTTCTTTGAATAGATGAGAATCAAGGCTACCGTTAGACATGAACTCATAGATAAGAAGAAGTTCTTTTTTCTCATGACACCATCCAATGAGTTGGACTAAGTTTCTATGTCATAGCTGGCTTATGGTCATCACTTCGGCAGCATACTCCTTCATCCCTTGTCTTGCTTGATCGCAACATTAGCATTCACGTTGGTCAAGTAACCCTCGTATACTCTACCGAAGCCCCCTTCTCCAAGCAACCGTTCGACTGCAAAATTACCGGTCACCGCGACCAATTCCTTGTAGGTGAATTTTTTGGGGCCGGACACTTGCTCGAATTCTTCATCAATCGCTAGATCATCTTCTTCTCCACTCATGTTAGCTCTTTTGCTCTCCGAACGGTGACGAAACCAAATAACGGCTAAAACAAGAAAGAGCAAAAAGAAAGAACCTGAGCCTAAGATAGACCATAGCCATGACTTGCTCTTTTTTCCAGCCACTTGTATACTAGATATGAATTCCCATGCCAAAATAGTGTGCAACTCGAACGACAAACCTGTGGAAGCCGAGAAACCGAAAGTCACCCACTCTGGCAAATACTCAGCCAAGTTGACTTTGTAATCGAGAGCGGTGAAATTTATGTTGGCACCCGTGGCATCAGCGTCCATCACAAGAACGCTTAAGTTCTGCGTGCTAGAATTGTACGTAATCGTAGCTGTGATCCGCCCATGGCTCATGATTTTATCATGGAACCAATCGATGCAGTTAGAGACCTTGGTGGAATTCATATTATTCAAATCTATACCGATATGTGGAGATGATGAACAATATGGGTCCATGACCTTGTTGTTATAAGTGTCGAACTCAACGGCTACAAAATTAGCAGAAGAGTCTGAAGGGTCATGGAATGGATTTGTAACAGCCATGGCATACCCAGATGAGTTGGGTGGGAGTTTTGATCCTTCGGGGACTAGAAAGAAGGTCATTCCATCACCAAAATTCGAATCCGTTAGCGAATTGATGACGAAGGTGAATTGGGTGGTGAAATCCGCCACATCCCCCCGGCGCACCCCCTCCAATCGCGCGACACATCAGAACACGTGTGACCCGCTGACGAGGATTAACCACCCCGGCACTTCTGTTCCCCACTCCCGCGCCCCGACACATGTCCCACTCTGCCGTTTCCTGCTTTTAATTTAATTGAATTAATTACTTTTCGGTGCCGAAAAGTCAACCGAGATTTCTCTTCCCGAGGCATAGTTTAATTTAATTTAATTTAATTAATTACTTTTTGTAAGTGCTGTATTGCGTCGTGGGTAATTAAAGAAATTTCGATCACGATATACAATCAGATTAAGCTTATCTTGCATGTGAGGGGTGGCCATGTGGATGGTTATGCATCTTTGATTTGATCATAAGATCCGCCGGGGGATATGGATCGATCAACTATTTTAAATTTTTTATAAAAAAAAAAAATTAGAATGTTTTCTCTAAAGCGTGATCTTGGTAATCATGCAATTTGGGAGAAAGAGGGATGGTTGTGAATCTCGGTTTGACCAACTAGTGGCTGATAAAGTTTGATCAATACTACTTTTCTCCCAACCGACTTTGAAAGTGTCCACTGAGATGCGAGGAAGGGTTTTGGGACAATTTTGTTTATCATATTATTTATAAAAAAAAAATAGAAAACGTATAACAAATATATATATAATCTAGCGCAATCAAGGGTGTTTATATTCAAATCTATCCCTTTTTTTCTCTTTTTCTTTTTGATTTAGAGAAATTGAAACTCTCTCGAACACATCAATTAAGTCAACTTTGAATCTGAGTGAAAAAAGTTTACATTAAAATCATATCATTAAAATTTTCATTGACTTGGCATATTAAACACATTACAACAATATATTTTAGTAGGTCCCATGATTAAAAAGCACTTCGCAACAGTGAGTGCCTATTAATTGAGAGTTACATATTTAAGATAAATGTTCTTATCACAAAACAAAAAAAGAACAAAAAAAAAAAGAACTACAAGACATGCCTTCTATTAGGAATTAATATGAAACCATGATATCCGAAACAATTTTCAAAGTACAATGCCCTAGTAAAACATACTGAAAGTAGGAAATCAACCTGCATTTGCGAGCAATGCGGCGGAAGCTGAACGAGAGGATTGCATAGAAGAGGTACTGAATGTGGACACATCGGTGCTGCTAGTTGTTGTGTTATGGGAGGAAACAATCGATTCTGTAGAGAATGTGGATAGAGGTGCTAGATATGTGGGGACTGGCAATTTCGACGGGAGAACAGGTGGCAAGGCGTTAAAGTTGACAACATTTGATGCATCTCTTATGGAAGGGCGGGCTGTGTGGTCTGGATGAGCGCACCACAGACCTACAACCATCAAGCATTCTAGTTGCTTTTCAACGAAATCGGTACCAAGTTTCGAGTCTGCAGCATCAAGTAGCCTCCCTGTCCCATAAAGCTCCCAAACCCAGTCCACTAGCCGGACCTGACCTTCGTTAGCCCTTGGCTCGATAACTTTTCTTCCACATGCTATTTCTAATAGGACGACTCCAAAGCTATAGACATCTGATTCCTTACTTGCCTTGCCCGTAGAAACACATTCAGGAGCCATATAGCCCATGGTTCCGGCCAACACCGTTGTTTGTAACCCTTTGGCATGGTCAACTAGCCTAGCCAAACCAAAGTCCCCTATTTTAGCATTGAAATCGGAATCGAGCATGATATTGCTGGACTTTATATCCCGGTGCAAAACACATTGTTCCCATTCTTCATGGAGGTAAAGTAATGCTGAGGCTATGCCTTGCACAATTTTGTACCGCTTCTCCCATGACAAGAAAGTTCGTTCTTTGAATAGATGAAAATCGAGGCTCCTATTAAACATGAACTCATAGATGAGGAGGAGTTCCTTTTTCTCATGACACCATCCGACGAGTTGGACTAAGTTTCTATGTCGGAGCCGGCTTATGGTCTTCACTTCAGTGGCATACTCCTTTATCCCTTGTCTTGACCCAGGGTTGATCTTCTTGATTGCGACATTAGCATTCACGCTGGTCAAGTACCCTTCATACACTCTCCCAAAGCCCCCTTCTCCAAGCAACCGTTCAATTGCAAAATCATCGGTTGCCACCACCAAGTCCTTGTAGGGGATTTTTTTGGGCCCCAACCCTTGCTCGAATTCTTCTTCAATCGCTGGATCATCTTCTTCTCCACTCATGTAAGCTCTCTTTCTCTTCGAACGCTGACGAAACCAAATAAAGGCTAGAACGAGAATGAGCAAAATGAAAGAACATGACCCTAAGACAGACCATAGCCATGACTTACTCTTTGATCCAGCCACTTGCACATTAGAGCTGAATTCCCAAGCCTCAATAGTGTGCAACTCGAAAAGCGAACCTGTGGTAGCTGAGAAACCAAAAGTCACCCACTCCGGCAAATACTTTGTCATGTTGACTATATTGTAGATGGCAGAGGAATTTATGTTGGTTCCCGTGGCATCAGCATCTATCATGAGAACGCTCAAGTTCTGCGTGCTAGAATTGTAGGCGATCGTAGCATTGATCCGCCCACCGTTCATGATTTTATCCATGAACCAATCAACGCAGCTTGAGACTGCGGAAGTGAGATTATTCAAGTCTATACCGACGTGTGCAACTTTTGAACAATTTGGATCCACGACATTGAAATTGGGAGCGTTATTGCGAAAAGTGTCAAACTCAACTGCTACAAACGAAGTAGAAGAGTTGGAAGGATCTCGGTTCGGATCTACAAGAGCAAGGAAGCGTCCCGACGAGTTAACTGGGAGTTGAGACCCTCTGGGGACAAAAAAGAAGGCCAATCCATCGGCGAAACTTGACGCTCCTAGCGAATTGATGACGAAGGTGAATTGGGTGGTGAAATCCGCCACATTCCCGGTCGCCTTGTCCCAAAGGCGCATCGGCTCGTGGTACGTGGCCCATCCCACACTCGAAGAGAGGATCTTGTCTCGATTGGCCTCTGTAATTTGGATGAAGCCGCTCGAATCATATGTCGCATTGCCTTGCCGTTGAAGGATACTATCGTTGAAAATCTGGAAGCTGAAATCGATGCCCTGTGACGATGCTGAAGCCGTGAAGGCAACGGCCAAAGAGAGAACCAAGACCAGGAGAGATTGAAGCTCTCTGGTCTTGAAACTCATGATATCTGCTGAGCTGCGAAGTTCCATCCTCGTTGAGGTTTCAAGATTGCTCTTGAATTCAGGGACTCAGCACAGCTTTTTTGTGCTTTGATCGAGGCTTTTTGGTTCTTGAACAACTTGCGATCAATCTCAGAACGGTTCAATGCTAACGAAACGGAGAGAGTCAACACCTTCCACGACGACTAGTCTCTAGATTTGAAGTTTATGAAAAGAAAAGTAATCATCGCGAGTATTAATATAATCTAAAGGAGTCGTGTCAACAAATGTGGAGAGGGCATTTCATAATCAATGAATTAGGAGAAATTTTGATTCCGAAGTAATGGCTGCGCACGCCACCGAATAAAAAATAATTCCCATTGAAAAATTGTCGACTCTCTTTATTGGTCAGTCAAAGTAGGTTCTAGAGGATAGTGTTTAATTTTAAAAATAAAAATAAAAAAGGCTAGACTTTTTTTGGTCGCTATGAAAATGTTAGACCTACTAAGTCTAATTTATAGAATAGGCTTATAAGAGAAAAGTGTCAAAGCTAAGATTCGTTCTTGAATATAACAGATTTGTATAAAGAGTCACTCTTCAGACGAAACACTTAAAGTGCATTTTGTAAATCATATATAAGTAGTCTAGACCGCTCTAATATCAAATACAGTCATTAATTATGTTTGTGTTAAACGTAAGATGATTATGAATTTCAGAAAATGGGATCGAAAACTGTTTTTATTGGTAAATATCAAACACTAGCTCACTGTACTTGAACAACGTGACAAAAAAGTTGGGTTTAGTAGACTTTTTAGTCTTTGGTTTTTGATTAAAAAACGACGGCCCTTACAAGAACGCTAGTTGCCGCGGGGTTTCGTCAGTTGACCATCTAAACATGACTTACGTTTGCAACAAATGGGTAGATCTTGTCCCTCCATTTGGGAGTGAAGATGGGGAATTTTGTCAAAAGAAGAAAACCTCATTTCACGTAGCAGTTAGGAATAAGAACACTGAAAGTCTTAAACTTATAAAATTTATCAGGAAAATATACTTGAGTAAAATTTTTAAAAGTGTAATCAAATTTTAAAATTTATCGTGAAAATGTAATCGAGTTCTAAACTTTCAAAAAGTGTAATTAATGAAAGGATTTGATGTGACCAATTTGATAACTACTAGAATTTGATTGTAGTTTTTGAAAATTTTAGAATTCGATTGTATTTTCATAAAAAAATTGGTTAATACCCTGAAAAACCCCAAACTAGTACACATGTGACAAATTTACCCCAAACTATTTTTTTAACCACTCAAAACCCCAAACTGGTATACCTTTGACAAATTTACCCCAAACTAGTACACTTGTGACAAATTTACCCTCTGTTAGTTTTTATTAAATTTTATTGTCAAATTATTAAGTTAAATGACACGTGACAATTGATTGATATATCAATTTAGGATTTTATGCTCTATTTGTCACAGTTTACAATTTTTGTGATTTTTTTTTGTATTAATCCAATTTAGCGGAGGGTATATTTGTCACAAATTTACCAGTTTGGAGTTTTTTGCAGTCGAATAAATTAGTTTGGGGTAAATTTGTCATAAATGTACCAGTTTATAGTTTTTTATGGTTAGTCGGGGTAAATTTGTCATAAGTGTACCAATTTTTGGTTTTTCATGGTCAAAACAATAGTTTAGGGTAAATTTGTCATAGGTGTACCAATTTGGGGTTTTTCAGAGTATTAACCCTAATAAATTAGGACTTGATTGTACTTTTTGAAAATTATAAAATTCGATTGCACTTTTATGACAACTTTTAGGACTTTCGATACATTTATCCTTAAAAGATAATAGGCTACAAACATAAAAATGTCGAAGGGAAAATCCGCACAAAAATCCTTCTCTCTCTCTCATTGGAGATAATAGGCCACAAACAATGTTCTAAATGAAAACCACTCCAAAGAAGAAACTCTTGAGAAAGAATTATATGATAGTGAAGAAAAAGGCTTTTCAGTGACTATAAATATTGTTCAACACTTTCGATAATTGAGAAGACAAGATCTCCAAAAAGAAGGTGAAACTAAGACATAATAGTAATTGAAAGTGATCGAAAAAGAGAAGTTACTGCATGTCTTATAAATTGTACCAACATCAATCTATACCATTAATTCTGGGAGTCTTCCCATCCTAAGGTCCACCTGATCAACTATTCACGTGAATTTGATCAACATACGCCTATAGATCTTTCAATGTATTTTGCCAAAGGAGACAAATGGCACTTGAAAGGCTATAAATAAAAGGAGGAGACTACTGGGTCATAGTCTTCAGTGTTTTATTGCGCAACCCAAAAGATGAAAAAGAAAAATAGCTCCCCACAAATGAGCCCAGTAAATTCAAGAAATCTATCAGGTGATCTTTTTCATCCGCCTAGGGTTAAGAAAAGGGAGCTTTGCATCCTATATGATTTAATTCTTTGGGAAGTAACAAATTGCATGAAAAACGGGTAAAAAAAAGGAAGGGAAGCTTACCAACACCTTAAACTTACCAATTCTTTTAAAAAATTGCAAACCATAGTTAGATTAATTATCAACTATTGTTCTTTTAAGTCGCCAACTAATTTTGCATTACTAATTTTTATATGAGTTAGTTATCAATGTTTATTAATGAATAAGAGTTTGTAACCGAAAACTAGTTGTTAACTTGACGAATTATGCAAACAAAGGTTGGTAAGTTAGTGCAAAGTTGGTAATCTACAAACTCTTAAAAACAAGTTATAATTTCATAAAAATGTGGGTAAATTATCATAAGTTACCTGCAAAGAAAGTCATCTGTCATTTTTATAATATTCATGCATTGCTTCCGAACGGTTATTGAAATTTACAAGAACAGAAAAGAAATTCATATTTTTACTATGAAAAAAAAATTCTATAGGATTATTGTAATCAAATTTCTTTTACCAAATCCAAATTTCTTTATCGTCAAAGTCTCGTTTCTAACATCATTATAATAATCAATTTCATAACATTCAGCCCTTTTGTGTTTTCGAGCGAACTCAATTTGTGCAATTTTTCATTTCGCCCATAGATCTTCTTTGGTCAGCTTCTGAAATACTACATTTTTGGGTAAATTTCACAGCAGCCCCAACACGGCGAAGGAAAGTCAGATGAAAGCGGTGTAAATGAAAGGGAAAGCTCCATTAATCCGCCGAAAGTGGAGGCGGCGTGCAGCAACGGCGGCCATGGAGGGATAAAATGGCTAGTGGCAGCAGGTGAGAGGAGGAAAGATGAGAATTAAGTTATGATTTTTTATTTTTTATTTTGGATTAGGTCTGAGATTGAAAATCCGCCGACATGTTAGATGAGAACGGAAAAAGTGTGTAATAAACTGACAAATGGATAAAATGATGAATAAGAGAATTAGAAAATTTTATTTTTTTCTGTAAAATTTTACGAAATATTAACAATATAAAACTGATAAATAAACTTGTTGCCTTGTTTTATTAATGTTTTCGACTTTTTTTTGGGAACTGAAAAGCTAAGTAGTATACACCACAAACTCGATCGAGCAATTGAAGAACTTTCTAATGATTTATGAGAGTACAATCCTCGCTGTCAGCGTCGTCAATCTTGTTGTCAATTCCAAAGAAAAAACAACTCTCAATAATGGATATGCCTTTTTTCAAGCGCTTCTCCGCTAAAAAACCAAAAAAGTTGCTTATCGACAAAATCCACCATTTATAGTGTGCTTTTAATTCCAATTAACATTCTTAAGTTTCTCCAAAATTCAATAACAAGCACTATCTGGGCAGTCTTTGAAATGTCTCTTCTAAATCAAGATAGGAATCGCTAACATCCCTTGACAAGGGAACTTCATGGCTCTAAGAACATGATGTTCAAGTATTGATAGCTTATGGCATTTCTATTATTAGAGATAATTAGGATATTTCACTTGATTGTTCATATCTCTCAAAATCGTGCATTAATCTTTACTGATTGTAAATATTTTTTATCAATCCAAATTGATTACCCACTTTAGATAATCATTAATAAAGCCTATAAATAAGCTGATATATATAGAGAAATTTACGAAATTACACTGAAAAAAAATCATTGAAATATAAAGAAATATCCTATTTATCTCTAATAGCTATTAGTCTCCATTATCTTATCTCAGACCATTCATCTCACTCCTTCAGCATCTTCTGAAGGGAGGGAATCTTGCTCGTTTCACAACAACAAACGGATCTCTATCTAGTTCCTGTGTCCAACTCACCAAAAGTGATAAGAGGTTCATTACCAACATTAGCCAAGCCACGTATGATCAGCACTTGCACCTTGGGTGTAAACACGGAAAATCCTAAATCTTTCATAATAAATGCAATAAGGCAAACCAAGGCTTTCGATTTGCAACAAGAGAACAACAATTTTACAGAAGTTCGACTCAGACCGAGGAGTTCAGGCAATGAACTAGGGGTGAGCAGCGGTCTAGGGTCGACCCTGGACCAACCCTAGACCGGCCCAACCCTACCGGTCCTGGTCTAGTTCCCAAAGGGACTAGGTCGGTCCTTGATCCTGAAATTCCATGACCAACACTGTGCGAGTTAATCATCGATCCTGAGAGTTTTGGGTTGGTCCAACCCGGACCAACCCTATATATTATATTATATTATATTATTTATAATTCTCTTATATATTCAAACCTAAGTAAAATGATGTTAAAGCTATTGACTCCTCAGGCTCACAATCGTGGACAAACGGCATCCAAAAGGCGTGAAGTTTACGCCGTCAAGGTCTTCACGGCGTCCTCCTCCATAGTCCAATATGTTCTTCATCGTGAGGACCAAGGAGTCCTCATAGTCACGGACTCACGACGTCCAAAACGGTGCGAGGTTTACGCCGTAAATCTCCTCACGGCGTCCTTCCCCAAAGTGCGTTCTCTTCCATTCTGTCTTCTTTGTTCTTCAATTTTGCATATGGTGTTATGAATATTAAAGATAGATGATTACAAGAACTTTCCATCTTGTCCCATATCTCGATGAAGTACGAAATTTTCCATTATTATGTCATCTTATAATTGTTGAATATGTATTGGTATTTATAGTTAGTTGCACAATGCCGCATTGTCGATGGATGTGTAATTTGAATTTGTAGGTTTGTTTTTTTAGGGAGTATAAAAAACAAGACGAAAAAAATTATCGATCAGTCCCAGGTTGACCCTGGAACCGGACCGAACCCATTGGGTCAGTCCGATCCCGTCCTTAGTCCCAGGCTCAATAGGGTTGGTCCTCGATCCTAAAAATTGAGGACCGACACTGTATGGGTTGGTCCTAGGGTTAGGAGGTGGCCCGAACCATGCTCACCCCTACAATGAACGGGCACAATATCCAACCCTAAATCTTTTTTAAGTCCTTCACCTATGAATTGCATTGAGTTTTAACTTTGATGAAGCATGAAAGGACAATATAAGCAATGGTCAATTTTGCAGGGAAAACTCTAATTAGACTTATTCCTGAAGATCAAATGGAAGTTTAAACATGAAGAGTTAATACTAAGGTACCAAGAAGGAATTTATAAGAAACAGATAATTATCCGAAACTAAATTTCAAGTGCAATTTACAAGTCAAACTAACTATCGAAAAATATACCGAAAGTAAGAATTAATCCTGCATTTGGGAGCAATGCATAGGAAGCTGGATAAGAGGATCGTACACAAGTAGTAAATGTGGACATTTTGGTGCTGCTGGTCGAGGTGGCATGGGATGAAATAATCGATGTTAGAGTGAATGCGGGTGGAGGCACCAGGTGTGCAAGGACTGGCAATTCCGATGGGAGAACAGGAGGTGCATTAAAGTTAAGAACATTTAACACCCCTCTTATGGGAGGACGGGCAATGTGGTCCGGATGAGCGCACCATAGCCCTAAAACATCAAGCACTCCAATTGGTTTTCATTGAAATTGGTACCAAGTTTAGAGTCTGCCACATCAAGTAGCCTCCCAATCCCATACAGTTGCCAAACCCAGTCCACAAATCGGACTTGGCCTTCCTCGACCCTTGGCTCGAGGAACTTTCTTCCACAAGATATCTCTAATAGGATGACTTCAAAGCTATAGACATCCAATTCCTTACTTGCCTTGCCAGCATAAACGAATTCAGGAGCCAAATAGCCCCTAGTTCCAGCTAACACTGTTGTTTGTAACTCTTCAGCATGGTCAACTAGCCTAGCCAAACCAAAGTCCCCTAATTTAACATTGAAATCGGAATCGAGCATGATATTGCTAGATTTTATGTCCTAGTGCACAATGCATTGTTTGCACTCTTCATGGAGGTAAAGCAATGCCAAGGCTATGCCTTGCGCGATTTTGTACCACAACTCCCATGGCAAGAAGGTCCGTTCTTTGAATAGATGAGGATTGAGGCTACCATTAAACATCAACTCATAGATAAGGATGAATTCCTTTTTCTCATGACACCACCCAATGAGTTCGATCAAGTTTTTGTGCCGAATCCGGCTTATGATCTTCACTTCGGTAGCGAACTCCTTCACTCCTTGACTTGACCCTGGGTTAATCTTTTTGATTGTTACGTAAACATTTGAGTTGGTCAAGTAACCTTTGTAGACTCTACCAAACTCCCCTTCTCCAAGTAATTGTTTGATTGCAATGTTATCAGTTGCTGCAACCAAATCCTTGTAGGAGAATTTCTTAGGCCTCCACACTTGCTCAAATTCTTTTTCAATCGCTGGATCATTTTCTTCTCCATTCATGCAAGTTCTCTTTCTCTTGGAACGGTGACAAAAGTAAACAAAGGCTAGAACAAGAATGAGCAATATAAAAGAACCAAAGCCTAAGATAGCCCACAGCCATAACTTGCTCTTTTTTTCTGGCCATCACTTGCACATTAGAGCTGAGTTCCCATGCCTTAAGAGTGTGCAACTCGAAAAACATACCTGTGACAGCCGAGAAACCCAAAGTCAACCACTCCGGCAAATACTTCGTCATGTTGACCATATCATAGATAGCGGAGGAATTTATGTCAGTGCCCGTGGCATCGGCATCTATCATGAGAACGCTCAAGTTCTGGGTTCTAGAATTGTACATTATCGTAACTTTGATCCACCCGCCACTCATGATTGTATCCTTGAACCAATTCACGCAGCTATATGCCGTGGAATTGAGATTATTCAAGTCTATACCGACATGTGCTACTTGAGAACATTTTGGGTCCACAACGGTGCTATCGCTGTTGTAGAAAGTGTCAAACTCAACGGCTACAAACGTTATGGAAGGGTTGGGAAGGGTCACGGCCTGGATGTAGAAGAGCCAGGGCGCCTCCCCCCGACTGGAACGGGATCTGAGACCCCTCAGGGACAAGAAAGAAGGCCAATCCGTAGGAAAAGTTTGACTTTCCTAGCGAATTGATGACGAAGGTGAAATGGGTGGTGAAATCTGCCACGTTCCCAGTCGTCTTATCCCAAAGGCGCATCGGCTCACAGTACGTGGCCCACCCAATGCTCCCATTGGGATGCTGCTCTTGATTGACCATGGTAAGTTGGATGAAGTTGCTCGAAATAGACGCATCGTTTTGGATTTGAATGCTATTACGGTCGAAAGTCTGGAAGCTGAAAGCGATGCCCTGAGACGACGCTGAAGCCGTGAAGGCATTGGCTAGAGAGAGAACCAAGAAGAAGAGGGATTGAAGCTCTCTGCTCTTGAAACTCACGATATCTGAGCTGTGAAGTTCCATTCTAGTTGAGCTTTCTAGATTGCTTTTGAGATCAGGACATTAGCACAGCTTGTTGGTGTTTGACATTGTTCCAATGACTTTTGGTTGCTGAAGAACTTGCGATCAACCTAATGAATTATGGCAAGAATTAATATAACATAAAGGGATCGTGCTAAGAAATGTCGAGGGGCACTTCATAATTGATTCATAATCAATCTTCCCAGCAATGCTGACAATGATAACTTCCACCATTTTTGCTCTCTCTACCTCTCTTTCTCTGCCTGTTTCAAGGCCAGATGAAGCCAAACACAAGATTAAGCCTAGATCAATAATAAAGTTTCCGAAATCGATGTTTGAGCTTGTTCTTCGATTGCCGACCAATTGAACTTCTCTTCGTCTTTTTGCACTCGTTTGACTGTGGCAAATTTAAATAGATTGAGTTCTTTGCCGCACTTGGTGTCTTATCTTTTAACAGAAGACTACAACTATCAAACAAGCTCAAAATCGTATCAACCATCGCGAATATAAGCAAATTTCGAAAATTAGACACCTCAAAACATACATAAAATGGCTTCTAATTTGCAGTTTCTTTTACGATTGAAATATGAAACAATTTTGTTTTCTTTTTTACCTTTCAAACTTGCTTTCATAATCCAACCTCTATTTTCTCTAGCCTCTCCTTATTAACTAATAAAAAATATCATAAATCGGTTTTAAAAAGTCTAGAAGTCATTGATGATGCCGTGCGTGAAACGATGATTGCAAACTTTGGATTGTCAGATCGATAATAGCTTGTTATAGTAATATAGTGTGATGCAAAGAAAAACAACAGAGACTTCAACAGTAGCCTTTTGTGATTCTGTCAAAAAAACTGCCATTGCAAGAGTCCGAACATGTCCCATGTTCCACTTTAAATACATTTTTATTGACGTAACCGCAATTCTTAAAATATGTCCATCTCGAGCTAAGCCTATGATCGGGTGTACTGCCATTAGCGCATGTGTATGGAGGGACTTGCAAGATTATTATAAGGGTATAGATTGAATGAATCAAATACCAATCGATCGTTCTGCCATATTGTTTTTTCGTATTGAATTGGTCATTCTTCCCCGTTCCTTTAATTCATGCAGTTCGTGAAGAGCTGAATACATATTTTTGAGTTTTCTATTGTGTTCTACATTTCTAAAGCATGACCATATAAATTCATAACTTTTACGATTAGTTGCACTTTACATATTCCCTTTAAGTAATTCAAGTATCTAAGCGAATACGAAATCTCAGCTGCTTTCCTTTTGATGGATAGTCTGCCTTAAATTCCCCCCATTAATTTTTTACTAATGTTGTTGCAGTTTGTTTTTCCCCCCAGACATGCCCTTCTTTCCTCTAACCTCTTAACTTGGATTTGTGACTGTTGCAAAGAAACTTGCGAGTTAGAAAAATTCCCAAGTATGGAGAGCATGGAGCTCCAAATCCAACCCGGTCATGGCTGAGAAACCGAAGGTTACCCACTCCAGAAACTAGCTTCTCGAGTCAACAATGTAACAGAGAGTGGAAGCGTGTCTTTCTGGACTGGAGTGTCGGGATCCATCATGGGGACACTTGGATTTTGCGTGCTTGAGTCGCATGTTATCGTCGAATAGATGCATTCACCACTCCTGATTTCGTCCTTGAACCAATCGGCACACAAATGACTGGCAGATGAGATGCTGTTCAGGTCTATGCCAACATGTCCGTTTTGCAGATCGCAAAAAATTGGTAGAATTGTCGGACAAAGTATCAAATTCCACAGCCACAAATGCAATAAAAGAGTTAAAAGGGTCTCGGTTCGCCCTTGCGAGAGCCAAATAGCCTCTTGACAAGTTGTCCGGGACTAGAAATCCAGTAGGAGCGAGGAAAAAGGCTAGCCAGTCGGCACGTTCTTCAAACTTTTAGAACCGATAATAAGGTGAATTGGGTGGTGAAATCGGCCACATTTCCATTGCCTCGTCCCAAAGGTGCAAGCGCTTGTGGTTAGCGGCTCGGCCTGGCTCGGCCTGTGCTGGTAGTGAATCTCTATGGCTTTCGGGGAGTTGGATGCAGGAAGTGGATAGCGATGTGCCGCCTCCGAGCTGGACTCTTTTGTCGAAAGCCCACGAGCAAGATTCCTTCAGAAGATGCTGAAGCAGTGAGAGAAATGGTCTGTGACAAGACAATGGGAAAAAAAAAAACAAACAATGGCATAACCCCTGCATGTCTGAAAATCATGTGCTTTGAGCTGTGAAGTTCCATCCTCGTGAGGAGTTTAGAATTCCTGTTTTGAATTATAATTCATCGATTGATCCTACTCCATCATTATTCATTCAAGCAAAAACAACTTTCCACCACAGCGTGATTTAATGGGTCCAAACTTGAAGATGTTGATTCCACATGCTAGTTGTCAACTCATAGGACTATTGTTGATTTCATAGTTGTCAATCGACTTCTGTCGCGACCAATTTTTCAGGTGTGTACCACCTAGGGTTTGGCTAATGGATTGTTAAGCCTAAACTTAACTCGAGCTCTCCCAAGTCCATACCAATTCGCAACTTAGGTTTGAGTTCTTAACATGTAAATGATTTTCAATTAGGAGTCGCCACTAATCTATTTTTGGTGGGTCGATTAGAAACCCAAGTAAAGCAACGGGAGGTTTACTTTACTCCTACGAACCAGAGACTATGGGTACGGGGACTTGGTTACACTAGATTTCTCTAATGCCCTTTCGGTACCATTCTTAAAAAATGTTTGGCAAACAGCTTGAATTGATTTTAAATCTATTTCCCTAACATGTGAAGTGATCATGCGGGTGCGCAATCCATCAATTTAACACCCAGATAAACAATAAATAAATCGCAAACTTACCTCAAAGCAACGAAAGCATCTGCAATGTATAATAAAATCCACATCAACAACTCTAGATATGGTTTCTAATTAACACGCAATTTCTTTTTTGGTTTTCACTTTATTTAATGGGAACTTAATCTATTGCAATGCATGCTAGTAATCATGTGAGAGAAATGGTCTGTGACAAGACAACGGGAAAAAATAAAGCAATGGCATAAGCCCTGCGTGTCTGAAAACCATGTGCTTTGAGCTGTGAAGTTCCATCCTCGTGAGGAGTTTAGAACTCCTTCTTGAATTATAAAAGACATTTCAAAGACTACCCAATTGCCGTGGGAGCACCGAATTCGATGGAACAATTCTCAAGCCCAGCTCTAAATTCATCGATTGATCTCGCTCCATCATTATTCATTCAAGAAAAAACAACTTTCCGCCACGTAAGAAAATAGCTAGAGAAATCTATGAAGAGCGAATTAGGTCTCAAGAAGAAAATCGCGTGATTTAACGGGTCCAAACTTGAAGATGTTGATTCTACATGCTAGTTGTCAACTCACAGAACTATTGTTGATTTCATAGTTGTCCATCGACTTCCAAGAGTCGTTTTCTTTTGTTTAGTAGAATCCTCTATAAAAGGAGGTGCAACATCATTTGTAGGCAAACTAGACTTAAATTTGAATGTACGAGGACCACCCATCTAGGATGGACTCTTTCAATATGCCGTTGGTCAAAACCACACGATTTGATTTGTAAGATTTTCCTGAAGCGAGTGAATTTCTTATTTCAATTCTTAATCCAAATTTCTTTGGTGGTGACCCCAAAATCCCTTATCATTTCCTAGCGGTTTTCCTTTAAGCCTTGACGATGAATTTCTTCAATCCCAAAATCTTCTATCCTTGGTTGGTCGTATTCTTTTAAGCCCAAATGATAAACTCCATCTATCTCAATATTTATCTTTGGCTGGTGGCTTGTCATTTATGCCTTAGTAGTGATCATCTTCTATCAAAATTCCTATCATCACTCAAAATGCATCCCCATCACGCATGGCCAACTAATAAATAATAGCTCTATTATTAAATTTTGGAGAAACTCAAGAATCTCCAAAGGCATATCGAACCTTGAGAGATTTTTGGGAATTGACGGCAGGATCCACGATGCTGAGAAGAAGCTGATGTTTATCTTTGAGCAAGTGACAAGACCCAAGAGGTTTTCCTACAGTAAGTCTGTCCCGGCAACCGATAGTTTTGCGAATGCGCGGTTGCTCGGGAAAGAGGGTTAAGGAAGAGTATACAAAGGGTACATGACCAGTGCTAATCCTTATGCTGCTATCAAGAATATTACTCCGGAACCTCGACAGGGAAAGAAAGTGTACGTGATGGAAGTGAAAACCCACGGTCAACTTGGACATCGGAAACTTTGTACGACTCATTAGGCGGTATCGCAAGAAAAGGAAGTCCTTATCTACGGTTCGTGTCCAGTAGCATGGAGAGATCAAGCTTTATGAGATGGCAAAAGAGGTACTGAATTGCAAGAGGGATAGTCTCGGCATCGCTATACATCCATGAAGAATGCAGACAGTACGCTGTTCAGAGGGAAATAAAGTCTCCCAACATCACGCTCGATCCGGGGATTCGATGCGACATTGGAGGACTTTTGGCTTGGCCAGGCTTGTCAACCAAGCCATTCAGGATTCATGCCCTCATTGTGGGGTGACCCAAAAGATGAAAATCTGCTGCAGTGACAGATGAGGTGGTGACCATGACCATAAAGCTGAAATCCGGAACTGCATTACTCAGAAAGCCGGACGAGAAACTCTCCCAATGCTGTTGTCTCGTATACACCATGAAAAATAGTCTGCCAAACATATAGTTTCGTGAAAGTTTCCCATCACGGTACGTGGTTGCGGTTGCCCACAAGTAAGTGAAAAGTTTGCCACTCTCATCTTCCTCAAAAAAGATGAGAGGGGGAAAGCGAAAAGAAAAGGCGAAGACGCCTAGCAAGAAAGTGAGTGCAACTCTGCTCTTAATGCCGCCACCCGCCGACCAAGCAAGCAGTTCGTGAACTTCTGACGGAGAGAAGCGTCGGAGCAGAATGAAACAACCGCTCCATTGTGCCTGCAATCCTCATCAATGTCCAATAAGTGGGTGGAAACTGTTAGATTATACATATAATACTTTGATGCGGAAATTCAAAGTATAAACAGTGATCTTTTGATTTTCATGATTTTCACAAATAGATGAAGATATGCATTTATCCATAACGTTGCACTTGATGATGATCGTTGTAGAAAACCCAAAGAACTCGAACCAAATGAAGAAATCTGATTTATCTTCCTTAACCCACTATTCTTGATGTATTCTATTGATGAATGAGAGAATACCAAATTCCTTTAGGGTATTGTTGTTAATTGTGGATGGAGAGAGGACCGGACTCTATTTCTGCCTTCCATCAAAGCGATATATCCTTTCAATTTATTAGAGTCGTAACTCCTCATAACCAATAATTATTTATTTAATAACATAACAATAATTATTAAACCATATAATAAATCATATCATGTGGGCCACAATAATTCTTACAGAAACAACATAATCTGTATCTTCTCCTCCATCGTCTCGGCGGATTCTCTGCATCTATGCCGTTTTTGTTGGCCTTCTCTGCCCCTACAGTCATCTCGTTGGCGTCATTAGTGGTCGAGTTTGAAAATGGCGCCTCCGTCTTCGCATTCTCGAGAGAATATGAATCAATTTCATGTGAGTCCTTTTCTTAATTTGGGCTCATTCTGGCCCATTTACATGCATATATAGACTTTTAGGCTCATTTAAGTTTTTGGGTTAATTTAAGTTTCTTTCTATTAATTATGTAAAAAGATGAGACTCCATAAAAGTAAACTTAGCTACAGCTAGTCCACTAAACAAAAATCAAATAAGAAATGAAATAATAATTTCATTTTTTTAATAATATTTTATGCCGCATTGTTTCCTGTATTTAATAGTACTAAAGAAAATGATCACAATCAAGCTCAGCATATATTTACCAGCCAATTTTTATTAATTCCATTATTACAATAATATATTTGATACTTTTGTCGTGCGGTTGAGCTCGGTTACGTAATTAACTTTAAATATATACGTCATTCATTTAATAATGTATTAGTATGAAAGAATTATGCCTATAGTCGACTTAATAATAATACATTAAATATAAGATCAGTTTATAAGATCCGTATTAGTACATCTACAATTATTTACCAATTCCCTTTTTTGGAGGAAAGACACTGCTATCTCGCCGCAAAGGTGTGCCATGGCATGAGCTGACTAATCAATTGTAATCCTTATATTTTCTTCTTTTTAATTAATTAAAGCGACTAAATAACAATCACTAAAAGACAAAAATTCTGTTTAGCTGCTCTTTCTCAAGATCAGAGATCTGCACTTCCCCACATGCTCATAAATAATAATAATTATAATGATGATAACTAGAGATCGATGCGCTTATCGAGACTGTTGTTCCTTTGGAACTAGACACCGAGGTGTTTTTCCAATTAATTGGAATGATGCCCTCCACCCTCTAATTTTCAATAAAATAATTAAGTTTAATGGGCTAAATCATTAGTTTTGATTGGCATGCGAACAATTAATATACGTGACTGTTCAATGATTTGTGCACTTTTTTAGTGGATCGATGCTTTTATGCTAATTAACATGAGCATAAGCTGCAGCCCCCCCAAAAAAAAAAAGTGGAAACAAGAAGAAAATGAAAAGAAGCAAATTCAGATAAAAATTGAAAAAAAAAAACCCAAGTTAAAAACCCAGTAGGAATTAGCTATATTTCGAGGTTGCTCCACAAGAATAACATGAATAATCTATGGTAAATAAAAAAATATTTTCTACCAATGATGTGACATATATTTACATGAAAGAATACAGTTAATCATTAAATTTCAGTTGTACGCGCGCATGGTAAGATCTTAGTACTAAAAGAATAAGAAATGTTAAAGTATATCGCAGAATTCATTAAATTTGAATGCGAACATTCTAATTAATTCAAACTTAATTTTTTTTTCCAAATTTCATATAAAATATTTACGCAAAAATATAGCTATTTACAGATCCGAGAGACCTCATCTCCTTTTTCACCTAGAAGCTTTTAATAGGCGAACATTCGACAACTCAAAAGTCCCCCCCGTTCACCGCTCACACCGCCACAGTGTCACCTACTCTGAGTACTCTCAACCACCCCTGTGAAGTACAGTGCTCGCATTTATGAGCCTAGCTACCTGAAGGCATTCTTCACATTGCCACCAATTGTTCACGTTCATCAGGCGTCGTGGAGTTATTAGGGTTGCTCGATTCGTGATCCGGATCGATTTAGAGTACATGTAGTCGATGCTTGATGTGTAGCAATTACCATACGACCGAGCAAACTTAGACGTTCCAACTTTATAAATGCCTGGTCGATGCTGACTAATGTGTAGTGATTATCGAGAAAGGGATTTTATTCTCTCCTTAGGGGCATCTATTTTCGTTAGATAGGGGGAGAGGTCAATCCGAATCTCGGGTTGATGTAGATGGATGACCAACATAACTATTGTCAAGGGAGACACTTAACTTGTCTCTTTTTCTTCTTACCCCTCGTGTGAGCCTTCCACCTTATGTCACCGTCATGGTCATGATATAATTAACCTATTATTCTCTATTGGATTGGTACAATTTTCCACCTTATGTCGCCATCATGGTCATGACATAAGTAACCTATCATCCTCTATTGGATTGGTACAATTTTCAGTCTCGAGTCATTAATCATTTGCCAAATCGGCAATGGACAAGACGCTATTTAGTATAACTTCCTCACAATAACTTTAACTATGAAAATGAGTACCACGGCTTTTACAAAGTGCTCGACGAACACTTCATAATTACAATACTTTCAAAGTTACAATATCTTATAATAGTTTTTAAGAAACTATCTCACCCATTCTAGAAGTACTGTAACTTTAATATACATACTACCAAACACAAAAATTACGGCACTTCACAGCACAAGTACAATTTAGTCATAGTTAATACTAAACGGATTTGAAGCCATCACTAGTGCTAACGAGGTTATGAAGGTTCCTAACTAAATTCTTCTTTTCAATCGATTGGATTTAGTCATATTTTTGTTTTGCAATTAGTCATAATCATTAACGGATAAAAAGATCGTTTCCAATTGGACCCATCATAGGATCCTTGGCGATATGACCAGAAAAAGAAATATAGGATCCTTGCCATAGGTTCTGTTTGTGCTCAGTTCCCGTCGACGTTTTGACTCCTCCAGCCGAGGAAAAAAAAAAATTAATGCAGGTTGGCAGAGCATATTATACATGAAAGGCCAATCCATCACCTGCCAAATCCGCCAGACAGAATATTTCGTGTGTTTTCATGGTTGGCTCTTTCGT
Organism: Eucalyptus pauciflora; assembly: GCA_007663325.1. Lineage (NCBI taxonomy): Eukaryota > Viridiplantae > Streptophyta > Magnoliopsida > Myrtales > Myrtaceae > Eucalyptus > Eucalyptus pauciflora. The sequence continues at coordinate 508,722 of VMYD01000306.1, read as the reverse complement.
ATCGACTTTGTCCTGAGCCTGACCTCTCAGCAAAGAGGAGAAAAATATTGTACTCCAATTCATAAAAGTAGTAATTTCTTTCTCTAGTCGAATTGACCAACTTAGCAATAGTCTTTTTTTTCCTGCCGAGTCTTAGAAAATTATATTGATCTAATTATGATATTAGGGCTTATAATCTCATCTTAGTGTGTAAGTCTTCAATTCACATCAATTCGATACACGTATGAAGTTTTTGACATGGGTCTATGTCCTGGTTTTCTCATTTTAGTCTATAGTAGCCACCTTAATGTGAATACCATCTAGGCAATGTTTAATATGAGTATCAAATTATAAGATATATTAAAATTCATGCTCATATTTTAAACTTTGGGAGAAAATGAATGCAAGCTAATGTTTTAAATGATATCAAAATTACGGATATCAAGTTTAATTTTCTTAAGTCTAGTTCATCCATTTCAGAAATTTCCCTTACATTATGCCGCAAAATGGACTTCGACAAAGGAAAATTTTCTCCCTTCACATTGGATTAGTAGGTGATTTTGTAAGAAACCTATGCTCTAACAAATTTGATTCACATCAATGAATATTCGGTTGGACTTACTAGTGATTAAAAAAAATTGATTAATACAACTTTAATCTTGACCAGATTTGAAAGGGGTCCACTGAGATTCGATGACGTGTTTATTGGGGACCATTTTATTTATATATTATTTTGCTAGCAGTATTATCCAATTAAGGGGCAACTCGACGTTTAGCCAAAAAAAGAAAAAAGAAAATATATGCCAAAACAAAACATAAAATCCAAAGGGTCCCATTTTATTTTAATGAAGCCTCTGCATTTAGATAGAAAGAGATGAATCAGTGACGCTTTTAAGTCAACTTTCAAGTCTAAGTGAAAGAAAATAAAATAAAATAAAATAAAACAAAACAAAGTATACCTTAAAACCATCTCATCAAAATTATCATGAACTTGGCGTTCAAACATATCGGGAAAATATCTATTAATAGGTTACGTGCTAAAAAGAACACGTCATGATTGCGAGTTTTTATTGCTTGAGAACTTACCTGTTTGAGATATATTTCTTATCATGAAAAATAAATGTAAGATGGTACCTTTTAATAAAGTGCAAAAATAAATATAGAGTTGCAGTAAATATGAAATCTTTAGAACTCGATGAAGTTTAAAACTTGCAGCTTACGCATACTTTCACACCAATGCTATTCGTTTGCTGAGCACTAGGTCAATCTCGAGGGTTTATCAAAATTCACGGTTTATTTTGAGGTTTTTTAGGATTATATGAGATATTTCAATTCGACTATCCTCATGTGTGCACAAATCAATCGATGTATTGTTCATGTTAGGTTCTTAGAATAATTTATACGATTCATGAAGAAAATTATTTTGTTAATGAATGCCTCAAAGCAATTATCGATGCAATCAATCTAGAAAATTTTATAGTTTTTAATACGTTTGTCCACAATGCATGCAAAATTAATGCTATAAAAGATCTAATTCTTTTCGAATCAAATATATTTAGGCAACGTTTGGCTTGTTTTTGGGGAAATAGAAAGGACTTTAAGTCAAAATGGAACAAATTTTGTTTGTTAAGTTGTAATTTTTTTTTTGGTCAGTTTGTTAAGTTGTAATTTAAAAGTCTATTATAAAGTAATTTTTGGTTAAATAATGTTTGGAAAAAATCTTCTTGCAAAGGACTTTTTCTATATTTTATTTAGAACAAATAATGAGAAAAAACTCAAACTTTTTATTGGCTCCGGTGAGAAGCTTAGGCTACTAGCAAGCCAAATCTAGCTTCGATAGTCATCTAAGGTTGCACGACCTTAAGCAACCCTCGACAAACCCAGCAAGGGCCATTTGGGGTCATGCGACCACTGCCCTTGGGCAACGCAACCCAAGCGGCCCTCATTGGGGTCACAAAGTGTTGTGGGTTGCGCAGACCCAAGTTGCCCCTTGCAAAGGTTGTGCGACCCGACGCAATCCTTGCCTGGATCCGAGGATCATTAGCAACTATCGACAATCGTCGGTTGACCTCGCATAGGAGCTTCACCAACAATCTATGTGGAGAAGATGAACAGTTGAAAAAGGAAAAATCGGTAAAAGTAGTTTTAGAAGGAAAAATACTGAAAGATCTTATTTTGAACTTTCAACTTTACTAATATTAACATTTCGTGAAAGGGGTTCCGAAAAAATTACCAAACACCTCAAGTTTTCTCCAAATCTTTCGAAAAGCCGAACCAAATGCAGCCTTAACGATTCATTCCCAAAACTCTCATATAAACAAAAAAAAAAAAAAACCGAAACCCTTAAACAATGGAGAGAGTCTAGATTCTCGCGGTGGTCCGAGAAGCAGGCGATCGGCGCCGGCGGGGTTGATTAAGATAAGCGAAGTGGGGGGAGGGGGGCATCTTTTGACGTCGAGAAATGATTCGGACGGCCTGAAGAAGAGGGGCGCGCACGTGACTCGACATCGATAGTCGTGTCCGAAGGTCCTGCTGCTGAGGTGGGACCGAGTAGACACTCCCCTTTTACAAAACACCTAGAAACGAACTACGATTAATTTCAACCGCAACCATAATTATCCCCCAATAAATATGACAACTGGGTTTAATCTAGATTTTTGTGATTTTTTTCAATTAATGCGACGGAATGAGAAAGAAATCGCGATATCAATTTTATAGGAAAGAGTAAGCTTTTTTAAAGATTTGATCCGCTTAGGGAGGATGAAAATAAATTTTTGTGAAATTAGAAAGGAATCCGCGATTCGAGGGATTTAAATCTAATTTACCCGTTTCTATTGAACGGTGTCATGAAAAACTCAACTTGCAATATGTGTTAGCAAATGATGTGAATGTGTCGCGGGACTTCTTGATAGGAGTTCGGGATTGAAATCCTTCGAAAGTTTTTCACTTTCTTTATGGTAGAGATTCATTTGGATTGTAGTGCATTTTCTTCTCCAGGTACACTCAATGTAAATAGATTTTTATAACGAATATGTTCGTCATATAATCTCATTAAACATAACCAGTGGAATCATATATGTCAATGCTTATGGAACAATAAGCTTCTTCGAGCATTGAGGGAGGAAATAGTGATTGCCATCGACATCAAGAGGTTACGACTAGGCATTCAAGTTTTGTTGTTTTAATGGAAGAATGCAGTGTTTTGAGCAATGGGTGATACTTGCAACTAATCATCAATAGGGTCAATTTTCTTTTGGGCAAAAAAAATCGTCAAAAGATATTATACAATAGGCAATACTTGATATTAAAAAATTTTATCAGCAAAATTTTAAAGTTCTTATATTTTTTCCCAATTTATTTTAACCTCCAACACCCGTCGTCATCAATAATACTGTTGGCCCCTATAATAATCTTCTATAGCTAGACTCAAGACCCTAGTTGCCGAACATTGATCCCCATCATTGACCCAAGACTCTAATAAGGGACTTGAATCCAGGCAGTGCGACACTAGAGTCAAAATCCTAATAATTAGAATTGTCGATCTTTGTCAAAAACCCTCCATAACATAACACATGATTTAAAGACTAGAGCCTAACTCGTGCCGACCTGACTAGAGTTCGCTTTGCTAGGACCCATACCTACTGTTGCGGCGCTCCCCGGGGACCCCAGGGGGTAGCGGCTGGACCTTTTTTCGATAATTAACCCCTGAAAAATCGATTTCGAACTCATTATTCACAGAAGGACTGTCCGGAAGCAAACAATGAAAGCCATTTCCTGGTGTCCAGTTCAGGCACATGCCATCATCCTGGAGTAAAGACGTCAGTCCAAAAAAACGGCAACTTTTATTTCTATTTTCCATTTTTCTTTTATTTCTATTTTTTTTTTCCTTTTATTTTCTTGCAAGAAAAACACCTTGTGCAAACTGGAAAAAGAGCACACCTTTTGGTCCCCCCACATGCTGACGTCACCATCGACTTTCAAATCATTTGCTTTTTTCGAACCCTCCGGACAGATTGAACAGTCAAAACTTTTTTCGAATTTCTCGAGAAAAGATGGAAAAGAAAAAACAAAAACCCCAGGAAAAATCCAAAAAATACGGAAATAATAACCCGAACCGAATTTATATTGTCGGGAGAAAAAAGGAAAAAAATAGAAAGAAAGAAAAAAGCGCCCTGCAAAAAATACGAAACGAACGGGACAGCACCGCCTGCACAGTCGTCGTCTTGTCCGAGAGAGAGAGAGTTGCAACGGATCTCACTCCACTCCAGTCCAGTCCAGTCCCACCTCAAGCTCTCTCTCTCCTCTCCCTTCTCTCTTTCTCTCTCTAGAACAGAGGCCGTCCCTCTCCCTCCCTCCCTCTCTCTCTCTCTATCTCTCTCTCTCTCTCTTCATAACTCTCGGGCCATACTGCGTTGTTGGGTCCGAGCCGATTCGTGGGGTTGACAGCGAAGCGTCGTGAAGTTCATGTGAAGTTCGCGATCGGGGGTTGGTTTCGGGTTTTGGCCTTTTCGTGATTCGCCTCAGGTGGTTGGAAACTTGGAGTGCGTTCGGTCTCTTTCCCTCGTCCCCTTTTCGCGCTGTCAGCGATTGCTGCATTGCTTCCTTCGCATTTCCACCCTCGGTTCTCCCTTCCTTCCTTCCTTTCTTCTGCCCGTTTTGGGTTCTTCTCCTTCTCCGGCGGCGGATGTAGTTGGTTGGATCTCTTCTAGGGTTTCGGAAGCGCGGAGGGGTCGGAGCGGAGCGAGTTTGGCTTTCCGGGTGTTCGCCGTTTTGCATGTGGGAGGAGAAAAGGAGGTCGGGCTGTCGAGTGCGCGTGTTGAGCTCGGGTACCCAGAAGGCGAAATGGCCCGAGAAGCATTAAAGCTCCTGTCTTTATGGGGATTGAGCCTGTGACTTGGAGAGGGTAGCCGTTATCCATGCGAAGAGCTTGGCGAATTTCAGCGGAATCTGGAAGGAGTTGGGGGCTCTGACTAAGGAAAAAGAGAGAGACTTTAAGGAAATGAGAGTCTCGTTTGTCATGGGGAGACGGTGAGGTTGACGAATTTCGGCTTCGTTTCCGGGGACCGGGGAGGTTTTGTGATGGTTTGAGCAGAACTCTCGACGTTTCTGCAGGATCCGGCCGAGAAAATTCGAACTTCGGAGAATGCGATATCCAGTGATTTGTTTCCTTATCGACGGAGATACTCTGCCTCCGGGGCGGCATTGATGTTCTTAAGATGACTAGGGCCGTCCGGAATAGGATCCTTAAGGATGTGAATGGTGACATAAGCGACCATCTTCGGAACCACATCCATTTGACTAATTGCATTCATCTGAAGAACCATATGCACAAGCACAGCCCCATGTTGGCTGACAGGTCTTTGATGAGAGATCTCAACCTCCTTCAGAGGTCGCGATCTCTCAGGGACCCATCTGCTAGTCCTCCCTCGTGGCATTCTCCTTCCGTGGCCGACCTCCTCGCCAGGCATGGTGGGAAGGATATCATTCAGGAAGGAAGAAGGTCGGTTGGCATTGAGCGGCCGCGGCAAGGAAGGAGGTTCTCAGGAAGCTCGCCACAGTTTGCCGGTCTGACGACATCAAAAGTTGATCCTGGAGAGGATAATGAAGGTGATGATGTGGCGCCGGAAGTTAGTGAGCAGAGTAGCAAGAGCGAATTACGTGACTCTAGAAGAATTAGGAGGGAACACCTTCGGAATAGCAGTAAAGAGGATTTCATTGGAGGGAATGAGGATCCTATCCTAGGTATGGAGGGAAATGAGTCTCTTCGTGAGATTTTTTCCGGAAAATCTGATTCTAGAGAAAGGAAGTACAGGGAAAAGGGAAAACGTGTTCAAGATTCTCAAGTCAAGACCCTATCCGAGCAGTTGAATGATGTTCGGATAGATAGTGATGATTTGGCATCTTCTAACATTCATCCTCAAGGAAGAAGTTCGAGAATGGAGAAATTTAGCGGGCAACCTGAAAATGGCGCTCGCAAATACAGTAGCACTTCTAATAGGGTGAAAAGGCGCAAGTTCCGTGGGGCTAAAAGAAGTCGTGCTGCGGTAGCTTCCAGAGATACTGTAGTTCATAATGAAATGTCTGTGGCTTCAAATTCTCTAGCTCATGATTCTGCCCGCCCAACGCGTCACGTGGAGGAGGAAGAAGAAGATTATGGGGGGCAAAACGTCACTAGAGCTCCTAGGAATGGGTGTGGGATTCCATGGAACTGGTCAAGAATACATGACAGAGGCAGAACATTTCTTGACAAGGCAGGAAGGAGCTTGTCTTGTGGCTTGTCAGATAAGAAAGGGAGTCCAGCTTCTCGGAGGAGAGGTCTTGGTAACATTCCGATGGATTTGGACAGTGCAAGCTCATCCACAAAATACGATGCGGAAGCATTGCCTCTACTCGTTGGGTCGCAGGACAGCACTGAAAATGTTGATAGGGGGCATGATTATTCTGGAGAGTTAGGCATTTTTGCTGATCATCTGCTGAAGCATGATGTGGATTCTGACCTTGCTTCTGAAGCTAGATCAGGCAACCGAAGCAGGCCAAGACGGCGGCAGCAGCATCGGCACCAAAATCTGACCCAAAAGTACATGCCTCAAGCTTTCAGAGATCTTGTTGGACAGAATCTGGTGGTGCAAGCTCTCTCTAATGCTGTCAGTAGACGAAAGATTGGGTTACTCTATGTGTTTTACGGACCTCATGGCACTGGAAAAACCTCTTGTGCTCGTATATTTGCTAGAGCTTTGAATTGCCAATCCTCAGAGCATCAAAAACCTTGTGGGTATTGCGGTTCCTGTATTGCTCATGATATGGGAAAAAGTCGGAATATAAGGGAAGTTGGTCCTGTTAGTAATTTTGATTTTGAGAGCATTATGGATCTCCTTGACAGCATGATTGTGTCAAAGCTACCTTCAGCATACAGAGTGTTCATTTTTGATGACTGTGATACTCTTTCTTCTGATTGCTGGAGTGCTATATCGAAGGTCATTGATCGGGCACCCAGGCGGCTGGTGTTCATTCTTGTCTGTTCAAGTCTTGATGTTTTACCTCATGTGGTAATATCTAGGTGCCAGAAATTCTTTTTCCCAAAGATTAAAGATGCTGACATCATATATACTCTACGATGGATCTCATCAAAAGAGGATTTGGAAATTGATGCTGATGCTCTGAAGCTTATTGCATCACGATCAGATGGTTCACTAAGGGATGCGATGATGACTCTAGAGCAATTAAGTTTGCTTGGGCAGCGAATCTCTGTTGCGCTTGTTCAGGAACTGGTGAGCTACTTCTTTTCTGCAGTTGATAAAAAACGTTGTTGAAATTCCATACCTTTCACTGCTTAACATAAATTAACCCTGTCGCTTTCTGTATGAACATGCTTTCTTCCTCTATACGATGCCTTAATTAGTGATCAATGTGAGCGTTATGATTCTTTAAGGTTTCTAGAGGTTTAAATAGTAAACCCTGTGTTTATATGTGTATTTAGATAAGTTGGCACTGTTCCCACGACTTCTACCTGATATTAGAGCTGGAGTTCCAATGTTGTGTTTTAATCTCTTTAGCCCTGCTCCTTTGCCTCCCCATTTTAGATCACTTTTAACACTTAATTTTAGGCCAAATCTCAGCTTATGTGTGAGAGGAACTATTAGGGCATTTAGATATTAAACCTTGCCTCCATCTAATAGTTTGAGCTTTCAAATAAGTTTTTGTTGTCTCAATTCACAATTTTCGTTCATTGTTCTTCTATGGATCATGCCCTCAAATTTGTTTTCAGGATTTGGTAAACATTCTATGCATGACCTCCCTTACTGTCAATTTACTGGTTATTCATGAATTGTTTTATCTAAAAATCTCAGGTTGGGCTCATCTGTGATGAGAAATTGGTTGATCTTCTTGATTTGGCATTATCAGCGGACACAGTTAACACTGTCAAGAATTTGAGAGTGATAATGGAAACTGGTGTTGAACCCTTGGCCTTGATGTCACAGCTAGCTACAGTGATCACAGATGTACTGGCAGGGAGCTATGATTGGACAAAAGAAAGGCATAGAAGGAAGTTTTTTCGACGACAACCATGTGAGTTTGAATTTATCATCAGTGTTGTACACACTTGATCAACTTTGACATGCGGTGTTGCCTTTCTGCTTATTAACCAATTCATCCATTTGATTCTATACCACATGATTAAGATGTTAATCCAAGTTCAACAGAGCTTTTAACTTCCATTTTGTTGGTCCACCTTTTAACTTCATTAGTTGTTCTGGTAATTAATATTGAGGTTCTAAAGGATGTTGCTTATTCATGAAGCTGCTTTTTACGTCACACTGTATTTGGTCCACTTAAGCCAATTCACAATATATTTATCGAGCTTCCCTTATAAAATGCAACTTTATTACTTGGAGTATACAGGAATATAAATGGTGTATCTTTCATTGAGGATGTTTATACATTAATTTGAGCACCGTATGCTTATACATAATTCAGAAGTAGTTGTCTTAGTCCTTTTTTTGTTCCTGACAACAAAACTTATCGATTGCAGTAACCAAAGAAGACATGGAAAAACTACGCCAAGCTTTAAAAACTTTGTCTGAAGCTGAAAAACAGTTGAGGATGTCCAATGATAAATTGACGTGGCTAACTGCCGCATTATTGCAGCTGGCTCCTGATCAACAGTACCTGTTGCCTAATTCTTCTGCAGAGACAAGCTTTAATCACAGTCCTATGCCTGCGAACAATATAGGTTTTAGAGAGACAGTTGGGCAAGCTGGCGAACATGCTGTCATGCATACTAACAAGAGACGCTTTTCTGCAAATGATAGAATGCAAAAGGCCAATATTGGAAGTTCCTCTAGAATTCATAACAGCAACGAAAGCAAGGGTTTTAAAGTAGACCTGGCTGGAAAGAGTAGGTTTGGCCTGGCTCCTCAGCATGCATCTTCACAAGCCGATGGTGTAAGCACAGGTGGCAGGCCTGTTATTGGCAAAACATATAAGAGTGTCCAAGACATATGGTTGGAAGTACTTGAGAGGATCCAAAGTGATACCATAAAGGAGTTCCTATATCACGAAGGGAAGTTAGTTTCAGTCAGTTTTGGGGCAGGTACGTTCTTTTGCTAATTGCAATCAACAATATATTCTATGGTGGACTCTGGGAAAGTTATGAATCATTGGGTTACCCTTAGTTGGCCACTATACTTTAATTTCTTTCGATTCAATCATTCTTTTTGAGTGGTTGTAGAAACTTGATTGAAAGACTTTGAGATCTATGTAGAGTGACCCATTTGAAAGATATAACAGTCAGCGGTTTGAGGGTAAGTCACCCCACAGTTGAATGAGCATTGGTGTAATTTACTTCAAATACTTAATTGATCCTAGATTTTCACCTGTATAAATTTTGGAGCATGTTTAACACTGTAGAATCTGTTATAGCCACCATAATATGAAATACGATTTGTATTTGGGCAGCCAATCTGGATAGGGTTAACAGCTGCTTCTTTAGTGCATATGTGTTTTTTTATGTTACATTATAGTTGGACACCCATTGAGGTGATTTTGTGGATATGAGTTTGAAGTCACACCATTATGCTTTTCAGAAGTATATTACAAAGAAGTAATGATCTTAAGGACCTTTAACTTATACTTGTTATTTGAATTGTATGCTTATTCAACTTTGATTTGTAGACAAGCAGAATATGAGCATTTGGAGTTATCATACAAGTCATGAATCAGAATGTTTCTTGTTGTTCCAAAATTGGCAATATAAGTGAAAGGTGTTTCTATACTTAAGAACTGTGTATTATTGAATTTTGACTTCGCAAAATTCTCAAGAAAAGTGGAATATATGATCTTGACATTGATGCAAAATATGATTATAACATGTATGCAAAGAGAGGAATTGTTGTCTCTCACCTCAATTGACAATCAAAGATAAGCGGGAAATACTCAAATTGAAAAGCATGACACTTTAGTATCTCTAGTTTAAAGTACCCATTTGTTATAAATGAAGAAATCATTGAGTTTTATTTTATCGAGGATACAATAAATTTCCTCACAAAGGATATTCCCATGCAGTAAAAGATTGAGATTCAAATGTCATAGCTAGAACTTCAGGCAGATTTGATCTTGTAAGAGAGCTGTCACTCAGGAATTTGGCTAGACCTTTATTAATGCTGGAAATTTAGACATCATATTGCCTTCATTTGAGAGGAGCACAGGTTAAAAAATTTACCAAAATGAGGATATATGGGTGACAAGGTGGTGATGAATAGACTAAGGATGAGCTATTTCTTCAATCTATAAGTAAGTTTTAGTTGATGTACTTTCTTTTTAGCAAGTGGAGACCTGACATCCAGGATGGTAGAAGTGGTACCCATTTGTTATAAATGAAGGAATCATTGAGGTTTATTTTATCAAGGATACAATAAATTCCCTCACAAAAAAATATTCCCATGCAGTATATGGATCATTTTCCAGTCTCTAGAGCAAAAGATTAAGATTCAAATGTCATAGCTGGAACTCCAAACAGATTTCATCTTGTAAGAGAGGTATCACTTGGGCTAGACCTTTATTAAAGCTGGAAATCTAGAGATTGTATTGCCTTTATTCGAGAGGAGCATGGGCTCAAAATTTGTCAAAGATGAGGATATATGGGTGACAAGGTGGTGATGAATAGACTAAGGATGAGCTATTTCTTCAATCTCTGAGTATGTTTTAGTTGACATACTTTCTTTCTAGCAAGTGAAGATCTTACATCGGGGATGGTGCAAGTGGTCTTTGAGTGGAAATTTTATAATTCATAGTTACTTTGGAAAAAGTGATGAGCATAATGGAAGATGTCATCAAAGTATTGCCTTAATAAGGCAGCTAGAGCAAATTTATCCTGACATGACTTGGTTAATGAATCAGCCAGAGTGAGAATTTAGAATTAAAAAAGGTGTGCCAAGGAGTTCTTGTGGTATTTCACAAGAGGAGGTTTAGGGGGGTGGTGTATTTAATACCCATCTGCTATCAAGGTTTTGATGGAAGTGTGAGAGGATCTAAGTGAACAGTGATATAGAAAATGAACTGTCTTGTAAACATATTTGGGACCGTACTAGAAGATTCTAGAAAGAAATCATAAATGACTACGCAGGGATTACTGGTGTGTGAGTCTTGAAGAAAATTGATGTAGATGAGTAATAAATACTCAGAAGAAAGTGACAAGACAATGATTTAGAGATATACCTGAAGAAAACATGTTTTATTGATTGATCAGTTGTCAAAGATGTATGCCACAGTGCAACTTGTTAGTACCCCGGACTGTAAGAGGAAGGAGTCAGGTTCTTATTTCACTGGCCTGTGAACCTGCACAAGTTACCATGGATGGACTCACATGACTTGCAAGAAGAAGCACCATGATGTATCATGCCATGAGCTTAAATTTTTGCCATAGATGAAGCAAGAGCGCAAATTAGTTTAGGCCGGAAATGGGAGGATATTGCTGGTGTGTGAGAGTCTTGAAGAAAATTGATATACATGAATAATAAATACTCACAAGAAAGTGACGAGACAATGATGTAGATACATACCTGAAGAAAACAAGATTTGCTGATTGATCACTTGTCAAAGATGTAATCCACGGTGCAACTTGCTACTACTCTGGACCATAAGAGGAACGAGTGAGGTTCTTATTTTACTGGCCTGCAAACCAGCATGAGTTCGTCACTTGTTGTCTACACCATAGAGGGACTCACATGACATGCAAGAAGAAGTGCTATGATCTATCATCATAAGCTTATATTGTTGCAATTGATGAAGCAACTATGCAAATTAGCCTAGGCTGGAATGGAGGAAATATTGAGGTATATGGATAGTGATCATGGAGGCTTTATTGCAAAATGGTGATGCCCTATAATGACTAAGTTTCGCCGTAATGGGCCAATGAATAGTGAGGTTTTTGAGTAGACGTTCTACAAAGAGTCAAAAGGATGTTTAAAGGTGAGGAGAATAATACGAGCATGGTCTTGGATAATTAAGATCATCATATTTGAAAAGGCAAATTGAAGTGATTATATCTTTTGTTAGGGGATAGGAATTCAAAACAGATCCTGGGCTTTAAAGAGAAATTTAGAATAGAACTGATCAAGACAGAAACAAAACAAATCAGGTGACCTTATATTGTTCCTTTCAAGGGAAACTCAATGATGCAAGATTGAGAATAGTCCCAACCCCTATCTTAACCCCTATCTATGGAATAAGCTAGGTGGTTAACGCAGATTAGGTCGATATTGAGAATGTATAAATGGCATAGATGATCATTTTATGAACCAGTTAGCCCCACCCCAATGTATGATTAGTTGAGTTGAATAAATGTTTTCCATTTTTTTTTTTGGGGTTTTTGATCAAAAAATGTTTTCCAAATTGACACGGATCTCTTTTATGAATACTACAGATATGTTATCCTATCAAATTTTAAAGCTTGATTTTCTTTATGTCACATGGAAAGGTTGCTACATTTTTGTCAGCAGATTTTACTTAGCTGATCGTTACCTTTCAATGTAAGGTTTGGTGTTTTGGTTCAAAATTTGTCATACATTCTAGGTATTTTCTTTGTTTTGGTGCATTTACATCCATACTTGCTGGATTCTCACGTGGCATTTTTTTTTTAATATGTATAGTTTTTTCCTTCCAAGAAAGAAAGGCATCCATTAGCAGAATGTAGTCAAGGGCACAAAGGAAAATCTATGTTTTCTGCTTGTACTGCTAAGTCTAATTGTATTGCCTTTTAATGGCTCAATTTTGCAGCTCCAACTGTGCAATTGATGTTCAGTTCACATCTGACGAAAAATACAGCAGAGAAATTTGGGCGCCACATCTTGCAAGCATTTGAGTTTGCTCTTGCGTCACCGGTGACAATCGAAATTAGATGTGAGCCAAATAAAGATACAGCAACTGAAGTTAATGCCCCTCTAAGCTTACCTGCACCTACGAACGGTCCATCTCAGATCAGAGACTCCACTGGCATCAGCGGTCAGCCCCATCTTGAAGTGGGTAAAAGTGAAATAGTTGAACTAGAAGCTTCCTCTAGAGAGCTTACGCAAAATGGGCATGTCAATAACAATGTGAAATTTGATCGAAGAGGCTTAGAAGTAGCTTCCCACGTGAATTTGCCACCTTCATTCCCGGAAAGAGTAAAATCTAGTGAAAGGAACCCAGGCCAGAGCATTGTGAGAGGCAAGGTATCCCTTGCACATGTGATACAGCAAGCTGAAGGATGCTCACAGCGTAGTAGCTGGTCAAGACGCAAAGCAGTTTCCATCGCCGAAAAGCTTGAAGAAGAGAATCTGTAAGTGTTGTGCTTCTTTTATGTTCAGTGAAAATCTACATTTATCTTTTTCCCTGATTGAAGTTTGTTTCCAAATTACTTGGTTTCACTTGCTGAATTGGCAGTTGCTAGAATAGGATGTACATTGGAATTCTTTATTTAAAAAACAAGAAGAAATGAATTTGCCAAATAGGATGTACTTCTGTGTCCCAGTTGCCAAAATGGAATGTACGATAGATTTTTTGCTTTTTGCCAAAACTTTTTAGAACTAGATATTTTAATGACCAGTTCGTTTCATATGCCCTTAAAGAAAATGCAGTTTCAAATGGCAATGTTGTGATTTGAGTTGTGTGCGGAACCATTTGATGAAATGTATAGTTTGGGGGTACAGTGTCTGCAGCTATACTGTTGATATACTGTTGCTATACTCTTGATTGATGGGAAAGCATGATTTCTCGACATTGCAGGAGACTTGAACCGAGGTCTAGAAATTTGCTTTGCTGGAAAACATCTAGAGCAACTCGTAAAAAGGTAATGATCGATAGACTTGATTCTGTTTGTATTTCCTTTGATGGTGGGGTAATAAACATCAAACCTCTTCAGTATTTGTGATGCACATATTTAGTCCATTTTATTTATATCTTCAAGGATATGAAATTGTGACTGAGGTGGCATTGAATAGTAGATAAATGGAAACTATCCCAACTCAACCGTCACTGAGTACCTTGTATTTTTAACACTTATTGGGAATATTAGTAGAAGGTAATGACACGGTTTAAAAGCAAATCCAAAAGCCTGGAACTGAAAATAGGCTAGTCAATTAATCAGATTCCGGGCCTTCATGGGTTTGTTTGCCAGGAATCCTTCATGTTCGTCCCTACCCTCATAAACTTTATCTTTTTGTTATATTAAATTTTTTTTGGAAATCTTAGTACAAGCTTGTTCCCCTTTGTTGGTTCAAGTTTCCCAATTAAAGGCAACCTTGAATAATTGCAAAGCCAATTTCTTCACTACATTTCACAGTTTCTCGGGTAGTCTCTGCCCTTCATGGAATCAAAATCAGCACTTTTTTTGGTCAGGTCTTGGTTACAAATTTGGTACCCAACTCAATTAGTGAATTTGTCTGGATAACCATGGTTTGTTTTTGTTCATAGTTAGAGTTCCAACTTGTTGTTCTGGAGCTTCAGAAGGCCATCAATTTGCTCCACATGCAGTGGCTGTTTATCTTTCACCAATTTTGCGTCGATTAAGCTTCCATTGTTAATGTACTCAAAATAGTGAGATTTATGCCAATAACAGATTTGAGCGGTGTAGAGGCATTAAAAACAGGAATACCAGTGACCTTTATCAAGATTATATTCTGCCTGAAATATAGTTTTTGAGCATAAACTCATTGGGATATGGTTTGTTGCAATTTGCTGTTTGTAATTGTGAGTTGTGTACATATGATTATTTCTCATAGAATTATGAACCGGCTATCTGTCTATGAGTGTTAACTTATCTATTGAGGGAATCTACATCTTTTCACTCCTGTTATGAACAAGACAATTAAGCAAGGGGATCGAGTTTCTAGAGTTACTAGTCTTGTCCATGGGCGGAACATGCTGCAAGTGCTTTAGTTTTGACTGAAGTTACACTAGCTTACTGTGGTACTTACTCATCTGTTGCATTTGCAGCTCTCTCGCTTGAAAATTAGAACGAGGAGGCCACACGCGCTGCTGAAGCTTGTTACCTGTGGGAGGTGTCTATCAAGTAAGTCTTCGAGATAATTGATTGGGAATGCTTGGGATGTAAAATTTGTAGCTGCCTTCAACTCATTAAAATCTACAAGAATTTTCTGCTAGTTTCAAAGTCGATTTTATTAGTATTTGTCTGTTTAGATTGAATAATAAGGTGAGGTATATTGACTGGAAGTTGTAGGAACGGAAATTATTAGCTCAGTTTATTTTTAATGAATTTCATTAATTTCATCTTTTCCTTGCGAGTTTGCTTTTCAATCGTTTCTTTTCTACTTTCAATTCTTTCTTTTCTTTTATACCATTCTTACATGATTGGAGATAAAAGAGACATTTGCAGACGCGTATCATTAAGGTCACACAGAGATTAACTTGTTATTAACATATATGATAGTCCTTAAAGAGTGCAGTTATACCAATATGAGCTTTATCTCCAGATGAGTGGTTTATCACGTTGAATGTATGGCATTGATTATGTAAATACTTTGAGTAAAGATACACTCGAGATGGCTCCTGAATTTTTGCATAGATAGTTGGATACCTGTACATTTTATTAAGTTCCAAAGGTTTTCTTCCCAGTCTGTCCTTATCTGCCAGAATGGAGAAAGAGAAATTAAACAGCAGAAAATATAATAATGTCTAGAGTGTAAGTCACTACTCCAATCCTTGGAATGTAGAGATACGCTCAGATAGCATATTGTAAAATATTTACAGAGGCTCGCCAGAAAATCCTGGGAAACTTTTTTACAAAATTCGCCACTCAAAGCTCCAGTAGATAAGGACCACTTTGATGGTTAGTACCATTTACTTCTTAGTGTCTGATGGTGATGACACAGATCTAGTAAAGTAGAAGGTGGTGATGATACAACGAACCTAAGAATAAAGGTAGGTGCGACCTTGACGCCACTCGAAGCACCTTCTTATTTTTGGGATAGGGTTCTCAATTTGTAACTATGTTTTTTCTTCTTCGTATAAGCCTTCTATGATGATCAAAATTGCATTTAAACCATATACCAATGTGGATGCATTCGATCATTCATGCACAGTTGCATGCTCAGTGTTTTGGAAGGGGGAAGGTAAATCGTTCAAAGGACAAGTCAAGATGGCTCAGGCTGTTTCGTGGAAGTCAGTTGTTGATAGTTGTGTACGGAAAACACCACTATCCCATGATTTTGGTTCCTCTAAGGTTATTATTAGTCAGATCTGTGGCTGTCTTTCATGCATTTTTTGTCTGAATTTGCGGTTGTATGATGCTATGTGGTGCTTAATAGGCCCTTCCTATAATTTTTCCAGTCTTATGTGATTTTGGTATATATGAACAGTAAGTGTAGACTAAACACACCATCTGGTATTCTGGCTTTGGTTTTTCTTGCACTTTGTTGTGGATCATTCTTGTGATCTGTTAGTTGATTGATGTTTGGAACACAAATTGGACTTCTTCAATTATGAGTTATTCTGAGGAAAACATCACATGTACCATGGTTTCAATGTTGTTAACACTGGTTTCCCTTCTAGTGGGCACAAATAATCTTCACTGGGTCATGTTCTGTCTTTCCCAAGCATTTGGTTTTCACTGTTTTCTGTGTGAACTTCTTAGTCTGCGAAGTGCTGACATTTAAAAGTAGAGGTGGCGACTGCTCATTCCATTGGTTAAGCACGGTACCTGCTACCAGCCTGACACAAGAATCCGTTTTTGGTCCCTTGTCATTGGTTTCATAAATCAGGACTTAATCAAGCCCTGTGGTTTATTGAATACGCATCTGAAAACAGAAGCAAAGTGGGGCAATAACCATGATTCTTTTCTGCTACATCTATGTAAAATTTCTTAGATGGTTACAGTTGGGAATTATATTCAGTCAAATAAATGTCCTTCAATATCCTTTTCATCGAGAAAGCATTTCTCCTTGCTGCATTATCGTCTTCCGAGCTTATGTGATGCATCTAGAGTCCATGTTTCTGGCCCACGACATTGCGACTATTATCTCCTGTTCATAGGATTGTGCATTCCAATGAAGGTTGGAGTGGCTTTGAAGACTAGCAAGGCAGTAGTCTTTTAGATGACGTTAGCTGCCCTATTGTCAACTCGTTTGCTTTCAAAGTTGTGTGTAGCTGTGGGATACTAACCACTTCCGAAAGTAACATGCACGAATATTCACCTCACCAAAATAGTGGAGACTGGTACTTTCAGGCCCCGGGAGTGCCGAACCAATCCTCAAATAGCCCAAGGTCTTCCATTCATGTGTACATTATTGGCTAAGCTTTGTTCAATACAAAAAAGCACGTCTCTTTTCTTTCAGAATTTTTTGTTCTTAGAAATCTTGCTCTTGGTAAGCTTGCTATCCGTAACGAAAGACCTCGTTGTCCTTGTTGTTTCGGCGAGGACAGGAAAGACCTTCTAAAGAAACTTCAAGTGGTCGGATCTACCGAAACAGGGTGCGCAAACCCCATTTGTTTCATGTCCTTCAACAGGGTTCCTAATGTCGGTTCTTTGTTATTATGAAACAGAGAAGGAGAGTGATGTGATCACATGAGTAGAGCCCTGAGAGGCATCCCAAAACAAGACCAGAACATATGTAGGTCATCACGGGGTTATAGAAGGAGCCGAAACCCACGACCATGTATGCTCATATGGCCAACAGCAAGCCACAGGAACAGAATAGAAACTTGCACGCAGCATGATCATCAATCCCCAGCCTTATCTCTTGGACCACTGTTGTCTAGATGAGACCTACATGTGTTTTTGTCGCCCTCTTCCCTGACTCTGTTCAAACGGCCTTTCATCAACATCACCCAGCTGGGGTTCTCTATCCACTTGTGGGACAATGTCCATACTACTCTGCTACATCTGGTCTCTCTGTCCCTCAATGTCCATTGAAGCCTCCGACTGAATTGATCACCTGGAACAGTGTAGGGATTAGATTGCGGTGGTTGGATCTGGTGAGACCAATATAATATTCCATGCCGATCGCAACCCGTGTGGAGCAGAGTTGTGTTGAGTGTGCTCGTTGATCGATTGGTCCACCCCATGAGGGGGGTCCTTAAAACTTATAGACATAGATAGGCTGGATTTTGTACTTAGGCCACGGTCCGTAGCTACGGACGGTAGGGGTGAGCGGTTCCATCTGGAACTTACCCAAAGGAATCTAGAACCTACTCTATGTACTTTGGAACTCGCCTTGTCATAGATTTTAGGGTCTATCTAGGTACCGACCAATTTCCCTTTTTCTTTTTTAGTTTCATTTTTAGTTAAGCAAAATGAAAGTGAATACAACAATAAAAATTAAAGTTTCCATTTGTCAATAGCAACAATCCATAAAAGATGAATACGTAAAATAAAATAAACAATAAAAAATTCAAAATACGTGAGATAAAACCTTAAATATAGAACTTAAGTTCTCTGTCATTCATGAAACATTGGTCCAAATTCTAACTATGAAACCTGTGAATGCTGAAAGACGTGCTTGAAAGTTGAGAGTCCTTTTCTTTAAGGTCGATGGGGCTTTTAACTCTGTGGAGAGCCCTTGATTATCTTGGATGAGGTTGGGGAGTTAGTTCATAAATCAGTCATCATGGTAAAGTGTGACTTAAGGGAACATGCTATGTTGAAGCATGATGTCTGTGAAGATGGTAGAGCATTTATGCTTCTAATTTCTGTACATATCAGTAGCTGGTTATATTGTACAAAATTTTTATAAAAGCAAGTGAATTACTCAGTTGAAATGGAGAAGTTCCTGTCCCAGCTCGCGGTCCCTAGACCAGGAATTGGAGATTTCTGAAATCACCGGTCTAGTTCTCCGGTTCCCAATTCTACCCTAAAATCATGCTCACCCCTTATAGACGGAGGTTGATGGTCTATACAAGCTGTTTGTTGAACCCGTTAGATCCGAATGTTAATGAGAAAATTCCTTCCAAATATATGAAAAGTCTACGAGAAAATTCCTTCCAAATATATGAAAAGTCTACGAGCCACACGAGATTCTTAGACTAGAAAAGAGTTCCCTTTGAAGAAAACGACCAATGTCCCGAACCATCGAATCTTCAATGCCATTGGCCGACGGCCGACGAGCTCCAGAATGGCGCCATTTCATACCCGAACCGACAATCCAAGCGTAAGAGGCTACCTACGGCATGTTAAAGATTGAAATCAGCATGACCATCAGCATGCAGCTAATCCGACGGCGACGTCATCCCCAAATCCTCTGCCAAGAAAGTCAGCTCGTTCATGCAGAAGGGTGAAGACCAGGAAAGCGAGAGAGAGGGCCGGCCCTGCGGTAGGTCAAACGTTCATCAAATCGAGACGCGCACGTTGCCACCAGCGAGAACGCGCGAGAGAAAATCAAAGAAGGCGCGCGTCCTTCACGTACGTGGAACAAGGGAAAGGAAAGATCAAATCAACGTCTCGATGCGACGTGCCCTGCGCAGCGGGCTACGGAAATTTCCAAAGAGGGAGGGCAGAAGGGACGGGGGGAAGGGACGGGTTTGTCAACGGCGCGCCGTATGAACTCCAGGAATTTTGTGGCGAAAGCAGCTTAACCATCTTGACCGGGAAGCTCTCTCTCTCTCTGTTTAGTCACGCTTTGGGATTCTCGTGGTCGGTCGGTAAGTGTGCGTTGGGATGGAGATTGAAGTCGAAAGATGCTTTGCTGCCGGAAGGGGACAAGGAGGAAGGCAGGATGAGTTGATTTTCTTCAGGAATTTGTAAGAAGAAAGGTGCTTTTCTTTGGGTATATGTTACGCCCCCCCGAAAGTTGTTGACATGACATGCCACCTTAGGCGATAATACCACAAAAATTTTCAAATTTATGTCCCGTAATATATCTGATCCAGACTAATTGTTACATCACATCAATATGTGTCGACACTCTCGTGCATTTTCCATGATAAGTCTCCACGCTAGATCCTCCATGCTAGAGGATGGCATACTAGTGGAAGATAAAATTTGTCTATAAAATACTATTTTGGGATTTTTCGTGAGAGGAAACATAGTTTGGGTGAAATGTGGCATGGAGTACTGGTTTGAGAATTTTTGTTTGATGAAAATTAGGTTGGGATTAACATGTCATGGAATATCAATTTGGAATTTTTTACTGATATTTACACTTTTTGAAGATGGTATAGTATAAATTTATATCATATTTCAATGCAGAATTTTTTTACCCCTAAAGAGTTTTTATAAAATAAAAAAAAAAATAGAAAAAAGAAATAGAGGGACCTGGGTGCGCCCCTTCTGTTCTATGAAATGTTGGTTAAATTATTATTTTTTATTCCGACCCAGAAGAGTAGGAACAAAAAAAGATTAATTAAGTATCATTGATCTTCCATTACCTTCTGGATTTTAATCTCTAATTCATTTTTTTTAGCTAATATTCTTGTTCGAATAATTCATCTCTGATTGACGAGAAGACTCCCCTATTATATGGTTTTTTTATTCCTTAGCAATGTCTTGTCTGGTAATATAAAATTGTAACCTCAATTATCAAAATGAAAATTACATTTCTCACCCATTACTTTGGTTTAGTTACATTTCTATGCTTGTTGTAGAAGCTTTGATTCTTTCTAAGTGAGCTTTGACCACGCTACAAGGACAATTTTGGAGACGGGCTCATTCCTTCATCTTATTTTTCTATTTTTATGTGCTTGGAAAAGCTCATTTTCAGATCCGTTTGATACAAAATCACCTTACGAAAATTTCCAAGGCATTATTACAATTAAAAAAAAATCCGAATGTCCCTTTTTATCATGGGAAACACACTTCCGAGGATTATTTGTCCATATTGCCTTCCAACATAAATAGCTATTTTAGAAAATATTAATTTGTATCACTTTTTTAATCCTTTATTTTAGAAAATATGAATTTGTATCATCAGACATATTTTCGAAAATGGAAATGACAAAAGATACTTTTGTGCGCGCGTGTCTTTTTTAGCTTTGACAATAGCAACTATGGCAATGGACAACCATTTTGCAGATTGTGACACCATTGGTAGCCTCATGACGAGGTTGTCGAAGGCACGCCTACACCACCGAAAGGGAGAGAGAGAGGAACAGGTTCTACGGCTATTCCTTCATACTAGTGGCGGAGAAATTCCCCAATAGTGAGTAGGACAAGTAATCGGATGTTAAACAATTGTGACACCATTGGCAGTCTCGTGACGAGGTTGTCCAAGGCACGCCTACACCACCGAAAGGGAGAGAGAGAGAGGAACAGGTTCTACATCCATTCCTTCATACTAGTGATGGAGAAATTCCCCAACAGTGAGTAGGACAAGTAATCGGATGTTAAACAATTGGGTCGCGAAGATCGTATGGTGACTGACTTACAGAAACTAATGCTACATTTTCGTAAATATATATAAAGAATTGTTCACAATCGATGATGTATTTGAATTTTCAAAGTTGCAATTGAGAAGTTGATATATGTTTCTGAATATTCAATTTTTTTTTTTTTTGCTTAGAATTTTAGAAAGTATCGATGGTAACATGTTCCGCGTGCTGCCCTATCACGGCTGACCCGGCCTACGCTGAATACAGTTGGAGCCGGCACCTACCTGGAAACCGCCGGACAATAGAGATTTTCATAATTCGATCTGGAGTATTAGTACCTATATCCACGAGAAGAGTTAATAACAAACAATCTATTATAATCAAAGTTGCAGAGTTTATAATCTTTCATACACTCAAGTGTTTTCTATACCTAGATTTAAGCTCAATGGTCAGTGGAGTAGCTATGTTTTTATTATGGAGTTTTTTTTTTAAGACAAATTACATAAGTATCATTTAAAATTGAAAACTTAAAATTACCCAAATATATAATATAATATAATATAATATAATATAATATAATATAATATATTATATTCTAATATAATATATTCTAATATAAATGGGCCAGTAATGGACTATCTATTTAAGCCTAACATCTATATTTGTTCATCCATATAAAATTGAAACTTGATCATGGACTATTTTATGTGAGCCATTGTGGACGATTTTCTTCTTTGCAAAAAAGATTGATCAGTATTTGATTTGTTCAATCTAATCCCTAATAATACGGCAATTAAAAAATCTATTGAAGGTCGAAGGTCAAATGTGTGGCTCAGTCACTAACGGCGTTTTTAAGCGAATGACCAAAGCCTAATATTGACAAAGTCTCCTAAACCCTTCGGACCAAAAAAAAAGGGGGGTCCGGTAGACCTAACCATTGTTAATTGTTGTTCTAGTACGATTTGAACTAGTGTTTTTCTTTGCATCACATGGTATTACTATAACACAGCAATTAATATGTTTAACACAAGACATAATCAATGACCCCATCTGCTATTAGATCAGTGCTTGACTTATTAAAACTAATTTACTAAATTGGTATATACGTGACGCTTCATATCGATAGCTCTTTACACAAGTGAGTTATAGTAAAGCATTAATAATAGCTTGACACATCACTCTAGTAACCAATTTTTATAAAATCAGGTTATTTTATTTTATTTTATGTAATTAGAGACTATCCTCTAGGGCACATGTTTAATGACCAATGAAGGAAGTCGAATCATTGAAAATTACCCAAAAAATCTAAATTTTATTATGTAGGTGTCAATTCAATCATAAATTTTTCATTTTGACTCGTGTAATCCTAATTCTTTTGACAATTTTTCAATATAATTCATTCGGCCAATTGAGACTGACAATTGATAATAACGCCAACTATTTTATGTGATAAGTTTGGCAATATGAGACGCATGACTTCTCAAAATGACTTAAAGAAATTCGACAGGCTGTTTGATTTTTTAATTTTACTGTTAGTGGTCTCAATCTTCACTCTTTTTTTCAAAGCTTATATTGTTTTGACTTTTTTATTCATTTTCCTGACCGTTCATCTCCTTCGGCCATGAGAGACCCTGAAACTCATCGGGCATGGCTTATCGAGTATGATGGTCGGTTTTCGGCTAGTTGGGTTTGGACGACCTGCGAAAGGAGATGATAGTGCCACCTTTTCTTTCGTTGGGCCTGTGGGTGGTCGGCTTCATTATGTCTTCTTCGAAGTCCATTTTTTGGAGACCGTTTCTTGTCACTGAGGAGTGAGGAAGTGGGAAGGGGTCTCTTCAGCTTCACTAACGTATCCGAATCACGACGATTGAATTTAATGAGTACCAGAGAAGCTGCAATGATTCGAGGGTTGGGAGAAGAATCGGATTGTGTTTGCAGATTGTTGCGGTCATGTTACCAAACATCGAAACGGAGAAGAAGACCTGAGGGTCGATGGAGAGAGGGAGAGATGGTGCTGGTGAGAGAAGGCGATTTGGTGATGTGAGACGATTGAGATTTTATTACTTTGCTTGCGGAAAAAAATGGAACCAATAGAGGAGATACAGAGGTTGCGGATATGGGCGAGGGCGGTCACGTAAGAAGAAGATGAACAGTGATGTCTTCTTGGCAATGAAGTGGAAGTAGATGAGACATAAGGAAGATGATCCATAATGGTGTGGAAAAGAAAAGAAAAGGAGAAATTAAAGAAAAAATGTCAGACAATTATAACAAATTACAAAATCACGTCATTTCAGTTCATTTATCATCCGCCTGAATAACAGAGCAATGAAGAGATAGTGAGTGTAGAGAGAAAGTAACCGACTGACTATCATCATACTTTGGATTCTTAAAGTATCCGACTGACTAGCATAGTACTTTAGATTCTTAAAAATAAGCGGGATTAAACTCTTATTTAAGCAATTGCTTAGCTTTCAACTTATATCAAAGCAAAATCAAATGTACCATTTTCCACTTGATTTTACAACTACATATGATAGATGATATTAGAGGATCGTTGCACATAATGCTGCCACATATAAAAGCGCAAAAGGATTTCTCCTTTCTCTTCCTATTTTTGGCCAACTATTTCCCTATTTATTTACTCGTTAATTTATTTTACCTTATTTCCGGCCACCACCACACGATGAGGTACGAAGAAGAGAAGCCCACTTAATGAGCTCCACACGTCTGCTTCCAAAAAGCCCTAGACTTTCTTTTGGGCCATGAACCTGGGCCTCGAGCCCATAATTATGAGGCCCAATTCTTAATTAGATGATCACAACCATCCCTCTTTCTCCCAAATTGCATGATTACCAAGATCACGCTTTAGAGAAAACATTCTAATTTTTTTTTATAAAAAAATTAATATAGTTGACCGATCCATATCCCCCGGCGGATCATATAATCAGATCAAAGATACATAACTGTTCATGCGGCCGCCCCTCATATGCAAGATATGCTTAATCTAATCGTACATTGTGATCAAAATTTCTTTAATTACCCACGACACAATATACCACTTACAAAACCATC
The DNA here is from genome assembly GCA_007663325.1 of Eucalyptus pauciflora. Taxonomy (NCBI): domain Eukaryota; kingdom Viridiplantae; phylum Streptophyta; class Magnoliopsida; order Myrtales; family Myrtaceae; genus Eucalyptus; species Eucalyptus pauciflora. The sequence continues at coordinate 484,377 of VMYD01000306.1, read as the reverse complement.
GCCCGCAGCGGCAACATTGGCCTCGGGCTCTCTTCCCCTCATGAAGGGGAGAAGTTCGAACCTAACGTTGTCGTTAAGGATTCTTAAGTGTGACATCGTGGTGGTGGGTCCTGCACTAGCGTCACCTCGGGTTTATCTCGCCGGCTGCCGGTTGTACAAGGGTTCCCGAGTACAAAAAAGAAGAATAAAAGATGCCACTTATAAAAAGTAATTAATTAAATTAAATTAAATTAAACCATGCTTTGGGAAAGAGAAATCTGGGTTGACTTTTCGGCACCGGAAAGTAATTAATTAAATTGAATTAAAAGCAGGAAACGGCAGAGTGGGACACGTGTCGGGGTGCGGGGGCGGGGAACAGAAGTCGAGGCCGGGGTAGTTACACATGTTCTGATGTGTCGCGCGATTGGAAGGGGTGCGCGGGGGGAAGATTATTTCCCGGCTTCTCTTCTCCCCCGAGGGGCTTTTTCCAGCTTTTTGGGGACCGTTAGTGGGCCCCGCGTGAGGGGAAAAAGGAGATTTATTTGTAAGAGGGGGAAAAAGTATATGCAATGCAATTGCGATGTAGGTGCATGAACTTGGTGGTCGCACACGGAGCTCCACGCGAGTTGAATACCTATGGAGAGAAAGAGAAAATAAAAAATCTGAAAAGATGGGCATGAAATAAGTGGAGTGTGAGCGACTAGTCATGTTCCTTTTTTTTTTTTTTAAAGTCAAGAGACTAGTCATCGTGGAAGCGCGCGTGGGACCCTGTCAATATCCTTCACATTGAACCACAAAGAAAAGTCATTGGAGCACGCCACGGACCACCTATATGTGCAAGTAACAACGTCAAGGCACCAAAATGTTGTGCCAACTCTCAGTCTTACCGAGCAAAAAAAAAAAAAAACTCCCAGTGTTTCGTCAACGAGAATGGAACTTCACAGCTTAGCAGATATCACAAGTTTCAAGACTAGAGAGCTTCAATCACTCTTAGTCTTGGTTCTCTCTCTAGCCTTCGCCTTCACTGCTTCGGCATCGTCACAGGATATTAGTTTCAACTTCACAACTTTCAACAATAGTATCATTGATTGCCAAGGCAATGCAATGATCGATTCCTGGCACTCCATCCAACTTACACCCAACAGTCCAAACAGCACGGGGTGGGCCACATACTACGAGCCGATGCGCCTCTGGGATAAGGCAACCGGTAACGTGGCGAATTTCACTACTCAATTCACCTTTGTCATTGATTCGCAAAACAAATCACTTGCCGCCGATGGATTCACCTTCTTCCTTGTCCCCAATGGGTCTCAACTCCCAGCTAACTCGACCGGAGGTGACCTCGGTATTGTAAATTTCTCTCATCCTCAATCTACTTCGTTTGTAGCCATCGAGTTCGACACTTTTTACACCGATGTTGGTTATCACTTTGGTGGTGCGATCAATGACCAGAAGTGTTCACAAACTCCACAGAATGGTAGCGACTCACATATCGGTATAGACTTGAATAATCTCACTTCTGTGGATTCTACATGCGTCAATTGGCTCAATGATAAAATCAAGAGCGGTGGGCAGATCAAGGCTGTGATTACGTACAATTCTAACACGCAAAACTTAAGCGTTCTCATAATGGATGCTGATGCCACGGGTACCAGCATAAATTCCGCCAATATCCATTACAAAGTCGACTTCACTAAGCTTTTGCCGGAGTGGGTAACTTTTGGTTTCTCTGCTGCGACGGGTGACGACTTCGAGTTGCACACTATTCAAGCATGGGAATTCACATCTACTGTGCAAGTGGCGAACGATCTATGGTTCATTTTAGGGTCTAGTTCTTTCATTCTTCTCGTTCTTGTTTTAGCCTGTATTTGGTTTCTTCACCCTTCTAAGAGCAAGAGAGCTGACACGAGTGGAGAAGAAGATGATCCAGCGATCGATGAAGCATTTGAGCAAGTGTCGGGTCCCAAGAAATTCACCTACAAGAACTTGGTTGCAGCGACCGATAGTTTTGCAATCAAACGGTTGCTTGGGCAAGGAGGCTTTGGGAGAGTGTACCAAGGTTACTTAACCAGCGTGAATGCTAATGTTGCAATCAAGAAAATTAACCCATGGTCAGGACAAGGGATAAAGGAGTATGCAACCGAAGTGAAGACCATAAGTCGGCTCCGACATAGAAACTTAGTCCAACTCATCGGGTGGTGTCATGAGAAAAAGGAACTCCTCCTTATCTATGAGCTCATGTCTAATGGTAGCCTTGATTCTCATATTTTCAAAGAACGAACCTTCTTGCCATGGGAGAAGCGGTACAAAATAGCACAAGGCATAGCCTCGGCGTTGCTTTACCTGCATGAAGAATGGGAACAATGTGTCTTGCATCGGGATATAAAGTCCAGCAATATCATGCTCGATGCCGATTTCAATGCTAAATTAGGGGACTTTGGTTTGGCTAGGTTAGTGGACCATGCCAAAGGGTTACAAACAACGGTGTTAGCCGGGACCATGGGCTATATGGCTCCTGAATGCGTTCACACGGGCAAGGCAAGTAAGGAATCGGATGTCTATAGCTTTGGAGTTGTCCTCTTAGAAATAGCTTGTGGAAGAAAAGTCATCGAGCCAAGGGCCAAGGAAGGCAAAGTTCGACTGGTGGACTGGGTTTGGGAGCTGTATGGGACCGGAAGGCTACTTGATGCGGTGGATTCAAAACTTGATACTGATTTTGATGGAAAGCAACTGGAGTGCTTGATGGTTGTAGGCCTATGGTGTGCTCATCTGAACCATACTGCCCGTCCTTCCATAAGAGAAGCATTGAGCATCCTCACCTTTAACACTTCACCGCCTATTCTCCCATCGAAGTTGCCAGTCCCTACATATCTGGCACCTCTATCCTCATTCTCTATAACATCAATTGTTTCATACCAGGCCACCTCGACTAGCAACACCTAAGTGTCCACATTTACTGCCTCTTCTATACAATCCCCTCATTTAGCTTCCGCTGCATTGCTCTCAAATGCTGGATGAATTCCTACTTCTGGTTGTAATTGTAGTTTGAAAATTGACGTCGGATATTACCTATTTCTTATAAGTTACTTTATGTGTACATCAGTAGCGACTCTTCATGTTTAAACTTGCATTTGATGTCCAAGAATAAGTCAGTATGTATCTTCTTTTGATGGTTTATTATTAGTTGTCCATTGCTAGTTAGACTTTCCGATCAAAATGTACCATTCTCTATTGTCTTTTCATGCTCCAAGAAAGTTAAAAGTCAATACAATTAATAAGTGAAAGCCTCGAACAAATTCAGGGTTGGAAACATATTGTGCGCTCTCATTGCCTGAACTCATAAAGTGAAACTACATTTTAAGTCTTTTTTTAGTATGTCTTAATTGAACATTTGTAAAATATTCTATCCCACTGCCCAAATTGAAAGATCTATTATGCCCCCTTGCATTTGTTATGCAAATTTTAGGATCGGGAAGGCATTCAAAGTCTGACGAAGTTAAGTGCATCATTTCTTTTGCTCGTAAAAAGGAGGCCGAAGAAGCCAAATTGTTAATTAACGACAAACAACACGGGATCCAACAATTAAAAAAGCTAATCCAGAAATTTGAATAAATAGATGGAGGGAGAGTACACATACATAAAGTCCATTGGAACTTCATTTGCAAACAAAGTTAGATACTTTAGCACCCTCTTCCCCGTGCAAATCGAACCGAGAACAATAGTTGAAATTAATGAATGGCGAGCTGTAGAGTTGAATATATAAAATGATCCGATTGACAACGTTTGATAAACCCAACACTTTTGTCATTTGTCCTAATGCAATGAACTAGTGATATTTCTCAGGATTATTCAATGTTATTATTATTAGCATATATCAATCCCCACTTGCCAAATACTTCCAATATCCGATGTCCCACGCCACCTTCCGCTGGACAAGAGATGCTCTATGGGACATATTCCACTTGCTAAATACTTCCAAATGGGTAGTGATTCCAATTTGTTTGGAACCTAGAACTTATCTTGTATAGGCTCTTATAAGCACTATGGAACTTGGAATGTTAATTACACAGGTTCTCATCCTGTACGCTCTTGTAACTTTTTGTCTTATGAAATTATTAAATAGAAATTGTCACAATTCTAATTAACATCATTATTAACATTCCGTATAAAAGTGCCCTAGATAATAGAGCATATTGTTCGTGCTACGGGCCAATGAGGCTGTCACACATCTTAAAGTGACATTTTCAAAGAAAAGAGAAAATCGCGACTAATTAAGGATATATATATATATATTTACTTAAAGGACTAATCTACACAGTAACTTGTGCCTTGTATCCTTTACCTTTCTACTTAGTTTATTTGGCTCTTTCGCACATCCCTCGTATAGTCAAGTACTTTCCATGGTCATTTTTTTAATTTGTCCTTGACGCCAACCTCTAGAGTTGCCACGTTCAATAGCTTCCTCACAGTGGGTCCGCCGTTGGACGGTCGAGAATAACAAGTGTGACAATAAAATTGATTCTATCCTAAGCAATCATACTGGCAAATCGGTTGATATTCCATTTGGTGATAAAGTAATTGGATATAAATGGATATTAAAAAAGAAACGTAAAGCCGATGGTTCCATTGATAAGTATAAAGTACGTTTTGTTGCCGAAGGATTAGACAAAGAGAGGGTCTAGACTACTACAAGAATAACATCAGTTAGGATGCTGATTGCTATAACTTTGCTATACAATTTGAAAATACTTCACATGGATGCGAAAAATATATTCTTGAATGTGATCGTGATGAGAAGATTTATATGAAACAAGTTGAAAGATTCAAGGTCAGAGGACAACTATACATGGTGTGTAGATTTGTCAAATCATTATGTGGACTTAAAAAAGCTCCTAAATAATGGCATGAAAAGTTTGATTGTGTGACGATCCAAAATGTATATATATACAATGAGTATGATAAATGTGTGTACACCAAATCCACAACAGTTTGATGTGTACTTAATTATTTATATGTCGATGACTTACTAATTCTTGGAGATTTTGCTAAGGTTATCAAAATCACTAAGAATGTTCTCTAGAAGAACTTTGAGATGAAAGACTTAGGTGTTGCATATGTATACTCGTCATCACAATTCTAAAGAATTCTAATGATCTAGATTTGACACATTGTGGAAATCCTAAAATCAAACTCTAATAGTGCGCTCAACGATGGAATATTGGTTTGTTGCTTTGGATAAAGCTACTAAAGAAGTACAGTGGCCTCGAGAATTTTTAGAGGATGCTCTGTCATGGTCAAAACTTGTGTGTGCGATATACATCCACTTTGACAATCAAGTAGTGATTGCAAGGGCACATAATAGGATATATATAATGGTAAGTGTAGAAACATTTGTCATAGACATTATACCATAAGGTAGTTGCTCTCGAATAGAATAATTTCTTTGCACTTTGTGACATCAAAGGAAAACATTGCGAATCCGCTGACAAAAAGATTGTCATATGAGCAAATAAATTGCGCATTCAGGGAAATGGGGTTAAAAGGCTTAACTCAATAAAGAGGTTCCATGATGGAAACTTAACCTAACAATTGGTGATCCCACGGGCTAGGTTCAATTGGACAACATAAATTTTTGGAAACTCTAGTATGTGCACCATTTCTGACTCCTATGATGCAATAGTACTTCCTACAAAGTTTTGAGGATATGCTATGCGTTCAATGATTTCTATAGCTAGGATTACAACATCCTAGTAAGGTATAGTTGAATATCTTTAATAGGAATACACCTATATGAGTAGAACTGGCTGACTCTATGAAAATATTTAAAGTTAGATTTTCTAAAACAAGCATGAGTCCCAAGAGGTTTTGGGCCAAAAGAATGGACACAACCGAGAACCAATCTTGAATTGTTGATACTCTGTGTGAGGTCTATTGTTTGGGCTTACATCAACAAGATGATTCAAGACTTAGTTTGATAGACTTTCACTAAAGAGGGGTCATAGCAAAAGCTACCTGTCTTGATGCAGTTTATCTCCATAGGCACACTTGGGATTTTTTTCAAGTGAAAACAATGTTCTGTTGAGCCATTAATGTAGGGGATTGTTGTAACTATACATTATTAATGGCTCAACCTTTAGTTCACATATCTCTCCCGCTTGTGCAATAGTTTTATGAACGCATTAATGAACGAAATAATGGACACATCTCTTAAGCTCTCGTGTAGTAGTTTTATGGACGCGTTAATGGATGCATATTTCAGCACTCAAGCAACAGTTTTAAAATGTATCTTTAGTTTACAATAATTAACTTATGAATCTTCTTTAGTTTGTGTGAGATAGAGTCATTCTGAATTAGAATTCTTCTTTAGAAAATTGCTCGTGCTGATTTCTAAATCCCTAAAACATTGCTACTGGAATGTGGGCCATGTGTCAAAATTATGGAATGTCTTGCCGGGCGTTTATCATAAAGGCAAAGGAAAAGGTTATGTGACTAGCACAAATCGAATGTTATCTCAACCCCAATCTCAATACCTAAAATTTTTCGCTCCAAGTGTAAAATGCACATTTGACCAATATTAGGGATTGTATGAGCCCTTCATTAATATATCTAATTGCATTTTCTCGTATTTAGCAATTACGAATGTTGTAGATGTATGATCATTGATCCTACGTGTAGAATGACAGTCGATGGAGTGGTCGGCGCTCCAAAATCCATCAATATATATATGGAAATTGGACTTTTCAACGTCAAAATCATATCCCGAGCCATGATTAAACTAACCAAGGCCTAACTAAGGCTCATTTTAAGGTCCTAAAAGGCTAAGCACGGCCATGGGCTGTCCATATATGAGGCTCGGCCATGGCCGAATCGAGGGGGTTTCACGTGAGCCTCCCTCATTCTCATGCTTGGCTGTGCATGACACGGGGCATGTCATTCTCAAAATGATCCTGTCGCCATTCTCATACCCAATCACCTTGATGTTTCCCTTATCTAGTCAAGCATGAACCTAGTCCTTCTTACAACCAAGTACCATCTTCAAATTGAAAGGATTGAAGGTAACTCAAAACTAGGGAAACTAATCAAAGGGATGTGAAAAAGGAGATGGCTGGATGCTGGCAAAGGAGATTTCGTGCATGCCATAAGGGTGAGTTGGTGAGCGTATTTGAGGGAACCAAAAGAAAAGGCAAGTCTGGCCGTAAAGGAATGAATCGAAGAAAGAAAGAGATCTGTTGGGGGCATCATCAACGGACTCGGTGAGAAAGAAAAGTGGAGAATGAATTAAAAAAAGGAGTAAGAGAGGAGATCATTCGCGTGGAGATTAGTCTGGATTTTCTTTGGAAAGGGTCTTCTCCACCACTTGACAAAAAGGGTCCTCGGTATGAAATCGATATGTGCGCGTGGTTCACTGTTGAATCATGCCGGAATTGGAAGGATAGTATGATAAAATCTTAGTTTGTCCAATGGAGATGTTGCCTAGACATTTACCAGTAGGTCTTTGAAGACAAAAACCGAATAAGTTGGAGGATTGCTCAGTCAGAATTAGAAGTCCAGTGTGCAGTTGCACGAAAATGGGGATTACGCATTCGTTCTTTGTCGAAATATGTTGGAATATCGTGGAGGCCTCTACAGCACGTTGTTATCCAACCTAACCGAAGGAGACGGGCATCATAATTCTAGAGTCCACATTTTGTGGCCAGCTCGTGGCCAGTTTGATGCTCGGTCATTACAGGGAAAGTCCATACTTGCCTTCACGAGAACGGTTAGTACGTGCTCTCATCCATTGTTGGAACAAGTTGTAATTTTGATGTGCTTTTCGAGTCACCTAATTCTTCAACCCTATCAAAGGAGTCGCGTATGTGATATTCAGAGCTTCTCTTTTCATGGACAGTTCGTGACCTACTCGGCCATCAAACAATCGGGAAATTTCTCTGTTCTAATTCTTTTGTATTTCGAATTAGTTCGTGTGAACGGACTAAATCTCTTGTTGTTTGTCGGAATCCATTTTCTGGGAGCGTTTATGAAATTACTTGAAAGCGTGACGTGATTCGCGATTGGGTAGAGTCTAGGTTTCCCCTTGTTTGGATTTCGCTTTTGAAATTGTATGGCTTATATCCTTTGTCTTGAACAATTTCCATTTTGCGCATTGAAACCCTTGTATCACACTCCGTTTCATAATCGATTTAGGACCCGAAATTGGGCAGAATACACACCATACAAACCGCTCCATGGTCTGGACGATGGGCATTCAGCCCACCGTTGATCTTTGTAGAGCTTTCCTGAGTCAATTTTCGATATTCCTTTGCCCCATAGCTCCTTCCAACATTCAACGACATATCATACATTCATTTAGAGTAATTTTAATGCAATTATAACATGCGAAAATAAGAAAGGTCGAAGGTCAATCTATGATTTGATTCACTATTCAAGCTGGTTTGCATTATTGCGATTGACTTTTGACGGTTGTTCATCTTATCGTCATTCATTGCATCCTTAACTATGTTTATACGCATTTGGACTCGTCCTAACCTCTATTTTGCAAGTTATGAAAGAATTAAAATTGAATAATTGCCGGTTTTCTATGACATTGTTTTCTAGCCCAAAGTTTAGGCGATACTTGAATTTACTTAATGGGAAAAATGTAAATTACCAGCTTGAGGTATAACTAGTAGTAAATATTAAAAACTAATGTGGTTATGTTTTTGAAGTGTAGACAAAACACAATTAAGAAACATAAAAAATATTTGTGCAGCTCTAAATGAACTGCATGAATTGTGAATTTTGCACTATGACCAATCACAAATTAAAGAAATAGGTAAAGAAGTCCAGTATTATACAAATAAGCAGTATGGCAAAATGATGGCTTTAAGCGTCAACACCAAACCGAATGCCGTTACTAATCATTAGCTGCATCAGCTATCCGATAGCTTCGGTCCATCCGCCACAGTTGCGCACCACATAAAACATCAAAGCGTAAGCGTTGCCACTAGGCCGAATTCCTTTTGGTGAACACATGCTCCAACAAATGAAACCTCACTGCATAGGAGACTCTCGCATAAGCCGAGAATCCATGAGCTATAAGAGTGTAGATGGGATTGGATACGTACTTGCAGCACTCGATTGAGCAGCCTCACAGGTTGAGCTGATTCACTCCGTCTAAGGCAGGCATTGAACAGAGCGTTGAAAGTAACCGAATCAATTTGGCATCCGAGTTTCAACATTTTACGGACCACGGACAACTGGATTATTACTAGATATCTAACTGACACAGCCTTTCATGTTCACCTAGTAGTTCATGGGTGTCCCCTGCAGTGCAGGGTTTGGGGAGATTGTCGCGACCTAACCTAACCTTGAGTGCACCATCTAGGGTTTGACTAATGGATTACTAAGACTAAAATTAGCTTTAGCTCTCCCAAGCTCATATCAATTCGCAACTTAGGTTCAAGTTTTTAGCATTCAAATGAATTTTATTTTGGAATCATTACTAATCAATTTATGATAAGTCGATTAGACATTTAAGTTAGATAATTGGAGAATTATTTTACTCATATGAATAAGAGAATTTGGCTACATAAACTTAATTACACTAGATTTCTTTGATGCCCTTTCAGAATTGTTCTTTTCATGAAAAAATGTTATCAAGTAGCTTGAATTCATTTTATTACTCCCTAACATATAAGACGATCATGCAGGTGCACAATCTATCAATTCACACCCAATGAAATAATAATTAAATTGCCAGACTTATCTCATAGCAACGAAAATGTCTGCAATGTTAGCTCAGAATTCACATCAATAGCCTTAGATATGATTTCTAATTAGCACGTAGTCATTTAATCTTTTAAGATATTCTCTCATTTAATGAATCATAATCTACGTGCAATGTAATGCAATGATGTACAAAAATGTATCTATACTAACATGACATGCAACATGCAACCTAATATGTAAACTATATGTCATGCAACATTACTTACGCGACCTTATTTAAATGATGGTAAATATTAATGCAACTATCCTAATATGTCATACATTTAAATGATCTTAAACATACAATGACTAAATGACGTGCAAGGGATGACCTAATTTTACGTGACACATGCATGATATTTTTTTATGTTTTCTTTTCTTTTCAATTAAAATTCGAAATCAAAATTACCCAATAATTAAACATGCAATTTTAATTAAAGAAGAGGAAATCAAACATGCTAAAGCAATGTTTTTGGTATTTTCATTTTAAAAATTCGGAATAAATAAATAAGCTAATCTAAACATGTAATCTAGCCTAAAACAAGCAATATTCTAACAAGAATCAAATCTAATTCAAAGATATTATTTTTGGGGTTTTCTTTTTTAAGAAAAGCAATCAAACAATGGATAGATATTTAATTAAATAATGTAATCCACAATCTTACGTTATTTATCTCAATAAGGACACAAAATAAACCAACGATCGTATCCAAGTTGTTATGGATATTGATGGAAGATTTATCCATTTAAATTTAGAAATGGGTAAATCAACAATCGTATCCGAATGGTTATGAATAAGATAGAAAATTTTTTGTACCCCATGCATCATATCTTGTGGTTAGAGGTCGGGACCATCAAGGTACGTTGTTAAGCTAGGAAAGTTCCTAACTTGAGGGGTATCTCATGGATTATGTTATTTTAGTAAATATCTAACAGAATATTCTAACATTTAATAGAATATATTAGACAATTGCCAAAATATATCAAATCACTCAAATAAGGCAATAAAATATTGCAAATATACTAGTATCTTACTTAATTTGAGGATTTTATTTCCAAATTTGAACGCAATGCAATCGGACCGGAAGGCAGCGAGCGGTGGGTCGACGGCAGCGGTGCGACGGATGGCTCGCATGGTAGCGGGCACGATGTCGTACAACCAAGGATGTTGATGGCAGCGTTGACGGCAGCGAGACTACTGGATCGAAATCGAGGATCACGGCTAGGGCGGTGCAGTGGTTGGCCGTGTGGGGCGCCATTCATTCATCGATGTTGCGGTTGCCGGCCAACAACTGCTCGTCACTATGGTCCAAACCCGCAGAACAATAAACCACAGACCGTGAATGGAACGCCGTCGGTGATGGATTGGGCTGCGACGGGGGTTGCGATCAACGTTGGTCGTGTCATGGGGCTCTTGGTCCGGACTCAGTGGCGTCGGCAAGGACAGTCGCAGTGGAGGTCTCAGTGTTGTCGAGGAGATCTTGCGTGGACGCTTGGAAGATCTGGGACCACAGATTGCCACTAGGAACTCGGTGAATGTGTCGGGTAACAGCAGGAGCTCGCTTTAGAACATCCTGCGTTTCTCTTCCGGGGTGTTATGTATGATGGGAACGTGAATATCCTCCAGGTGTTGCCATGAATGGAAGGGGGCTCTACGTAGATTCTCCACATGTGCGCATCCTCCAGAACAAAATAAAAAATAATCATGGTAAAGAGATCTAGACGTTAGACATTGATGTAAGAATTGGAGGCGCGTGATTTTTGTCCGTGTTGCTCTCCGACCCCTCCTTTTGCCAACTCAATGTGGCCGTCTATTTTTCAATTGTGTAGCCTCCAAAACTTTATCGTCGTTGCTCACGGCCAGGCGAGGAGTGAAGGCTGCTGCTTTGTCATTGGAGAGGATCGTGGCCAAGCTGGTTGTTGTCAATGCAGCGGACAATCAGTAGCAGGGTCGGCGTCAAGGGACCGCCACGAACTCAGCAAAGTCACGGCCATGAAGAGGTCTTGACCGTGACTCCTTCAGCTCTCTCTTTCCTCTCTCAAGTATGTTCTTTCAATGTGCTCTGAAAATTCTAATTTGCCGACCTCTAACTTGTGAGGCATAACGTCCTATATATAATGCAAACCTAGGTTTAAACTTGATCTCATGGGCTTAGTTTAGGCTTTTCAATGTAACAGGCTGAATTAAGCTCAAGACCTATTTTAATTAATTCCCATGGGCTGAAATTAGATTGAATTGAATTCACTTTGGCCCATCTCCCTATGTAATTTTCGGCCACCATAGCCCTCTAGTGCTAGCTGAATTTTGGCTTCTCTTGCATGTTCAACTTGTCAAATTTCAAGCTCAAAATATAAACTAAATAAAAATACTCTTAAAACTATGTGCTATGCACTTAAATTATAATATTTTTGTTTAGTGGTTAAAAACTAATCCCTAATTTTCTATGCAATAAATGAATAATTGAGTTGCCAAAATTTAGGTGCCAGCAGAGATATTTAATGTACGAGGAACAAAGGCATTACTCAAATATGATAGAATATTTTTAAAATCAAAATACTACAAGGCTGTCCAATCTCTCTAGCCTTATCGAGATGAAGTTATCACAGTCCAAGACATAAATCAACACATTTCCTATATATAAAGTTGCAAACACGAAGAGACATGGATGTCACTCACCCAACTCACCAAAACAAAAGATGAGATCGAGAAAGCCAGAGACAGGGTGATGTAATAGCCAGGAGGTTTGCCTAGAAGCAGTCACCCTTGAAAGAGTGCGTAACAGGGGTAGCCCTGTTTTTGGTGTTTGGTCAAGGAAAATCGTAAGGCAATGATAACTAGCTAGGCAGTCAAGCTTTACTCCCTTGGAATTGGTTTAGCCATAGGGAAACCTACGGCTAGATTGAAACTGTTGCAGTTGCTACTGCTGTTTTCTTGATCTACCCAATTGGTCAAGGAAGTTTTTCGAGATGAAGGTATCGGCAACAATGTGTTTTATTGCGAGATAACTTATGATATTCACATCGATCTGTTATTCATAGGATAATTGTCTGGGAAGCCTAATTTGAATTGATTTCAACAAATCCCTCATTATTGCTCAGACCAAGTAATAACAGGATCCTTATTAGTAACCTAATATTTTCTTAGAAAATATATTTTATTCCCCGTTGCTTCCTCGAAATAGAGAAGTCCTGACTAGACACCTAAAGTTATGGGGCTATTTTGCCAAGTTCCTTAGAGAGAGTTGTCTCGCACCACGGCTAGACTCTCGCTCTATACTCGACAAGCTTGAGAAACTACAGGCCATATTGAGAGTGCCCAAAGTAGAGCTCCATGTTGAGCGTCCTCGTCTTGGATCCACAATCCATAGAGGCCTCCATCCGTGAGCAGATGAGGGACAAACTCAAGGTGACAAAGGCTGTCGATGAGCTCATTGAGGCACTCGATCGAACACGTGAGGGGACGGACGTGCTCAAGCAAGAGATCAACATTTGGCATAAGAGTCGGGAATTTTTTGGGATTTCTAGTTAATAATAGAGAAATAGAGGTTGATAAGAATAAGGTTAAGGTTGTACCAGAATTGCCTCCACCAACTTGCAAGAAGCAGTTACAAATGATAATTGGGAAAATCAATTTTCTTTGAAGATTTATTGCTAATCTATCTAGCAAGATAGAGGTGCTTTCTCCTTTGTTGAAATTGAAAAATCAGGATGAATTCGTCTGGCGAGAGGAGAATTGGCGTGCTTTTGAGAGGATAAAAGCATATTTGACTAGTCCTCCAGTGTTGATGCCACCAAAAGTAGGCAGGCCTCTAAATCTTTGTGCGTCAGCCACTGATATTATAATTGATAGCATGTTGGCACAAGAGAATGGCGAAGGCAAAGAGCAAGCGGTCTATTACCTCAGCAGGATATTGAACGATGCCGAGAAGAGATATACTACTGTTGAAAAGATTGGTTTATCATTATATTTTGCTTGTACGGAACTACGGCATTATTTGCTGCCAGTTGTCATTCATGTGATATGCAAAACCGCCGTTATTTGAGTATATTCTTATGAGGCCTATAGTGAAAGGTTGAATCGCAAAATGGTCCTTCACATTATCCGAGCTGGACCTAGTGCATGTATCGATGAAAGCAGTAAAGGGACAAGCCGTAGCTGATTTTCTTGTGCAGTTTTCATCTATTGAAGTTGAAGACTTCAGAAGTGAAAGTTATGCACAGTTGGTCGCATGGTTGTTGCACTTTAATGGTCCGTTCACAACTACTACATCAGGAATAGGGGTTTTGATTATGTCTCCAAGGGGGCATAAAACAAAATTCCAGTTTAGGCTAGATTGTAAATGCTCTAACGATCAAGTCGAATATGAAGCGCTCGTAGTCGGCCTCTATTTGCTAGCTGACATGAGTGTACAATCGATCAAAGTGATGGGTGATTCGACAGTGATAAAACAGTTGAGAGGAGAATATCAATGTCTTAATGAAAATATCATTGAGCATTACCACAAAGCAAAAAATTGTTACCTAAATTCCCCAACTCGAAGCTAGTACATATACTGCGATATCAGAATGCGGAAGCCAATGAGCTAGCTCAAATGGCATCTAGTTATTGTATCACAAAGGGATTGGCCTACACTTTAATAATTGAGATAAAAGCTTTGCCACTATCTCAATGAATTATGGTTGCCAAGGACAAAACAAAAAGGGACGGGCAAGATTGGAGGATATTGATAATAAGATATTTGGAAAATCCCTAATCACGAGACAAGAAGTTGAGAAAACAAGCACTAAAATATATACTCCTAAAAGAAGAGTTATATCGACATACCATAGAGGGAGTATTGTTAAGGTGTTTGAATAAAAGGGAGATAATGTTGGCAATGACTGAGATTCACGAAAGAATTTGTGGGGCTCATCAATCAGGTATTAAAATGAAATGACTGTTAAGACATCATAGCTATTTTTGGCCCACAATGACCTAGGATTGTATAGACTACGCGAAAGGGTGCAGACCTTGCCAAATACATGGCCTAATCCGGCATGTCTCGACCACCTTATTGAAACCAATAGTGAGGCCATGGCCTTTTAAGGGATGGACGATGGATATCATCGATATATGCCGACCTTTAACTTGTGAGGCATAACGTCCTCAACTTCATAATGTCATACACTCGCCGTTAAGCAAGATACACCCGCTGTCGAGTAAGAAACATTTTACATACTTCTGGCCACTCATTACTTTAGCAATGTCATACAAAAACATGACCCAAAATATTGTGAGGGAATTCATCAAGAAGCATATCATACATCATTTTGGCATTCCCGAAACCATAACGGCTAACCAAGGGATTGTCTTCATGGGTATCAAAGTTCTCAACTTTGTAGAATCAACCGGAATAAAGATGACACATTTAATACCATAGTATGCACAAGCCAACTGACAAGCTAAGGCGTCAAACAAAG
Source organism: Eucalyptus pauciflora (assembly GCA_007663325.1). Lineage (NCBI taxonomy): Eukaryota > Viridiplantae > Streptophyta > Magnoliopsida > Myrtales > Myrtaceae > Eucalyptus > Eucalyptus pauciflora. Next base: position 469,191 of record VMYD01000306.1, on the reverse strand, counting down.
TCATTATTAACTTGATAAAGAAGCATATCAAAGAAAACCCAAAGGAATGGCACATGACTCTGTCAATAGTGTTATAAGCATACCACACATTGAAGAGATCGACAATACGGACAAGCTTGTATTTTTTGACCTACGACCAAGAAGCGGTCTTGCCACTAGAAACCACAGTGCAATCACTAAGGGTTAGACTACAAAGAGAGATTTTGCCGGAGGAGTATGATGAAGCAATGTACATGTAGTTGGATGAACTAGATGAGGTATGATTAGCGGTGCTACATCATGTGATTGCTTCAAAGAAGAAAGTGGTGATAGCTTAGAATAAGCACGTGAAGGTTAAATTCTTTGCCTGGGGGATTTGGTTTGGAAGACGGTTCTATCATTTCACACAAAAATCGAAACATTAGGTAAGTGGTTGACCATTTGGGAAGGACTGTATCAAGTTATTGATGTTTTAAGCAGCAACGCCTATAAATTAACAAGCTTAGAGGAGGAAGAGTTGCCGTGTTTCATCAATAGAAAATATTTGAAGTTGTTCTATCCTACAATGTGGGAAATGAAGGTGTAACACCCTCGATACCGACTCCATCAAGGATTGGTCATGGTCTGACTGACTGATCACGAATTGATCGAGGTGTTGGCCGTGAATTTTGTACCAACCATACAAATAAGATGAGGTCACCAACTCATAAGACGACCTTTTGATCACAAAGATTGATCACGGGATGATTTTGGATCGGTGGATGATCATGGGTCAATCCGATCGGTCGTAGTGCCCAGCTGCGAGTGATTCCGCGCGGCTATGCACCGATACACGGACGATTCGACTTGACCAAATGTGATCATCTTTCGACCAAAAATGCATCATTCTCTATTTACTTCTTAGTAATCAGAAAGGAATCTTGAACTAGTGATGTCCAATCGTGGATTGGTAATGTGCTGACCATGAACCATATGGATGGATCAGATGTCAACCAGAATGAGCTTAGGGATAGACCCAGCTATTTCTTCACTAATTTTAAGGTCCATGAGTGCCTTCGCTTAATGCTAGGCCATGGGTAGCCTTAGGATTAGCCTTGATTTGACCGAATGACAACTGACCTTTTAGGCCGACCGACCGTCCAAAGGAATGTTCGAGACAAAGGAATGGTTGGGACAAAGGCATGGTTGGGACAAAGGCCCAATCAATTACTGTATAGAACATGCCTAGTATAGTAAAAACGGTAATCAAGTTGCTTTCTCGATTTTTTATAAAATTATCCCTTACGAATTTGAACATGCTTCCTTCACAAAATTTTTAAATGAAATCCATATATACAACATATTAAAATTCAAATAGTTTTGTGAAAGATTTAGATTTCGAAATGAGTCTCTCTCTTTGACCGTTGAAACTGCTCGACGGATGAATTTTTTTGGTTGTGTTCAATGATTTGTTGCTCTTTCCACAAAACAAATTTGGCTTGGATTTCTGCATGAAAAATATTTTCTAAGGTCTTCTCTATAACATATTAGAATTTTATAATTTTTCGAGCCCGTTTGGTAAGGTAATGATACTAATTTCGAAAGTTATTCAAAACTATTTTTGTCTTAGAATGGGAGAACCACACGCCCAACTTGGAGGGGAAGGGGGCTGCACACCTACCTTGAGGAAGAAGCCAATCTAGAGTTTTCTTGGCTTGAAGATAAGAATGTATTAAATGCTTTTGGAAGCTAGCTAATTAATGAGCTTAATGAGTCACACGCTCATGTGGTTAACTTGGAGAACAAGTTGTTCAAAGTCCAAGTTTCTTGATGACCAAATCTTAGGTAAATCTTAGGGTATGATGACCCTAAAATGTAGCCTTGATGAACAAGGCAAGGACCAACCAATTAGAAGAAGACGTTAGGCATTATATAGGCTTATGTGTCCCTTAGGCACCATAGGAAATAATGAGTCTAGATTAAGCCTTGGAGAGCAAGCAAATAGGTGGATCAATCACAAGCCAACACCAAAGGACCTAGGCACCAACTCAGGAAGATAGGTAGGCCAACTCATCATTTAGGCATAATCATGAGTTTGCATAAAAATCTAAGAGGAAGATGCCTATAAATAGGAGAAAGCATCCTCACATTTTAAGGAGGAGCCATTCTCTCCCTTTCCTTTCCCTTTCTCTCATTTCTTTCACGCCATTCTCTTTCAAGCCATCCTAGACGCCAACTGACCACCAAAGAAGCATCTTGGAGCTAGGTCCAAAAAGTAGTAAGTAGATTTTCCTAACTCTTTGATAGGGCGATGTGGTACGCTTATCGATTTTAGGATCATGTCACCATTTGCTTGTGTTGGCTTTCTATTATTATGCTTGTTGTTGCATTGAGTAAGTTCATGATCTAGCGTGAGTGTCGAGCACACCCGAATGTCAAAGAATGGCCTTGGTGACTTTGGATGTTTGCCAAGGTGGGTGCATGACTCACACTTAATCCTAGGACAATATTGAGGCGTGTTGTACTCGGGACAAGTCAGGGGTTGATGCTGAAGCCGGAGCGAATAGTTCCAAGTCAAGACCACAAGGCCAAGTCGCATTCGGCATGAGTTTAATTTAGTAAGACATAAGAGTCGTTCTTTGATTCACTTTGTATGGCACGCCTTTCGGGCCTTTCATCCGGCTAAAAGTTAAAGATAAAATGAATTGATTGATACTTGAAACGCATGGACACACAATGGACTTACATGCAGACGCTGTGTGACATCCTAAATTTTCGACCTATTTTGATAAAACAAAATGGGCTTTCCATCGGCCCGCCTATGGTCCATTTTCTCTGAGCTGATCACTCACGAGTTAACCAATCTATCGGGTGAAGCCGTTAAGGGATATAACGTGGTAAAATCCCTAAAAGCTAGCCGGTAGGTTGGATTGGACTAACATGCATCCGGTTGATTTTAACCACAAAATTGAATTCGGTTTCGGGAATCGAACGTTCGAGTGTGTCACGATTTATTTTTAGGATCTCGTCTCATCTTTTGAAGAAATTCCGTCGAGTCGCAAATTTTGTAGAAAAATCGCTTTTTGGACAAATCAGAAAATAAATGAAAATTCGGTAGGGCACCTTCAGTTGGAATTTTGGTCACCATTTTGCATGGTTATGTGAAGACTTGAAGGGGAATTTATATGGGCTGTTGTGACATCTAGATTTTAGAATTCTAGTTTCAATTGAATAAGTCGGGTATTTCATCTTCGCGCCCATAGCTCTCTTCTCTGAGTTGGCCACTCACGAGATAACTAGCTTATTAGATAAATCCGTTAAGGAATCTAAACGCAATAGACTTGAGAATTCGACCAGGAATCTTCTGCTCGACCGTGCTAATCTGTAAGGATCATTACGGCACAGTTAAAAAAATCAATTAGAGATCGGAGATAGGTCGACTCGACAAAGGTATGTGATTAAGTGTGGGTGATTCCACCTAATTGCACAATTCTTGTTGATCGGCATTAGACCGATTCTTCTGTCATTTTGGTACCCTGTGTCCGCATTTGGGACCTTGACATTTTCACGACAATCTAGAGTCGCCAATGTGTCGAAGATGTATATTGTGGCTTGAAAATAATCAACCATAGGTTAAATGCACAAAAATTTCTAAAAGCTACCTCATAGATTACGACGCGCTAGGATCGCGTCATAATGAAATTAATTGTGAAATTGAACCCGAATTCAGAAATTGAAGGTTTTGTCATGTCACAATTCATTTTTTTGCAAACTGAGATTTTTGGCGTAAAAGCAAAGTAAGGCCGTTTTTGTTCGGGAAAGTCAGAGGGCCGATTTTGATCGCATCTTTGGGATGGAAGTTGGATCATATGACGGGGAAAAGTCATGAGATGGATGAGGGCACCTTGGCGGATTTATTTGGACTTCAATTTTAGCTCAATTGGATTTATTTGGAAGAGGATTGAATGAAATTGAATAAGATTGAAGAGGGAAATGTATCAAATTCGTATGCCATGGGGTGCATGACTTTGTATGCCATGGGGTGCATGACATTTTGGACCATTTGCCAAGCTTATTGGGGAAGATTGGTGGCTGCAAAGGGCAGAGGGTGAGGGCCATGGATGGTGGGGACAAGCCAAGGGAGAGAGAGACAAGTGTTGAAGGCTAAGGAGCCTTTGGGGTCCCCCTTGTTCAGCAGCTATTCTTACTCCTTGAATTGAGGCTTTCTCCATGGCTTGGAGAGACCTTGAGAGAACCAAAGAAAACCAAGCACACCAGCCCCTCCACTGTCGCACGCTTGCAAGGCCACCGTCGGCCGTTTTCCTCCTCCGTTTTCCCCTCGTTCCAGTTTTTGCTCCAGCCGACCTTTTGCCAAAGATCTGAGTAAAACGTTAACTTCCTGGATGAATCAGTGAACGAGCCACCTATCGCTGCGAAGAGGACATCTAGATCATTCCAAAGAGCCCGGCCTCGGCCTGAACAGAGCTGCCGGCTGTCTTGTACATCGGCGAGAAGAAACTAGCCACCGGTTCGTCGATCCGCCTAACAGTTCGCTCGATTTTGCCATTTCAGTGTTTTCTTCCGTTTTTTTTCCATTTCAACCCTACCTCCACCCATATCAACCACCAGCAAGTCCTCCTCGACCCTCGGGTGCCACCGGTTGCCAGCCAACCCCTTGCCGGAGCTTCGATCAAGCCTGTTCAGCTCTGTTTCTCCTTCGGCGACCAGTTTTTCAAAGTTACAGAGGGAGTACGAATTTATAGCTGCTGTTCCAGCCCCGAGACCGCCTTGGATCGCTATGGTTGAGGTTCTTGAGCCTCCTTGCCGCCGTCCATCAGCCATACGCCACCCCCAAGCCGCCGGACCTTCGCCTCTCGTCGTTTCCAGCCCTTTTCTCCACCGGTTCCAGCTTGTTCGTTCAAGATCAGTAGCTGAAGACCAGCCAGCTATGGGAGCTTCAAGGCCTCTTTTAGGTGTCTTCTCGGACTCCGTTGGTGTCACCGCTTCAAGGTTTATCGACTGCCTTGGCGTCGTGGTTGCCGTGGACTCACCGGCTCGCAAAATCGGTGAGTTTATCCTCTAATCCTCGCTTAATAAGTTAATTATGCTTAAGGGGTGTTTAGATTAATCTAAGTAAGTTTATGTGGTTAGATTATATTATTTAAATGTTAATTAGATTAGTTGTATGATTTGTTTAGTGGTTGATTAATTAGGGCTAATTGTATGTTTAAATTAGTATAATCTAGTTTAAGCCCTAATTAATTATTTTTAGTTAATTAATTATTTCGTATTTTATAAATATTATTTTATTAAATTCTATTATTATAATATAATATTAAATTATTTAATTTTCAGAATTAAATTTAATTATTTAATATTTTCGAAAATTTCGCCAGGATGGTCGGTCTTTAGAATTTCGCGATGATCGCCGCGGTGCGGTCAGTTTGTGCTAATTGTTTGTTTAATTTGAGGAATTGAGTGATTGATGATTGTGGTTAATTATTCTAAAAGTGTGGAATTGAGTGAAATTAGAGAAGTTTTGGTACTTAACTTGAAAATACCCGGTGTTGGCTTTTGGCACCGTAATTGGTTTGTAGAACCAATTTGAATCGTTGGATCTGAATGGATTTTTTATCCAGTTCTCTGGTTTATTATTGTTTATGCAGCTTTGTCAAGTAAATATTTATTTATATCAGCTACAACTTTTGAGAGCTATTATATCAGCTACAGCTTTTGATAGCTATTATATCAGCTACAGCTTTTGCAAGCTATTATATTATCTATCAGCTACAACTTTGGTGAGCTACCGTCTATATATTACAGCTTTGGAGAGAATATGTCTTATTGACGAATGATTTGATAGATGGTATTAAAAGATAGATAGTATGAATGAGTTGAATCGTTGGGACTAATTTGATTGGTTGAATTATGAAATGTACTGACGTGCAGGAAGGGACTGAGGCAAGGTAAGCTCTCTTTTCTATTTGTGTGGCTAGAGCACCCTGAGGCGTATTTTCTTCCTAATCAAGTCTTAGGGGGTAGAACTCACTGAGACATTGTCTCACCCCATCGTGGGCTCAATATTTTCAGGTCCTTAGATGGCGGTCGTGGAGGACTCAAAGCCATGGACATTTGTGGAGGTGGAGATTGAAGAATTGATGAATGTGTCTGACTAGTTGGTCTTAGGACAGTTCCATTTTTGTTGAGCCGGTCTATTTTATAGACAATTCAATGTTAAATATAAACCTATGTGTTTATAAGAAAGCTTGGTTGTGATTGATTGCCCGCTTTTCTATCCCAAGTTAATTGTTGTTAGGAGATTTGTTTCACTTCCGCATGCGTAATAAAAAGTATGGGTCGGTGACGTGTTCTGGGAAGTCGCATATTTCTATCAACCGTAGAGGGATGTGTGCGCGCTCGGAGGATTGGGGCGTGACAGCTGTGGCCATGACATTTTGGCCATCAAATTGAAGTATTTAGTAAGAAATTGAAAGGAAATTAGATAGAAATTTGTAGGGGCTAGATTATTGAGATTTTTTGCCATCAAAGGAAGTTATTTGGTGAAAAAAGTGATGGAAATTCGTATGGCTGCTGGAAGGGGATTACTTAGTCATTAAAATGACTTGAATTGGTGTGAAATTGAAAGAAAATAGCTAGAAATTCGTATGGACATATTGAAGGATTTATTTGGCTGCCCAAAGTATTTTGTTTGTGAGGATTAAAGGGAAAAATGGCAATTGGGTGGGTTCTTGACTTTAGGGGCTTGTTAATCATCATTTTGATATTTTGAGAGGCTTGTAATTGGCCGAAATATTGACTTATTTGACTCAATCTTATCCCTCCCTCTCTTTCCTCTCTCCTTCTTACGCGCATTTATTTTTTCCCCTTAAACCGACCAGTCCACTCCTCCATTCCTTCCTTCTTCTCCACATATTCTTCCATCTCCATTCTCCCTTGGTACTTCAGCTTCTCCTTTCGGCCACACCACCCAACAGCCCCACGTTCCTTCCACTCATGCAGCAACAACAACTTCCCCCAAGCGACGTCCCACTCCACCTCAGCTCCTCCATCTTCCACCAACACATGCCCGCCTCTTCCATCTTCTACCCACAAAACAGAACCAACACCAGCCCGGCAGAATTTCCAGCTCCATCAGCAACACCTATGTCCACCAAAATAACCTAAGGAGCTCCAAACTCTAGATATGTAAAGGTCAACAACTTGGCAAAATACTCTGTAACTTCAGGGGAAGGGGTACCTCCTCCCAAAGGGGATCACAACCCATTCACCGAAGAATAAATTGGAAATCAACCCTTTTTTTATAGTTTATTTTATAAAAAATAGATGAAATGAACTTTTATTTCAACTTTAGCATAATTCATATATTTGTAATAAATCTGGAATTTAATTAAACTCCCCCCGAAAAAGAAGACTATCATGAAACTGGGCTAGCAATGGGGTTACCTACTAGCCTAACATCTATATGTGTAACTCAACATAAAAAGTATAAGTAAAATTGAAACTTGACCATGGACCATTTTACGCGGGCCATCGTGGATTTTTTTCTTCTTTGCAAAAAAAAGAAAGAAAGAAAAAGAAAAGACAGATCTGTCATTCGGGAGTCATTTGGTCAAAGGTTCCAGCCATCATAGTCGTTTGCGACCCCTTCAGCGTGGTGGACTAGCTGAGCCAAGCACAAAGTCCTCCAATTTTGGCCGGAACCTGAATTAGGCATGATGTTGGTAAGATTTTATGTATGAATAACACAGAGTTCACACTCTTCATTGATAGGTAGCAATGCCGAGGCTATCCCTCGTACGATTCAGTATCTCTTTTTTCACATCTAAAAAAGCTTAATCTCTCTTCGAATAGATGAGAGTCCGAGGAACTGGACATGAACTCTTAGATAAGGGATGAGTTCCTTTTTCTTCTAGATGTGAGAATAAGAAAGAGAAAAACTCCCAGGAAGCTTTCGATATCATGGATTTTTTATTTTCTCAAGTATCAGCAAAAAGTCTAACTTTGACTTGGCTGGATGTGACTATGTATGTGATATTTGCCAGATTCTAGCTGCAAGCCGCGCCTTTTCAAAAGAGAGACACATAACAAAACATGGTCGAGATTTTTCAACCATCGTGTGCTGTCATCCGTCGCCGTCTCGTTCCCAATCACCTTGATATTTCCCACCTTTATTTTAGCAAGAACCTAGTCCTTCTCACAACTAAGTACCATCTTCAAATTGAAAAGGATTGTAGGTAACTCAAAACTAGGGAAACTAATCAAAGGGATATGAAAATGGAGATGACTGGATGTCGGAAAAGGAGATTTCGTGCATGCTAAAAGGGTGAGTTGGTGAGTGTATGTGAGGGAACCAAAAGAAAAGTAAGGTGACGAATAAAAGACACTCTTTAAGATGGAAAGGAGGCCTCTATGAGTGACTAGTTATGCCATTCAGATTGTCGAATGCTCCAAGCACTTTTGTGAGACTCATTAATAAAGTTCTTTGTTCCTTTATTCGTCAGATTCGTTGTTTATTTCGACGATAGTCTTGTTTATAGAGAGTCTGGGGAGGAGCATGTATTTCATCTAAAATTGGTCTTTGAAGCCATGAGGAAGCATAAACTATATGCGAAAATGGATAAATGTCAATTATTTTCAACAAGTATCGCATTCTTGGGATGCCGATCAATCTAAGGTGGAGGCAATAAAGACTTGGCCCTAGCCAAAACCGATTTTCGATGTGAGGAGTTTCATGGACTTGCATCCTTCTATTGATGGTTTGTGAAGAATTTCAGTATCGTCATGGCTCACATTATTGAATGCATGAAAAATGAATATTTTGAATTGATATAGGCTACTCATAGTGCTTTTGAATTGATCAAACAAAAATTTTGTGAGTCCCTTATTTTTGCCGTTTCTGATTTAGATAAAGTATTTGAACTTAAATGCGATGCAAGTGGAGTTGGCATCAAAACTGTTTTCACCCAAGTTCAGAAGCCTCTAGCATGTTTCAGTGACCTAAGGGAAAGGGTTTGGGCGACCTGCGAAAGGAGATCATAGTCCCAACTGTTGAGCTTGGGGCAAAGTATTTTTTTCATTGGGCCTGTGGGTGGTCGGCTACATTTTTGGAGACCGTTTCCTGTCACCGAGGAGTGAGGTAGTGGGAAGGGGTCATCTCTCTCTTTAGCTTCACTAACGTATATGAATCACGATGATTGAATTGAAGGAGTATCAGTGAAGCTACAATGATTTGAGGGTTGGAAGAAGAATCGGATCGCTTTGTAGATATCGGGGGTCAGGTGGGTTTGGTGCCGAGATTTAGTATGGCGCAAGACTGTCGCTGAAAACTGAAACTGAGAAGGATGCCGAGTCTCAGATGGAGCGAGAAAGAGATGGTGATGGCGAAAGGAAGCGAGTGAGATTTTATTACTTAGCTTGCGGAAAAAAAATGGAACCAATTAGAGAGGAGATGCAGAGATCGCATGTATGGGCGAGGGCCGCGACCTGTGGCCACATAAGAAGAAGATGAACAGTGGTGTGGAAAAAGCCACTTCGCGCGCTCGAGGCTGAAGAAGCCCGATGAGAAAAAACCGACGCTGTCATGCCTCCAGTCCGGACGCGGCCGTTGACGCGTCTTGGGGGCGGCGATCTCTGAGTGCCGAGTCGCTGCTGGGGAAGCGGCCTACGATGGCGGAGGATGCTGTTCGCTTCGAAGAAGATTTTCTGTTGCGGCAACTCCATTTCACCAAGTGAACCGGATATGCAAAAGCTTTCTCTCCCTCTCGACACGATCTGTATTTGGTCTGTTTTAGCCAAGGATGAGTCATGAAATTTGAATGACGAAATCACGAGGAAGCTTGGATGCAAAGCACATTGCTGAATCAATGGTCTGATCATGAAGCATATACATCGTTTTTAGATCTAAAATCATGCCAAAGTTGAATCAAAAGCTTGTTCTTGGTGCTGCACATCGCCCGTTCGCTAAAATGCCTACAGGAAAATCGATTTTTTGATATATATATGTTGGAGCTCAAGATTGATTCGTATCCGTGTTCATATTCGTTGAATCCTCTTTGCTTATTCGTGTTTTCCTTTTTTTTTTTTATGTGATTTGGTGGGAAAACCTTGCTCAAGTTGGTCACGTACAAATTTCCCGTGCAGGAATACCCCGTCGGAGCTACCTATGGAAATTGAGAACCTAGTTTTATGGGCGACCTATTCAACGAAGATTAAGATCTTATCTCTCAATAGTACTCAAATTTTCTTCATGTACTTGAGTATTATCATCTATAGTTGTAACCTCTGATTGATTATCAAGTGGAATTTAGCCAGTAGGCTATTAGTATGGAAAAGTAGACATAGGCTTCATTTAAGCTAAACCACTATAAAATTTATATGCAGTTTTCTCTATTTTTTTACTCTTGTTTATCACTTATAGCAGACATTTGCACATTGGTGGTTATCCCATTATCATGATCAAAGTTCAGACTTTGATTTCACTTGATTATGAAGTTACTCATCTTAACAATTAAAATTCACACAAATTTGTTAAGAGTTTTTAAATTCGCCTATTCACTCTCCTCTAGGTGACATTGCCAGCCTCTAATAATATACACTATGATAACCAATGTGTGATATATTTGGCATACAATTCGATTTATCATGAAAGAATGAAACATATCAATATCAAGTACTCTTTCATCTGAGATGACCTAGCGAAGGGTAACGTTGTTCTGAAGAAGATCACTACAATAGAGAAGCTAGTGAACATGATGACCAAACCTGTTTGTAGAGAGTGAACACATGTCGGGGCATTAGGAGAGTAGCATGAATGATGATCACTATAACTTGATTTCAAAAATTGAGTCAAGGTAGAGAATTATTAAATTATGTCTCGAATTTGAACTCGTGTACACTTTTCCATTTAGAAGAAGAAGAAATCCTTTGTCATTGCAAGACCAAAAAACAAGGGTTCACATATTCCATTATATATATTTACTTATTTTTTGGTGGTGGCGTTCTCCGTAATCATCACCAAAGAAAGACTCTTGCTTCCATATTACTGCACGATATCAGAAGGACTTTCTCGTCCTTATGTGCTGACGAAAAGGGTTTGCTATGGAGAGGAATAAAAAGACATGGGGTTTCTTCTTGATAGTAACCACACAATAGACTTCTTAGAAGGACGGACGAGAAGGATGGACGTGATGACACCGTGACACTCACTCTTGAGTTCTATACACAATGATTTTGTGCTTTGGATTTACATCTAAATTGAGTTGTTTATTTATAAATACTTTAAGTTCGTGTTTAAATCTAGGTGTGAGAAACATTCCGAGCGTATGAAAGATTGTAAACTCTGAAACTTGGATTATAGTAAATTCTTTGCTGCTGAATTTTTCAGTGGATGTAGATGTCAATACTTGAATCAAATCATATAAATATATGATATCCTTATTATTCATCCTTTATTTCTTTTATTCTATCGCATTGCCTAATTTGCAACATCTTGTCGTTTTCGCATTAATATTTACAACAATATATTATAATACATCAAGACAGCAGCTCATAACTAATTAATTAGGAAAAATTGCTAGACTGTGGAGCACTGATTTTGCACGCCATGCATGAGAAAAATCGAGCCCATTGAAAGTTACTAGACCTCTTCTCCCCCCAAAATGTTAGGCTTAATAAATCTGGTTTATAAAACCGGTTTTCAAAAGCATTATGCCAAATTATTATGGATTCTCGAATATAATTCACTTGTATAACGAGACCAATGCTTGTTACAGCTGTACATCATTTTCCAGTGAATGAGCCATTTCGCGAACCATTTATGTTGTAATTGGCAATATATTGCAAGATAAAACATTTTCCTATTTCAGTCACTTTAGTGTGCACCTTTGGGGATGATGAGTAAGTGGTACAGAACTATGAGACTCAATGTTAGTCATTTAGGTATCAAGACAGGTAGGCTTGACTTACTTTTCCAAGTCTTCATCACTCAATTCAAATCAACCATTTTCCACCGATTTGCTTGACATTTTAATTTCAATGTAGACTTGGGAAAGTAAGTCAAGCATGCCTATCTTAATACCTAATAGACTAACATTGAGTCTCATCCTTTTGTACCAATAACTTATTATTCCCAAAGGCTAACTTGTGGTTCATGAATACCAATACTCAAAATCAAATCAACTGTTGTCAACCGATTTGCTTGACATGTGAATATCAGAAGGACTTTCTCGTCCTTATGTGCTGACGAAAAGGGTTTTTCTATGGAGAGGAATAAAAAGATATGGGGTTTCTTCTTGACAGTAACCACACAATAGACTTCTTAGAAGGACGGACGAGAAGGATGGACGCGATGACACCGTGACACTCACTATTGAGTTCTATACACAATGATTTTGTCCTTTGGATTTACATCTAAATTGAGTTGTTTATTTATAAATACTTTAAGTTCGTGTTTAAATCTAGGTGTGAGAAACATTCCGAGCGTATGAAAGATTGTAAACTCTGAAACTTGGATTATAGTAAATTATTTTTGCTGACTTTCTCAGTGGATGTAGATGTCGATACTTGAATCAAATCATATAAATATCTGATATCCTTATTATTCATCGTTTATTTCTTTCATTCTATCGCATTGCCTAATTTGCAACATCTTGTAGTTTTCGCATTAATATTTACAACAATATATTATAATACATCAAGACAGCACCTCATAACTAATTAATTTGAAAAAATTGCTAGACTGTGAAGCATTGATTTTGCACGCCATGCATGAGAAAAATCGAGCCCATGGAAAGTTACTAGACCTCTTCTCCCCCCAAAAGGTTAGGCTTAATAAATCTGGTTTATAAAACCGGTTTTCAAAAGCATTATGCCAAATTATTATCGATTCTCGAATATAATTCACTTGTGTAACGAGACCAATGCTGGTTACAGTTGTACATCATTTTGCAGTGAAAGAGCCCTTTCGCGGACCATTTATGTTGTAATTGACAATATATTGCAGGATAAAACATTTTCCTATTTCAGTCACTTTAGTGTGCACGTTTGGGGATGATGAGTAAGTGGTACAGAACTATGAGACTCAATGTTAGTCATTTAGGTATCAAGACAAGCAGGCTTGACTTACTTTTCCAAGTCTTCATCACTCAATTCAAATCAACCATTTTCCACCGATTTGCTTGACATTTTAATTTCAATGTAGACTTGGGAAAGTAAGTCAAGCATGCCTATCTTAATACCTAATAGGCTAACATTGAGTCTCATCCTTTTGTACCAATTACTTATTATTCCCAAAGGCTAACTAGTGGTTCATGAATACCCACACTCAAAATCAAATCAACTGTTGTCCACCGATTTGCTTGACATGTGAATATCAGAGGGACTTTCTCGTCCTTATGTGCTGACGAAAAGGGTTTGCTATGGAGAGGAATAAAAAGACATGGGGTTTCTTCTTGACAGTAACCACACAATAGACTTCTTAGAAGGACGGAGGAGAAGGATGGACGCGATGACATCGTGACACTCACTCTTGAGTTCCATACACAATGGTTTTGTGCTTTGGATTTACATCTAAATTGAGTTGTTTATTTATAAATAATTTAAGTTCGTGTTTAAATCTAGGTGTGAGAAACATTCCGAGCGTATGAAAGATTGTAAACTCTGAAACTTGGATTATAGTAAATTATTTTTGCTGACTTTCTCAGTGGATGTAGATGTCGATACTTGAATCAAATCATATAAATATCTGATATCCTTATTATTCATCCTTTATTTCTTTTATTCTATCGCATTGCCTAATTTGCAACATCTTGTCGTTTTCGCATTAATATTTACAACAATATATTATAATACATCAAGACAGCAGCTCATAACTAATTAATTAGGAAAAATTGCTAGACTGTGAAGCACTGATTTTGCACGCCATGCATGAGAAAAATCGAGCCCATTGAAAGTTACTAGACCTCTTCTCCCCCCAAAATGTTAGGCTTAATTAGTCTGGTTTATAAAACCGGTTTTCAAAAGTATTATGCCAAATTATTATGGATTCTCGACTATAATTCACTTGTGTAACGAGACAAATGCTTGTTACAGTTGTACATCATTTTGGAGTGAATGAGCCCTTTCGCGAACCATTTATGTTGTAATTGGCAATATATTGCAAGATAAAACATTTTCCTATTTCAGTCACTTTAGTGTGCACCTTTGGGGATGATGAGTAAGTGGTACAGAACTATGAGACTCAATGTTAGTCATTTAGGTATCAAGACAGGCAGGCTTGACATACTTTTCCAAGTCTTCATCACTCAATTCAAATCAACCATTTTCCACCGATTTGCTTGAAATGTCAATTTCAATGAAGACTTCGAAAAGTAAGTCAAGCATGCCTATCTTAATACCTAATAGACTAACATTGAGTCTCATCCTTTTGTACCAATTACTTATTATTCCCAAAGGCTAACTAGTGGTTCATGAATACCGACACTCAAATCAAATCAACTGTTGTCCACCGATTTGCTTGACATGTGAATATCAGAAGGACTTTCTTGTCCTTATGTGCTGACGAAAAGGGTTTGCTATGGAGAGGAATAAAAAGACATGGGGTTTCTTCTTGACAGTAACCACACAATAGACTTCTTAGAAGGACGGAGGAGAAGGATGGACGCGATGACACCGTGACACTCACTCTTGAGTTCTATACACAATGGTTTTGTGCTTTGGATTTACATCTAAATTGAGTTGTTTATTTATAAATACTTTAATTTCGTGTTTAAATCTAGATGTGAGAAACATTCCGAGCGTATGAAAGATTGTAAACTTTGAAACTTGGATTATAGTAAATTATTTTTGCTGACTTTCTCAGTGGATGTAGATGTCGATACTTGAATCAAATCATATAAATATCTGATATCCTTATTATTCATCGTTTATTTCTTTCATTCTATCGCATTGCCTAATTTGCAACATCTTGTCGTTTTCGCATTAATATTTACAACAATATATTATAATACATCAAGACAGCACCTCATAACTAATTAATTTGAAAAAATTGCTAGACTGTGAAGCAATGATTTTGCACGCCATGCATGAGAAAAATCGAGCCCATTGAAAGTTACTAGACCTCTTCTCCCCCCAAAAGGTTAGGCTTAATAAATCTGGTTTATAAAACCGGTTTTCAAAAGCATTATGCCAAATTATTATCGATTCTCGAATATAATTCACTTGTGTAACGAGACCAATGCTGGTTACAGTTGTACATCATTTTGCAGTGAATGAGCCCTTTCGCGGACCATTTATGTTGTAATTGGCAATATATTGCAAGATAAAACATTTTCCTATTTCAGTCACTTTAGTGTGCACGTTTGGGGATGATGAGTAAGTGGTACAGAACTATGAGACTCAATGTTAGTCATTTAGGTATCAAGACAGGCAGGCTTGACTTACTTTTCCAAGTCTTCATCACTCAATTCAAATCAACCATTTTCCACCGATTTGCTTGACATTTTAATTTCAATGTAGACTTGGGAAAGTAAGTCAAGCATGCCTATCTTAATACCTAATAGACTAACATTGAGTCTCATCCCTTTGTACCAATTACTTATTATTCCCAAAGGCTAACTAGTGGTTCATGAATACCCACACTCAAAATCAAATCAACTGTTGTCCACCGATTTGCTTGACATGTGAATATCAGAAGGACTTTCTCGTCCTAATGTGCTGACGAAAAGGGTTTGCTATGGAGAGGAATAAAAAGACATGGGGTTTCTTCTTGACAGTAACCACACAATAGACTTCTTAGAAGGACGGAGGAGAAGGATGGACGCGATGACACTGTGACACTCACTCTTGAGTTCTATACACAATGGTTTTGTGCTTTGGATTTACATCTAAATTGAGTTGTTTATTTATAAATACTTTAAGTTCGTGTTTAAATCTAGGTGTGAGAAACATTCCGAGCGTATGAAAGATTGTAAACTTTGAAACTTGGATTATAGTAAATTATTTTTGCTGACTTTCTCAGTGGATGTAGATGTCGATACTTGAATCAAATCATATAAATATCTGATATCCTTATTATTCATCGTTTATTTCTTTTATTCTACCGCATTACCTAATTTGCAACATCTTGTCGTTTTCTCAATAATATTTACAACAATATATTATAATACATGAAGACAGCACCTCATAACTAATTAATTAGAAAAAAATTGCTAGACTGTTAAGCACTGATTTTGCACGCCATGCATGAGAAAAATCGAGCCCATTGAAAGTTACTAGACCTCTTCTCCCCCCAAAATGTTATGCTTAATAAATCTGGTTTATAAAACCGATTTTCAAAAGTATTATGCGAAATTATTATCGATTCTCGAATATAATTCACTTGTGTAACGAGACCAATGCTGGTTACAGTTGTAAATCATTTTGCAGTGAAAGAGCCCTTTCGCGGACCATTTATGTTGTAATTGGCAATATATTGCAAGATAAAACATCTTCCTATTTCAGTCACTTTAGTGTGCACGTTTGGGGATGATGAGTAAGTGGTACAGAACTATGAGACTCAATGTTAGTCATTTAGGTATCAAGACAGGCAGGCTTGACTTACTTTTCCAAGTCTTCATCACTCAATTCAAATCAACCATTTTCCACCGATTTGCTTGACATTTTAATTTCAATGTAGACTTGGAAAAGTAAGTCAAGCATGCCTATCTTAATACCTAATAGACTAACATTGAGTCTCATCCTTTTGTACCAATTACTTATTATTCCCAAAGGCTAACTAGTAGTTCATGAACACCGAGACTTAAATCAAATCAACTGTTGTCCACCGATTTGCTTGACATGTGAATATCAGAAGGACTTTCTCGTCCGTATGTGCTGACGAAAAGGGTTTGCTATGGAGAGGAATAAAAAGACATGGGGTTTCTTCTTGACAGTAACCACACAATAGACTTCTTAGAAGGACGGAGCAGAAGGACAGACGCGATGACACCGTGACACTCACTCTTGAGTTCTATACTCAATGGTTTTATGCGTTGGATTTACATCTAAATTGAGTTGTTTATTTATAAATACTTTAAGTTCGTGTTTAAATCTAGGCGTGAGAAACATTCCGAGCGTATGAAAGATTGTAAACTTTGAAACTTGGATTATAGTAAATTATTTTTGCTGACTTTCTCAGTGGATGTAGATGTCGATACTTGAATCAAATCATATAAATATCTGATATCCTTATTATTCATCGTTTATTTCTTTTATTCTACCGCATTACCTAATTTGCAACATCTTGTCGTTTTCTCAATAATATTTACAACAATATATTATAATACATCAAGACAGCACCTCATAACTAATTAATTAGAAAAAATTGCTAGACTGTGAAGCACTGATTTTGCACGCCATGCATGAGAAAAATCGAGCCCATTGAAAGTTACTAGACCTCTTCTCCCCCCAAAATGTTAGGCTTAATAAATCTGGTTTATAAAACCGATTTTCAAAAGTATTATGCCAAATTATTATGGATTCTCGAATATAATTCACTTGTGTAACGAGACCAATGCTGGTTACAGTTGTACATCATTTTGCAGTGAAAGAGCCCTTTCGCGGACCATTTATGTTGTAATTGGCAATATATTGCAAGATAAAACATTTTCCTATTTCAGTCACTTTAGTGTGCACCTTTGGGGATGATGAGTAAGTGGTATAGAACTATGAGACTCAATGTTAGTCATTTAGGTATCAAGACAGGCAGGCTTGACTTACTTTTCCAAGTCTTCATCACTCAATTCAAATAAAACATTTTCCACCGATTTGCTTGACATTTTAATTTCAATGTAGACTTGGAAAAGTAAGTCAAGCATGCCTATCTTAATACCTAATAGACTAACATTGAGTCTCATCCTTTTGTACCAATTACTTATTATTCCCAAAGGCTAACTAGTAGTTGATGAACACCGAGACTCAAATCAAATCAACTGTTGTCCACCGATTTGCTTGACATGTGAATATCAGAAGGACTTTCTCGTCCTGATGTGCTGACGAAAAGGGTTTGCTATGGAGAGGAATAAAAAGACATGGGGTTTCTTCTTGATAGTAACCACACAATAGACTTCTTAGAAGGACGGAGCAGAAGGATGGACGCGATGACACCGTGACACTCACTCTTGAGTTCTATACTCAATGGTTTTATGCGTTGGATTTACATCTAAATTGAGTTGTTTATTTATAAATACTTTAAGTTCGTGTTTAAATCTAGGTGTGAGAAACATTCCGAGCGTATGAAAGATTGTAAACTTTGAAACTTGGATTATAGTAAATTATTTTTGCTGACTTTCTCAGTGGATGTAGATGTCGATACTTGAATCAAATCATATAAATATCTGATATCCTTATTATTCATCGTTTATTTCTTTTATTCTACCGCATTACCTAATTTGCAACATCTTGTCGTTTTCGCATTAATATTTACAACAATATATTATAATACATCAAGACAGCACCTCATAACTAATTAATTAGAAAAAAATTGCTAGACTGTGAAGCACTGATTTTGCACGCCATGCATGAGAAAAATCGAGCCCATTGAAAGTTACTAGACCTCTTCTCCCCCCAAAATGTTAGGCTTAATAAATCTGGTTTATAAAACCGATTTTCAAAAGTATTATGCCAAATTATTATGGATTCTCGAATATAATTCACTTGTGTAACGAGACCAATGCTGGTTACAGTTGTACATCATTTTGCAGTGAAAGAGCGCTTTCGCGGACCATTTATGTTGTAATTGGCAATATATTGCAAGATAAAACATTTTCCTATTTCAGTCACTTTAGTGTGCACCTTTGGGGATGATGAGTAAGTGGTACAGAACTATGAGACTCAATGTTAGTCATTTAGGTATCAAGACAGGCAGGCTTGACTTACTTTTCCAAGTCTTTATCACTCAATTCAAATCAACCATTTTCCACCGATTTGCTTGACATTTTAATTTCAATGTAGACTTGGAAAAGTAAGTCAAGCATGCCTATCTTAATACCTAATAGACTAACATTGAGTCTCATCCTTTTGTACCAATTACTTATTATTCCCAAAGGCTAACTAGTAGTTGATGAACACCGAGACACAAATCAAATCAACCGTTGTCCACCGATTTGCTTGACATGTGAATATCAGAAGGACTTTCTCGTCCTTATGTGCTGTCGAAAAGGGTTTTTCTATGGAGAGGAATAAAAAGACATGGGGTTTCTTCTTGACAGTAACCACACAATAGACTTCTTAGAAGGACGGACGAGAAGGATGGACGCGATGACACCGTGACACTCACTCTTAAGTTCTATACACAATGATTTTGTGCTTTGGATTTACATGTAAATTGAGTTGTTTATTTATAAATACTTTAAGTTCGTGTTTAAATCTAGGTGTGAGAAACATTCCGAGCGTATGAAAGATTGTAAACTCTGAAACTTGGATTATAGTAAATTATTTTTGCTGACTTTCTCAGTAGATGTAGATGTCGATACTTGAATCAAATCATATAAATATCTGATATCCTTATTATTCATCATTTATTTCTTTTATTCTATCGCATTGCCTAATTTGCAACATCTTGTCGTTTTCGCATTAATATTTACAACAATATATTATAATACATCAAGACAGCAGCTCATAACTAATTAATTAGGAAAAATTGCTAGACTGTGGAGCACTGATTTTGCACGCCATGCATGAGAAAAATCGAGCCCATTGAAAGTTACTAGACCTCTTCTCCCCCCAAAATGTTAGGCTTAATTAGTCTGGTTTATAAAACCGGTTTTCAAAAGTATTATGCCAAATTATTATGGATTCTCGACTATAATTCACTTGTGTAACGAGACAAATGCTTGTTACAGTTGTACATCATTTTGGAGTGAATGAGCCCTTTCGCGAACCATTTATGTTGTAATTGGCAATATATTGCAAGATAAAACATTTTCCTATTTCAGTCACTTTAGTGTGCACCTTTGGGGATGATGAGTAAGTGGTACAGAACTATGAGACTCAATGTTAGTCATTTAGGTATCAAGACAGGCAGGCTTGACATACTTTTCCAAGTCTTCATCACTCAATTCAAATCAACCATTTTCCACCGATTTGCTTGACATGTCAATTTAAATGAAGACTTGGAAAAGTAAGTCAAGCATGCCTATCTTAATACCTAATAGACTAACATTGAGTCTCATCCTTTTGTACCAATTACTTATTATTCCCAAAGGCTAACTAGTGGTTCATGAATACCGACACTCAAATCAAATCAACTATTGTCCACCGATTTGCTTGACATGTCAATATCAGAAGGACTTTCTGGTCCTTATGTGCTGACGAAAAGGGTTTGCTATGGAGAGGAATAAAAAGACATGGGGTTTCTTCTTGACAGTAACCACACAATAGACTTCTTAGAAGGACGGAGGAGAAGGATGGACGCGATGACACCGTGACACTCACTCTTGAGTTCTATACACAATGATTTTGTGCTTTGGATTTACATCTAAATTGAGTTGTTTATTTATAAATACTTTAAGTTCGTGTTTAAATCTAGGTGTGAGAAACATTCCGAGCGTATGAAAGATTGTAAACTCTGAAACTTGGATTATAGTAAATTATTTTTGCTGACTTTCTCAGTGGATGTAGATGTCGATACTTGAATCAAATCATATAAATATCTGATATCCTTATTATTCATCGTTTATTTCTTTCATTCTATCGCATTGCCTAATTTGCAACATCTTGTCGTTTTCGCATTAATATTTACAACAATATATTATAATACATCAAGACAGCACCTCATAACTAATTAATTTGAAAAAATTGCTAGACTGTGAAGCATTGATTTTGCACGCCATGCATGAGAAAAATCGAGCCCATTGAAAGTTACTAGACCTCTTCTCCCCCCAAAAGGTTAGGCTTAATAAATCTGGTTTATAAAACCGGTTTTCAAAAGCATTATGCCAAATTATTATCGATTCTCGAATATAATTCACTTGTGTAACGAGACCAATGCTGGTTACAGTTGTACATCATTTTGCAGTGAATGAGCCCTTTCGCGGACCATTTATGTTGTAATTGGCAATATATTGCAAGATAAAACATTTTCCTATTTCAATCACTTTAGCGTGCACCTTTGGGGATGATGAGTAAGTGGTACAGAACTATGAGGCTCAATGTTAGTCATTTAGGTATCAAGACAGGCAGGCTTGACTTACTTTTCCAAGTCTTCATCACTCAATTCAAATCAACCATTTTCCACCGATTTGCTTGACATGTCAATTTCAATGTAGACTTGGAAAAGTAAGTCAAGCATGCCTATCCTAATACCTAATAGACTAACATTGAGTCTCATCCTTTTGTACCAATTACTTATTATTCCCAAAGGCTAACTAGTAGTTCATGAACACTGAGACTCAAATCAAATCAACTGTTGTCCACCGATTTGCTTGACATGTGAATATCAGAAGGACTTTCTCGTCCTTATGTGCTGACGAAAAGGGTTTGCTATGGAGAGGAATAAAAAGACATGGGGTTTCTTCTTGATAGTAACCACACAATAGACTTCTTAGAAGGACGGAGCAGAAGGACGGACGCGATGACACCGTGACACTCACTCTTGAGTTCTATACACAATGGTTTTATGCGTTTGATTTACATCTAAATTGAGTTGTTTATTTATAAATACTTTAAGTTCGTGTTTAAATCTAGGTGTGAGAAACATTCCGAGCGTATGAAAGATTGTAAACTTTGAAACTTGGATTATAGTAAATTATTTTTGCTGACTTTCTCAGTGGATGTAGATGTCGATACTTGAATCAAATCATATAAATATCTGATATCCTTATTATTCATCGTTTATTTCTTTCATTCTATCGCATTGCCTAATTTGCAACATCTTGTCGTTTTCGCATTAATATTTACAACAATATATTATAATACATCAAGACAGCACCTCATAACTAATTAATTTGAAAAAATTGCTAGACTGTGAAGCATTGATTTTGCACGCCATGCATGAGAAAAATCGAGCCCATTGAAAGTTACTAGACCTCTTCTCCCCCCAAAAGGTTAGGCTTAATAAATCTGGTTTATAAAACCGGTTTTCAAAAGCATTATGCCAAATTATTATCGATTCTCGAATATAATTCACTTGTGTAACGAGACCAATGCTGGTTACAGTTGTACATCATTTTGCAGTGAATGAGCCCTTTCGCGGACCATTTATGTTGTAATTGACAATATATTGCAAGATAAAACATTTTCCTATTTCAGTCACTTTAGTGTGCACCTTTGGGGATGATGAGTAAGTGGTACAGAACTATGAGACTCAATGTTAGTCATTTAGGTATCAAGACAGGCAGGCTTGACTTACTTTTCCAAGTCTTCATCACTCAATTCAAATCAACCATTTTCCACCGATTTGCTTGACATGTCAATTTCAATGTAGACTTGGAAAAGTAAGTCAAGCATGCCTATCTTAATACCTAATAGACTAACATTGAGTCTCATCCTTTTGTACCAATTACTTATTATTCCCAAAGGCTAACTAGTAGTTCATGAACACCGAGACTCAAATCAAATCAACTGTTGTCCACCGATTTGCTTGACATGTGAATATCAGAAGGACTTTCTCGTCCTTATGTGCTGACGAAAAGGGTTTGCTATGGAGAGGAATAAAAAGACATGGGGTTTCTTCTTGATAGTAACCACACAATAGACTTCTTAGAAGGACGGAGCAGAAGGACGGACGCGATGACACCGTGACACGCACTCTTGAGTTCTATACACAATGGTTTTATGCGTTTGATTTACATCTAAATTGAGTTGTTTATTTATAAATACTTTAAGTTCGTGTTTAAATCTAGGTGTGAGAAACATTCCGAGCGTATGAAAGATTGTAAACTTTGAAACTTGGATTATAGTAAATTATTTTTGCTGACTTTCTCAGTGGATGTAGATGTCGATACTTGAATCAAATCATATAAATATATGATATCCTTATTATTCATCGTTTATTTCTTTCATTCTATCGCATTGCCTAATTTGCAACATTTTGTCGTTTTCGCATTAATATTTACAACAATATATTATAATACATGAAGACAGCACCTCATAACTAATTAATTTGAAAAAATTGCTAGACTGTGAAGCATTGATTTTGCACGCCATGCATGAGCAAAATCGAGCCCATTGAAAGTTACTAGACCTATTCTCCCCCCAAAAGGTTAGGCTTAATAAATCTGGTTTATAAAACCGGTTTTCAAAAGCGTTATGCCAAATTATTATCGATTCTCGAATATAATTCACTTGTGTAACGAGACCAATGCTGGTTACAGTTGTACATCATTTTGCAGTGAATGAGCCCTTTCGCGGACCATTTATGTTGTAAATGACAATATATTGCAAGATAAAACATTTTCCTATTTCAGTCACTTTAGTGTGCACCTTTGGGGATGATGAGTAAGTGGTACAGAACTATGAGACTCAATGTTAGTCATTTCGGTATCAAGACAGGCAGGCTTGACTTACTTTTCCAAGTCTTCATCACTCAATTCAAATCAACCATTTTCCACCGATTTGCTTGACATTTTAATTTCAATGTAGACTTTGGAAAGTAAGTCAAGCATGCCTATCTTAATACCTAATAGACTAACATTGAGTCTCATCCTTTTGTACCAATTACTTATTATTCCCAAAGGCTAACAAGTAGTTGATGAACACCGAGACTCAAATCAAATCAACCGTTGTCCACCGATTTGCTTGACATGTGAATATGAGAAGGACTTTCTCGTCCTTATGTGCTGTCGAAAAGGGTTTTTCTATGGAGAGGAATAAAAAGACATGGGGTTTCTTCTTGACAGTAACCACACAATAGACTTCTTAGAAGGACGGACGAGAAGGATGGACGCGATGACACCGTGACACTCACTCTTAAGTTCTATACACAATGATTTTGTGCTTTGGATTTACATGTAAATTGAGTTGTTTATTTATAAATACTTTAAGTTCGTGTTTAAATCTAGGTGTGAGAAACATTCCGAGCGTATGAAAGATTGTAAACTCTGAAACTTGGATTATAGTAAATTATTTTTGCTGACTTTCTCAGTAGATGTAGATGTCGATACTTGAATCAAATCATATAAATATCTGATATCCTTATTATTCATCATTTATTTCTTTTATTCTATCGCATTGCCTAATTTGCAACATCTTGTCGTTTTCGCATTAATATTTACAACAATATATTATAATACATCAAGACAGCAGCTCATAACTAATTAATTAGGAAAAATTGCTAGACTGTGGAGCACTGATTTTGCACGCCATGCATGAGAAAAATCGAGCCCATTGAAAGTTACTAGACCTCTTCTCCCCCCAAAATGTTAGGCTTAATTAGTCTGGTTTATAAAACCGGTTTTCAAAAGTATTATGCCAAATTATTATGGATTCTCGACTATAATTCACTTGTGTAACGAGACAAATGCTGGTTACAGTTGTACATCATTTTGGAGTGAATGAGCCCTTTCGCGAACCATTTATGTTGTAATTGGCAATATATTGCAAGATAAAACATTTTCCTATTTCAGTCACTTTAGCGTGCACCTTTGGGGATGATGAGTAAGTGGTACAGAACTATGAGACTCAATGTTAGTCATTTAGGTATCAAGACAGGCATGCTTGACATACTTTTCCAAGTCTTCATCACTCAATTCAAATCAACCATTTTCCACCGATTTGCTTGACATGTCAATTTAAATGAAGACTTGGAAAAGTAAGTCAAGCATGCCTATCTTAATACCTAATAGACTAACATTGAGTCTCATCCTTTTGTACCAATTACTTATTATTCCCAAAGGCTAACTAGTGGTTCATGAATACCGACACTCAAATCAAATCAACTGTTGTCCACCGATTTGCTTGACATGTGAATATCAGAAGGACTTTCTGGTCCTTATGTGCTGACGAAAAGGGTTTGCTATGGAGAGGAATAAAAAGACATGGGGTTTCTTCTTGACAGTAACCACACAATAGACTTCTTAGAAGGACGGAGGAGAAGGATGGACGCGATGACACCGTGACACTCACTCTTGAGTTCTATACACAATGATTTTGTGCGTTGGATTTACATCTAAATTGAGTTGTTTATTTATAAATACTTTAAGTTCGTGTTTAAATCTAGGTGTGAGAAACATTCCGAGCGTATGAAAGATTGTAAACTCTGAAACTTGGATTATAGTAAATTATTTTTGCTGACTTTCTCAGTGGATGTAGATGTCGATACTTGAATCAAATCATATAAATATCCGATATCCTTATTATTCATCGTTTATTTCTTTCATTCTATCGCATTGCCTAATTTGCAACATCTTGTCGTTTTCGCATTAATATTTACAACAATATATTATAATACATCAAGACAGCACCTCATAACTAATTAATTTGAAAAAATTGCTAGACTGTGAAGCATTGATTTTGCACGCCATGCATGAGAAAAATCGAGCCCATCGAAAGTTACTAGACCTCTTCTCCCCCCAAAAGGTTAGGCTTAATAAATCTGGTTTATAAAACCGGTTTTCAAAAGCATTATGCCAAATTATTATCGATTCTCGAATATAATTCACTTGTGTAACGAGACCAATTCTGGTTACAGTTGTACATCATTTTGCAGTGACTTAGCCCTTTCGCGGACCATTTATGTTGTAATTGGCAATATATTGCAAGATAAAACATTTTCCTATTTCAGTCACTTTAGTGTGCACCTTTGGGGAGGATGAGTAAGTGGTACAGAACTATGAGACTCAATGTTAGTCATTTAGGTATCAAGACAGGCAGGCTTGACTTACTTTTCCAAGTCTTCATCACTCAATTCAAATCAACCATTTTCCACCGATTTGCTTGACATTTTAATTTCAATGTAGACTTGGAAAAGTAAGTCAAGCATGCCTATCTTAATACCTAATAGACTAACATTGAGTCTCATCCTTTTGTACCAATTACTTATTATTCCCAAAGGCTAACTAGTAGTTGATGAACACCGAGACTCAAATCAAATCAACCGTTGTCCACCGATTTGCTTGACATGTGAATATGAGAAGGACTTTCTCGTCCTTATGTGCTGTCGAAAAGGGTTTTTCTATGGAGAGGAATAAAAAGACATGGGGTTTCTTCTTGACAGTAACCACACAATAGACTTCTTAGAAGGACGGACGAGAAGGATGGACGCGATGACACCGTGACACTCACTCTTAAGTTCTATACACAATGATTTTGTGCTTTGGATTTACATGTAAATTGAGTTGTTTATTTATAAATACTTTAAGTTCGTGTTTAAATCTAGGTGTGAGAAACATTCCGAGCGTATGAAAGATTGTAAACTCTGAAACTTGGATTATAGTAAATTATTTTTGCTGACTTTCTCAGTGGATGTAGAGGTCGATACTTGAATCAAATCATATAAATATCTGATATCCTTATTATTCATCGTTTATTTCTTTTATTCTATCGCATTGCCTAATTTGCAACATCTTGTCGTTTTCGCATTAATATTTACAACAATATATTATAATACATCAAGACAGCAGCTCATAACTAATTAATTAGGAAAAATTGCTAGACTGTGGAGCACTGATTTTGCACGCCATGCATGAGAAAAATCGAGCCCATTGAAAGTTACTAGACCTCTTCTCCCCCCAAAATGTTAGGCTTAATTAGTCTGGTTTATAAAACCGGTTTTCAAAAGTATTATGCCAAATTATTATGGATTCTCAACTATAATTCACTTGTGTAACGAGACAAATGCTTGTTACAGTTGTACATCATTTTGGAGTGAATGAGCCCTTTCGCGAACTATTTATGTTGTAATTGGCAATATATTGCAAGTTAAAACATTTTCCTATTTCAGTCACTTTAGCGTGCACCTTTGGGGATGATGAGTAAGTGGTACAGAACTATGAGACTCAATGTTAGTCTTTTAGGTATCAAGACAGGCAGGCTTGACATACTTTTCCAAGTCTTCATCACTCAATTCAAATCAACCATTTTCCACCGATTTGCTTGACATGTCAATTTAAATGAAGACTTGGAAAAGTAAGTCAAGCATGCCTATCTTAATACCTAATAGACTAACATTGAGTCTCATCCTTTTGTACCAATTACTTATTATTCCCAAAGGCTAACTAGTGGTTCATGAATACCGACACTCAAATCAAATCAACTATTGTCCACCGATTTGCTTGACATGTCAATATCAGAAGGACTTTCTGGTCCTTATGTGCTGACGAAAAGGGTTTGCTATGGAGAGGAATAAAAAGACATGGGGTTTCTTCTTGACAGTAACCACACAATAGACTTCTTAGAAGGACGGAGGAGAAGGATGGACGCGATGACACCGTGACACTCACTCTTGAGTTCTATACACAATGATTTTGTGCTTTGGATTTACATCTAAATTGAGTTGTTTATTTATAAATACTTTAAGTTCGTGTTTAAATCTAGGTGTGAGAAACATTCCGAGCGTATGAAAGATTGTAAACTCTGAAACTTGGATTATAGTAAATTATTTTTGCTGACTTTCTCAGTGGATGTAGATGTCGATACTTGAATCAAATCATATAAATATCGGATATCCTTATTATTCAACGTTTATTTCTTTAATTCTATCGCATTGCCTAATTTGCAACATCTTGTCGTTTTCGCATTAATATTTACAACAATATATTATAATACATCAAGACAGCACCTCATAACTAATTAATTTGAAAAAATTGCTAGACTGTGAAGCATTGATTTTGCACGCCATGCATGAGAAAAATCGAGCCCATTGAAAGTTACTAGACCTCTTCTCCCCCCAAAAGGTTAGGCTTAATAAATCTGGTTTATAAAACCGGTTTTCAAAAGCATTATGCCAAATTATTATCGATTCTCGAATATAATTCACTTGTGTAACGAGACCAATGCTGGTTACAGTTGTACATCATTTTGCAGTGAATGAGCCCTTTCGCGGACCATTTATGTTGTAATTGGCAATATATTGCAAGATAAAACATTTTCCTATTTCAGTCACTTTAGCGTGCACCTTTGGGGATGATGAGTAAGTGGTACATAACTATGAGGCTCAATGTTAGTCATTTAGGTATCAAGACAGGCAGGCTTGACTTACTTTTCCAAGTCTTCATCACTCAATTCAAATCAACCATTTTCCACCGATTTGCTTGACATGTCAATTTCAATGTAGACTTGGAAAAGTAAGTCAAGCATGCCTATCCTAATACCTAATAGACTAACATTGAGTCTCATCCTTTTGTACCAATTACTTATTATTCCCAAAGGCTAACTAGTAGTTCATGAACACTGAGACTCAAATCAAATCAACTGTTGTCCACCGATTTGCTTGACATGTGAATATCAGAAGGACTTTCTCGTCCTTATGTGCTGACGAAAAGGGTTTGCTATGGAGAGGAATAAAAAGACATGGGGTTTCTTCTTGATAGTAACCACACAATAGACTTCTTAGAAGGACGGAGCAGAAGGACGGACGCGATGACACCGTGACACTCACTCTTGAGTTCTATACACAATGGTTTTATGCGTTTGATTTACATCTAAATTGAGTTGTTTATTTATAAATACTTTAAGTTCGTGTTTAAATCTAGGTGTGAGAAACATTCCGAGCGTATGAAAGATTGTAAACTTTGAAACTTGGATTATAGTAAATTATTTTTGCTGACTTTCTCAGTGGATGTAGATGTCGATACTTGAATCAAATCATATAAATATCTGATATCCTTATTATTCATCGTTTATTTCTTTCATTCTATCGCATTGCCTAATTTGCAACATCTTGTCGTTTTCGCATTAATATTTACAACAATATATTATAATACATCAAGACAGCACCTCATAACTAATTAATTTGAAAAAATTGCTAGACTGTGAAGCATTGATTTTGCACGCCATGCATGAGAAAAATCGAGCCCATTGAAAGTTACTAGACCTCTTCTCCCCCCAAAAGGTTAGGCTTAATAAATCTGGTTTATAAAACCGGTTTTCAAAAGCATTATGCCAAATTATTATCGATTCTCGAATATAATTCACTTGTGTAACGAGACCAATGCTGGTTACAGTTGTACATCATTTTGCAGTGAATGAGCCCTTTCGCGGACCATTTATGTTGTAATTGACAATATATTGCAAGATAAAACATTTTCCTATTTCAGTCACTTTAGTGTGCACCTTTGGGGATGATGAGTAAGTGGTACAGAACTATGAGACTCAATGTTAGTCATTTAGGTATCAAGACAGGCAGGCTTGACTTACTTTTCCAAGTCTTCATCACTCAATTCAAATCAACCATTTTCCACCGATTTGCTTGACATGTCAATTTCAATGTAGACTTGGAAAAGTAAGTCAAGCATGCCTATCTTAATACCTAATAGACTAACATTGAGTCTCATCCTTTTGTACCAATTACTTATTATTCCCAAAGGCTAACTAGTAGTTCATGAACACCGAGACTCAAATCAAATCAACTGTTGTCCACCGATTTGCTTGACATGTGAATATCAGAAGGACTTTCTCGTCCTTATGTGCTGACGAAAAGGGTTTGCTATGGAGAGGAATAAAAAGACATGGGGTTTCTTCTTGATAGTAACCACACAATAGACTTCTTAGAAGGACGGAGCAGAAGGACGGACGCGATGACACCGTGACACGCACTCTTGAGTTCTATACACAATGGTTTTATGCGTTTGATTTACATCTAAATTGAGTTGTTTATTTATAAATACTTTAAGTTCGTGTTTAAATCTAGGTGTGAGAAACATTCCGAGCGTATGAAAGATTGTAAACTTTGAAACTTGGATTATAGTAAATTATTTTTGCTGACTTTCTCAGTGGATGTAGATGTCGATACTTGAATCAAATCATATAAATATATGATATCCTTATTATTCATCGTTTATTTCTTTCATTCTATCGCATTGCCTAATTTGCAACATTTTGTCGTTTTCGCATTAATATTTACAACAATATATTATAATACATGAAGACAGCACCTCATAACTAATTAATTTGAAAAAATTGCTAGACTGTGAAGCATTGATTTTGCACGCCATGCATGAGCAAAATCGAGCCCATTGAAAGTTACTAGACCTATTCTCCCCCCAAAAGGTTAGGCTTAATAAATCTGGTTTATAAAACCGGTTTTCAAAAGCGTTATGCCAAATTATTATCGATTCTCGAATATAATTCACTTGTGTAACGAGACCAATGCTGGTTACAGTTGTACATCATTTTGCAGTGAATGAGCCCTTTCGCGGACCATTTATGTTGTAATTGACAATATATTGCAAGATAAAACATTTTCCTATTTCAGTCACTTTAGTGTGCACCTTTGGGGATGATGAGTAAGTGGTACAGAACTATGAGACTCAATGTTAGTCATTTCGGTATCAAGACAGGCAGGCTTGACTTACTTTTCCAAGTCTTCATCACTCAATTCAAATCAACCATTTTCCACCGATTTGCTTGACATTTTAATTTCAATGTAGACTTTGGAAAGTAAGTCAAGCATGCCTATCTTAATACCTAATAGACTAACATTGAGTCTCATCCTTTTGTACCAATTACTTATTATTCCCAAAGGCTAACTAGTGGTTCATGAATACCCACACTCAAAATCAAATCAACTGTTGTCCACCGATTTGCTTGACATGTGAATATCAGAAGGACTTTCTCGTCCTTATGTGCTGACGAAAAGGGTTTGCTATGGAGAGGAATAAAAAGACATGGGGTTTCTTCTTGACAGTAACCACACAATAGACTTCTTAGAAGGACGGAGGAGAAGGATGGACGCGATGACACCGTGACACTCACTCTTGAGTTCTATACACAATGGTTTTGTGCTTTGGATTTACATCTAAATTGATTTGTTTATTTATAAATACTTTAAGTTCGTGTTTAAATCTAGGTGTGAGAAACATTCCGAGCGTATGAAAGATTGTAAACTTTGAAACTTGGATTATAGTAAATTATTTTTGCTGACTTTCTCAGTGGATGTAGATGTCGATACTTGAATCAAATCATATAAATATCTGATATCCTTATTATTCATCGTTTATTTCTTTTATTCTATCGCATTGCCTAATTTGCAACATCTTGTCGTTTTCTCATTAATATTTACAACAATATATTATAATACATCAAGACAGCACCTCATAACTAATTAATCAGAAAAAAATTGCTAGATTGTGAAGCACTGATTTTGCACGCCATGCTTGAGAAAAATCGAGCTCATTGAAAGTTAGTAGACCTCTTCTCCCCCCAAAATGTTAGGCTTAATTAGTCTGGTTTATAAAACCGGTTTTCAAAAGTATTATGCCAAATTATTATGGATTCTCGAATATAATTCCCTTGTGTAACGAGACCAATGCCTGTTACAGTTGTACATCATTTTGCAGTGAATGAGCCCTTTCGCGGACCATTTATGTTGTAATTGGCAATATATTGCAAGATAAAACATTTTCCTATTTCAGTCACTTTAGTGTGCACCTCTGGGGATGATGAGTAAGTGGTACAGAACTATGAGACTCAATGTTAGTCATTTCGGTATCAAGACAGGCAGGCTTGACTTACTTTTCCAAGTCTTCATCACTCAATTCAAATCAACCATTTTCCACCGATTTGCTTGACATGTCAATTTCAATGTAGACTTGGAAAAGTAAGTCAAGCATGCCTATCTTAATACCTAATAGACTAACATTGAGTCTCATCCTTTTGTACCAATTACTTATTATTCCCAAAGGCTAACTAGTAGTTCATGAACACCGAGACTCAAATCAAATCAACTGTTGTCCACCGATTTGCTTGACATGTGAATATCAGAAGGACTTTCTCGTCCTTATGTGCTGACGAAAAGGGTTTGCTATGGAGAGGAATAAAAAGACATGGGGTTTCTTCTTGATAGTAACCACACAATAGACTTCTTAGAAGGACGGGGCAGAAGGACGGACGCGATGACACCGTGACACTCACTCTTGAGTTCTATACACAATGGTTTTATGCTTTGGATTTACATCGAAATTGAGTTGTTTATTTATAAATACTTTAAGTTCGTGTTTAAATCTAGGTGTGAGAAACATTCCGAGCGTATGAAAGATTGTAAACTTTGAAATTTGGATTATAGTACATTATTTTTGCTGACTTTCTCAGTGGATGTAGATGTCGATACTTGAATCAAATCATATAAATATATGATATCCTTATTATTCATCGTTTATTTCTTTTATTCTACCGCATTACCTAATTTGCAACATCTTGTCGTTTTCTCAATAATATTTACAACAATATATTATAATACATCAAGACAGCACCTCATAACTAATTAATTAGAAAAAAATTGCTAGACTGTGAAGCACTGATTTTGCACGCCATGCATGAGAAAAATCGAGCCCATTGAAAGTTACCAGACCTCTTCTCCCCCCAAAATGTTAGGCTTAATAAATCTGGTTTATAAAACCGATTTTCAAAAGTATTATGCCAAATTATTATGGATTCTTGAATATAATTCACTTGTGTAGCGAGACCAATGCTGGTTACAGTTGTACATCATTTTGCTGTGAAAGAGCCCTTTCGCGGACCATTTATGTTGTAATTGGCAATATATTGCAAGATAAAACATTTTCCTATTTCAGTCACTTTAGTGTGCACCTTTGGGGATGATGAGTAAGTGGTACAGACCTATGAGACTCAATGTTAGTCATTTGGGTATCAAGACAGGCAGGCTTGACTTACTTTTCCAAGTCTTCATCACTCAATTCAAATCAACCATTTTCCACCGATTTGCTTGACATTTTAATTTCAATGTAGACTTGGAAAAGTAAGTCAAGCATGCCTTTTTTAATACCTAATAGACTAACATTGAGTCTCATCCTTTTGTACCAATTACTTATTATTCCCAATGGCTAACTAGTAGTTGATGAACACCGAGACTCAAATCAAATCAACCGTTGTCCACCGATTTGCTTGACATGTGAATATCAGAAGGACTTTCTCGTCCTTATGTGCTGTCGAAAAGGGTTTTTCTATGGAGAGGAATAAAAAGACATGGGGTTTCTTCTTGACAGTAACCACACAATAGACTTCTTAGAAGGACGGACGAGAAGGATGGACGCGATGACACCGTGACACTCACTCTTAAGTTCTATACACAATGATTTTGTGCTTTGGATTTACATCTAAATTGAGTTGTTTATTTATAAATACTTTAAGTTCGTGTTTAAATCTAGGTGTGAGAAACATTCCGAGCGTATGAAAGATTGTAAACTCTGAAACTTGGATTATAGTAAATTATTTTTGCTGACTTTCTCAGTGGATGTAGATGTCGATACTTGAATCAAATCATATAAATATCTGATATCCTTATTATTCGTCGTTTATTTCTTTTATTCTATCGCATTGCCTAATTTGCAACATCTTGTCGTTTTCGCATTAATATTTACAACAATATATTATAATACATCAAGACAGCAGCTCATAACTAATTAATTAGGAAAAATTGCTAGACTGTGAAGCAATGATTTTGCACGCCATGCATGAGAAAAATCGAGCCCATTGAAAGTTACTAGACCTCTTCCCCCCCCAAAATGTTAGGCTTAATTAGTCTGGTTTATAAAACCGGTTTTCAAAAGTATTATGCCAAATTATTATGGATTCTCGACTATAATTCACTTGTGTAACGAGACAAATGCTTGTTACAGTTGTACATCATTTTGGAGTGAATGAGCCCTTTCGCGAACCATTTATGTTGTAATTGGCAATATATTGCAAGATAAAACATTTTCCTATTTTAGTCACTTTAGCGTGCACCTTCTGGGATGATGAGTAAGTGGTACAGAACTATGAGACTCAATGTTAGTCATTTAGGTATCAAGACGGGCAGGCTTGACTTATTTTTCCAAGTCTTCATCACTCAATTCAAATCAACCATTTTCCACCGATTTGCTTGACATGTCAATTTCAATGTAGACTTGGCAAAGTAAGTCAAGCATGCCTATCTTAATACCTAATAGACTAACATTGAGTCTCATCATTTTGTACGAATTACTTATTATTCCCAAAGGCTAACTAGTGGTTCATGAATACCGACACCCAAATCAAATCAACTGTTGTCCACTGATTTGCTTGACATGTCAATATCAGAAGGACTTTCTCGTCCTTATGTGCTGAAGAAAAGGGTTTGCTATGGAGAGGAATAAAAAGACATGGGGTTTCTTCTTGACAGTAACCACACAATAGACTTCTTAGAAGGACGGAGGAGAAGGATGGACGCGATGACACCGTGACACTCACTCTTGAGTTCTATACACAATGGTTTTGTGCTTTGGATTTACATCTAAATTGAGTTGTTTATTTATAAATACTTTATGTTTGTGTTTAAATCTAGGTGTGAGAAACATTCCGAGCGTATGAAAGATTGTAAACTCTGAAACTTGGATTATAGTAAATTATTTTTGCTGACTTTCTCAGTGGATGTAGATGTCGATACTTGAATCAAATCATATAAATATCTGATATCCTTATTATTCATCGTTTATTTCTTTTATTCTATCGCATTGCCTAATTCGCAACATCTTGTCGCTTTCTCATTAATATTTACAACAATATATTATAATACATCAAGACAGCACCTCATAACTAATTAATTAGAAAAAATTGCTAGACTGTGAAGCACTGATTTTGCACGCCATGCATGAGAAAAATCGAGCCCATTGAAAGTTACTAGACCTCTTCTCCCCCCAAAATGTTAGGCTTAATAAATCTGGTTTATAAAACCGGTTTTCAAAAGTATTATGCCAAATTATTATCGATTCTCGAATATAATTAACTTGTGTAACGAGACCAATGCCTGTTATAGCTGTACATCATTTTGTAGTGAATGAGCCTTTTCGCGAACCATTTATGTTGTAATTGGCAATATATTGCAAGATAAAACATTTTCCTATTTCAGTCACTTTAGTGTGCACCTCTGGGGATGATGAGTAAGTGGTACAGAACTATGAGACTCAATGTTAGTCATTTAGGTATCAAGACAGGCAGGCTTGACTTACTTTTCCAAGTCTTCATCACTCAATTCAAATCAACCATTTTCCACCGATTTGCTTGATATGTCAATTTCAATGAAGACTTGGAAAAGTAAGTCAAGCATGCCTATCTTAATACCTAATAGACTAACATTGAGTCTCATCATTTTGTACCAATTACTTATTATTCCCAAAGGCTAACTAGTGGTTCATGAATACCGACACTCCAATCAAATCAACTGTTGTCCACCGATTTGCTTGACATGTCAATTTCAATGAAGACTTGGAAAAGTAAGTCAAGCATGCCTGGCTTAATACAAGTTACTTATTATCCCCAAAGGCTAAATAGTGGTTCATGAATGCCGACACTCAAATCAAATCAATCATTTTCCATCGATTTGCTTGACATGTCAATTTCAATGAAGACTTGGAAAAGTAAGTCAAACATTCTTGTCTTGATACCTCATATATCCGAGAATCGGCAATAGTTTGCCATATTGCTTTTGAAAACCAGCTTTATAAACCAGATTTATCAAGCCTAACATTTTGGGGGAGGAAAGGTTTATCAGTTTTCAAAGGGATTGATTTTTCATGCATGGCATGTATAATCAGTGCTTCATAGTATTGCGATTTTTTTCTAATTAATAAGTTATGAAGTGCCTCCTCAACATATAAACATATTAACATGGGAACAAAAGGATCTTACAAATAAGTTAATGCGATAGAACTAGAGAAATAAACGAGAAACAATAAGGACAATAGAGATTTTCATAATTCGATCTGAGTATTAGTACCTATATCCACAAGAAGAGCTAACAACAAACATTCCATTATAATCGAAGATGCATAGTTTATAATCTTTCATACACTCGAGTATTTTCTATACCTAGATTTAAGCTCAATGGTCAGTGGAGTAGCTATGTTTTTATTATGGAGTTTTTTTTTTTTTAAAAGACAAATTACATAAGTATCATTTAAAATTGAAAACTTAAAATTACCCAAAAATATAATATAATATATAATATATTATATTATTTTATAATGTAAATGGGCCAGTAATGGACTATCTATTTAAGCCTAACATCTATATTTGTTCATCCATATAAAATTGAAACTTGATCATGGACTATTTTATGTGAGCCATTGTGGACTATTTTCTTCTTTGCAAAAAAGATTGATTGGTATTTGATTTGTTCAATCTAATCCCTAATAATACGGCAATTAAAAAATCTATTGAAGGTCGAAGGTCATATATGTGGCTCAGTCACTAACGGCGTTTTTAAGCGAATGACCAAAGCCTAATATTGACAAAGTCTCCTAAACCCTTCGGACCAAAAAAAAAAGGGGGTCCGGTAGACCTAACCTTTGTTAATTGTTGTTCTAGTACGATTTGAACTAGTGT
The DNA here is from genome assembly GCA_007663325.1 of Eucalyptus pauciflora. Taxonomy (NCBI): domain Eukaryota; kingdom Viridiplantae; phylum Streptophyta; class Magnoliopsida; order Myrtales; family Myrtaceae; genus Eucalyptus; species Eucalyptus pauciflora. The sequence goes on along the minus strand of VMYD01000306.1, from coordinate 432,720 downwards.
TTTTCTTTGCATCACATGGTATTACTATAACAAAGCAATTAATATGTTTAACACAAAACATAATCAATGACCCCATCTGCTATTAGATCAGTGCTTGACTTATTAAAACTTATTTACTAAATTGGTATATACCTGACGCTTCATATCGATAGCTCTTTACACAAGTGAGTTATATTAAAGCATCAATAATAGCTTGACACATCACTCTAGTAAAACCAATTTTATAAAATCAGGTTTTTTTTTTTTTTTTTTTTATGTAATTAGAGACTATCCTCTAGGGCACATGTTTAATGACCAATGAAGGAAGTCAAATCATTGAAAATTACCCAAAAAATCCAAATTTTATTATGTAGGTGTCAATTCAATCAAAAAATTTTCATTTTGACTCATGTAATCCTAATTCTTTTGACAATTTTTCAATATAATTCATTCGGCCAATTGAGACTGACAATTGATAATGATGCCAACTATTTTATGTGATAAGGTTGGCAATATGAGACACATGACTTCTCAAAATGACTTAAAGAAATTCGACAGGCTGTTTGATTTTTTAATTTTACTGTTAATGGTTTCAATCTTCACTCTTTTTTTTCAAAACTTATATTGTTTTGACTTTTTTATTCATTTTCCAGACTGTTCATCTCCTTCGGCCATGAGAGACCCTGAAACTCATCGGGCATGGCTTATCGAGTATGATGGTCGGTTTTCGGCTAGTTGGGTTTGGACGACCTGCGAAAGGAGATGATAGTGCCACCTTTTCTTTCGTTGGGCCTGTGGGTGGTCGGCTTCATTATGTCTTCTTCGAAGTCCATTTTTTGGAGACCGTTTCTTGTCACTGAGGAGTGAGGAAGTGGGAAGGGGTCTCTTCAGCTTCACTAACGTATCCGCATCACGACGATTGAATTTAATGAGTACCAGAGAAGCTGCAATGATTCGAGGGTTGGGAGAAGAATCGGATTGTTTTGCAGATTGTTGCGGTCATGTTACCAAACACCGAAACGGAGAAGAAGACCTGAGGGTCGATGGAGAGAGGGAGAGATGGTGCTGGTGAGAGAAGGCGATTTGGTGATGTGAGACGATTGAGATTTTATTACTTTGCTTGCGGAAAAAAAAATTGAACCAATTAGAGAGGGATACAGAGGTTGCGGATATGGGCGAGGGCGGTCACGTAAGAAGAAGATGAACAGTGATGTCTTATTGGCAATGAAGTGGAAGTAGATGAGACATAAGGAAGAGGATCAATAATGGTGTGGAAAAGAAAAGAAAAAGCGAAAAGAAAAGGAGAAATTAAAGAAAAAAGGTTAGACAATTATCACAAATTACAAAATCACATCATTTTAGCGTTATCGTTAGGGATTTTTAAGTGTGACATCGTGGTGGTGGATCTTGCGCTAGCGTCACCCCGGGTTTACCTCGCCAGTTGACGACTGTATAGAAGTTCCCGAGTACAAAAAAAAAGAAGAAAAATATACCACTTATAAAAAGTAATTAATTAAATTAAATTAAATTAAACCATGCCTTGGGAAAGAGAAATCTCGGTTGACTTTTCAGCACCGGAAAGTAATTAATTAAATTGAATTAAAAGCAGGAAACGGCAGAGTGGGACACGTGTCGGGGTGCGGGGGCGGGGAACAGAAGTCGAGGCCGGGGTTCTTAATCCTCGTCAGTGGGTCACACGTGTTCTGATGTGTCGCGCGATCGGAGGGGGTGCGCGGGGGGAAGATTTTGTCCCAGATTCCCAGAGCAGTGTAGAAACTTCAAAGAGAATGGCACTTCACAGCTCGGCAGACATCAAAAGTTTCAAGATTGGAGAGCTTCGATCGCTCCTAATCTTGGTTTTCTCTTTGGCGGTCGCCTACACTGCTTCGGCATCGTCTCAGGGCATCGATTTCAGCTTCCAGACTTTCAACGACAGTGTCTTTCGACGCCAAGGCAATGCGACGTATGATTCGAGCGGCTTCATCCAAATTACGGAGGCCAATCGAGACAAGAATTTCACTGCAAGCGTGGGGTGGGCCACGTACCATGAGCCAATGCGCCTTTGGGACAAGGCCACCGGGAATGTGGCGAATTTCACCACCCAATTCACCTTCATCATCAATTCGCTAAACCAGTCGCCTTTCGGTGATGGAATGACCTTTTTTCTAGTTCCCGAAGGATCAATACTCTCGCCCAACTCAGGAGGAGGTTCCCTGGGCATTCTCAATCAATCCCGCGACCCTTCAGATTCTTCTGCTAAGTTTGTAGCCGTCGAGTTCGACGCTTTTAACAACGGCATGCCGATGGACCCCCCTTGTGTATTAGCTCCACATATCGGTATAGACTTGAATAATCTCACTTCCGCGGTCTATAGCTGTGACACTTGGTTCGGCAATAATATCATGAGCAGTAGGCAGATGAAAGCTACGATTTCGTACGATTCTAGCACGCAAAACTTGGGCGTTCACGTGATGGACGCCGATCCCACAGGTAACAACCCATATTCCCTCGCCATCTATTACATAGTCAACTTGACTGAGTATTTGCCGGAGTGGGTAACTTTCGGTTTCTCTGCTGCGACGGGTGAAGATTTCGAGATGCACACTATTCGAGCATGGGAATTCAGATCTACTGTGCAAGTGGCTGAAACAAATTTTTCGATCCCTACAAATGGTACAAAGAGTCCGATTCCTGCTAACGATGATGCTAAAAAGAGCATGTTATGGCTATGGTCCATTTTAGGGTTTGGTTCTTTCATTCTTCTCATTCTTGTTTTAGCTTGTATTTGGTTTCTTCACCGTTATAAGAGCAAGAGACGTGACACGAGTGGAGAAGAAGATGGTCCAGCGATCGATGAAGCATTTGAGCAAGTGTCGGGTCCCAAGAAATTCACCTACAAGAACTTGGTTGCGGCGACCGATAGTTTTGCAATCAAACGGTTGCTTGGGGAAGGGGGCTTTGGGAGAGTGTACCAAGGTTACTTGACCAGCGTGAATGCTAATGTTGCAATCAAGAAAATTAACCCGGGGTCAGGACAAGGGATAAAGGAGTATGCAACCGAAGTGAAGACCATAAGTCGGCTCCGACACAGAAACTTAGTCCAACTCATCGGGTGGTGTCATGAGAAAAAGGAACTCCTCCTTATCTATGAGGTCATGTCTAATGGTAGCCTTGATTTTCATCTATTCCAAGAAAAAACCTTCTTGCCATGGGAGAAGCGGTACAAAATAGCACAAGGCATAGCCTCTGCATTGCTTTACCTCCATGAAGAATGGGAACAATGTGTCCTGCATCGGGATATAAAGTCCAGCAATATCATGCTCGATGCCGATTTCAATGCTAAATTAGGGGACTTTGGTTTGGCTAGGTTAGTGGACCATGCCAAAGGGTTACAAACAACGGTGTTGGCTGGAACCATGGGCTATATGGCTCCTGAATGCGTTCACACGGGCAAGGCAAGTAAGGAATCAGATGTCTATAGCTTTGGAGTCGTCCTATTAGAAATAGCTTGTGGAAGAAAAGTCATCGAGCAAAGAGCCAAGGAAGGCCAAGTTCGACTGGTGGACTGGGTTTGGGAGCTATATGGGACTGAGAGGCTACTTGAAGCGGGGGATTCAAAACTTGATACCGATTTTGATGGAAAGCAACTAGAGTGCTTGATGGTTGTAGGCCTATGGTGTGCTCATCCAGACCATATTGCCCGTCCGTCCATAAGAGAAGCATTGAGCGTCCTCACCTTTAACACTGCACCGCCTATTCTCCCATCGAACTTGCCAGTCCCTACATATCTGGCACCTCTTCCACATTCTCTCTAACATCGATTGTTTCATCCCAAGCCACCTCAACTAGCAGCACTGAAGTGTCCACATTTACTGCCTCTTCTATACAATCCCCTCATTTAGCTTCCGCTGCATTGCTCTCAAATGCTGGATGAATTCCTACTTCTGGTGGTAATTGTAGTTTGAAAATTGACGTCGGATATTACCTATTTCTTATAAGTTACTTTATGTGTACATCAGTATCAACTCTTCATGTTTAAACTTGCATTTGATGTCCAAGAATAAGTCAGTATATATCTTCTTTTGATGGTTTATTATCAGTTGTCCATTGCTAGTTAGACTTTCCGATCAAAATGTACCATTCTCTATTGTCTTTTCATGCTCCAAGAAAGTTAAAAGTCAATACAATTAATAAGTGAAAGCCTCGAACAAATTCAGGGTTGGAAACATATTGTGCGCTCTCATTGCCTGAACTCATAAGGTGAAACTACTTTTTAAGTCTTTTTTTAGTATATCTTAATTGAACATTTGTAAAATATTCTATCCCACTGCACAAATTGAAAGATCTATTATGCCCCCATTGCATTCGTTATGCAAATTTTAGGATCGGGAAGGTATTCACAGTCGGATGAAGTTAAGTGCATCATTTCTTTTGCTCGTAAAAAGGAGGCCGAAGAAGCCAAATTGTTAATTAACGACAAACAACACGGGATCCAACAATTAAAAAAGCTAATCCAGAAATTTGAATAAATAGATGGAGGGAGAGTACACATACATAAAGTCCATTGGAACTTCACTTGCAAACAAAGTTAGATACTTTAGCACCCTCTTCCCCGTGCAGATTGAACCGAGAACAATAGTTGAAATTAATGAATGGCGAGCTATAGAGTTGAATATATAAAATGATCCGATTGACAACGTTTGATAAACCCAACACTTTTGTCATTTGTTCTAATGCAATGAACTAGTGATATTTCTCAAGATTATTCAATGTTATTATTATTAGCATTATATCAATCCCCACTTGCCAAATACTCCCAATATCCGATGTCCCACGCCACCTTCCGCTGGACAAGAGATGCTCTATGGGACATATTCCACTTGCTAAATACTCCAAAGTGGGTAGTGATTCCAATTTGTTTGGAACCTAGAACTTATCTTGTATAGGCTCTTATAAGCACTATGGAACTTGGAATGTTAATTACACAAGTTCTCATCCTGTGCGCTCTTGTAACTTTATGTCTTATGAGATTATTAAATAGAAATTGTCACAATTCTAATTAACAGCATTATTAACATTCTGTATAAAAGTGCGCTAGATAATAGAGTACATTGTTCGTGCTACGGGCCAATGAGGCTGTCACACATCTTAAAGTGACATTTTCAAAGAAAAGAGAAAAGCGCGATTAATGAAGGACATATATATTTACTTAAAGGAGTAATCTACACAGTAACTCGTGCCTTGTATCCTTTACCTTTCTACTTAGTTTCTTTGGCTCTTTCGCACATCCCTCATATAGTCAAGTACTTTCCATGGTCATTTTTTAATTTTCCCTCGACGCCAACCTCTAGAGTTGCCATGTTCAACAGCTTCCTCATGGTGGGTCCGCCGTTGGACAGCTGAGAACAACAAGTGTGACAATAAAATTGATTCTATCCTAAGTAATCATATTGGCAAATCGGTTGATATTCCATTTGGTAATAAAGTAATTGGATATAAATGGATATTAAAAAAGAGGCGTAAAGCCGATGGCTCCATTGATAAGTATAAAGTACGTTTTGTTGCCGAAGGATTAGACAAATAGAGGATCTATACTACTACAAGAATAACATCAGTTAGGATGTTGATTGCTATAGATTTGCTATAAAATTTGAAAATACTTCACATGGATGTGAAAACTATATTCTTGATTGTGATCTCGATGAGGAGATTTATATGAAACAAGTTGAAAGATTCAAGGTCAAAGGACAACTATACATGGTGTGTAGATTTGTCAAATCATTATGTGGACTTAGAAAAGCTCCTAAATAATGGCATGAGAAGTTTGATTGTGTGATGATCCAAAATGTATATATATACAATGAGTATGATAAATGTGTGTACACCAAATCCACAATAGTTTGATGTGTACTTAGTTGTTTATATGTCGATGACTTACTGATTCTTTGAGATATTGCTAAGGTTATCAAAATCACTAAGAATGTTCTCTAGAAGAACTTCGAGATGAAAGACTTGAGTGTTGCATATGTATACTCATCATCAAAATTCTAAAGAATTCTAATGATCTAGATTTAACACAATCTCATTACATTGAAAATGTAATTGAGAGGTCTAAAGAGTTTGGCGTTAAAGATGCAACTAATCCTATTCTTCCACACCTAACTTTAAACAAGAATATTAGAAACAATATCAAGCACCTAGAGCACTCTCAAGTAATTGGTAGCATCGTGTACATTATGAATTGCACTAGACCAAACATCACGTACTTAGTTGGAAAACTAAGTAGGTATAAGGTAATCCTAGTCATGAGCATTCTAATGTTCTATTAAGAGTTTTAGGTTATATGAAAAAAACCAAATATGGCAAATATCTAGCTATTTTGGAAGGCTATAGTAATGCCAACTAGGTTTTGGATTTTAATGAATTGAAATCGACTAGCGGATATGTGTCTACACTAGGTGGTGCCGCAGTATTGTGGAAATCCTAAAAACAAACTCTAATAGTGCACTCAACGATGAAATATTGGTTTGTTGCTTTAGATAAAGCTATTAAATCCACTTCTATTTTCAATTGAATGAGCTGGGCTTTTCATCGACGAGCCTATAGCTATTTTTCTCTGAGTTGGCCACTCATGAGATAACTAGTTTACCAGGTGAAGGCGTTAAAGGATTTTAACGCAACAGACTCGAGAATTCGACTAGAAATCGACTACTCGACAGTACTAATCTATAGGGGTCAATACGGCACCGTCAAAATCGATAAGCGATCAGAGATAGGTCAATTCGATTGAGATATGTGATCAGTATGTGGGTGATTCCACCTGATTGCAAAATTCTCGTCGAACGACATTGGACTGATTGTTCTGTCTTTTTTGTACCCTCTATCCGTATTTGAAACCTCGAGAATTCTACGACAACTGAGAGTTGCCAATAAGTCGAATATGTACATTGTGGCTTGAAAATAATCAACCACAGGTCAAATGCGCCAAAAATTCCTAAAAGCTACCCTGTAGATTATGACACGCTAAAATCGCGCCAGATTGAAATTAACCGTGAATTTGAACCCGATTTCAGAATTCGGAAGTTCTGTTATGTCACAAGTCATTTTAGGAATGTCAACTCATTCTTAGAAGATTTTTCTGCAAATCGAGATTTTCGGCGAAAAATCAAAGTATGGCCGTTTTGGATCGGAAAATTCATAGTTCCGCTTTTGATCGTATTTTTGGGATACAAGTTGGTTCTATGGGCAAGGAAATATGTGGATTTAAGTGTGGACACATTGGATGAATTTATGGGCTTCAATTTGGATTGAATTGAAAGAGGATTGAATGGAATTGAAGACTTTGAAGGCCAAATGTCACAAAATTCATATGCTATGGGGGAGACAACATTTTGGTCACTTTGGGAAGCTTGTTGGGGAAGCTTCGGGCTGCAAGTGGGTTGTGGATGGTTGAGCAAGTGGTGGGGCAGCCACTTGAGTGAAAAGCCAAGTGTTGGAAGCCTAGGGAGGCCATTTGGGGTCCCCTCTCTTCAGCAGCCTTCTTCCTCCTCGAATCACTCCTTTCTCCATTGTTGAGGAGTCTTGAGAGCTTGAGAGAACTAGCAGAAATAGAGCCAGCCGCCCCCTCCATTGTCGCACACCCGCCGGACCTTTTTCCCCCTCTGTTTTCCCTTATGCCAGTTTTTGCTCCAGATGACCTTCTTGTGAAAACTCGAGTTAAAAGTTGTCTTCCCGTGCGAATCGACTCTCTCTCCACCCACCATCATCTTCAGCACATCCAATTCGTACAGGAGCACCTCGCTGCTCATCAGAACGATCCGCCAGCCGTCCTGTTCGCTGGCCAGAAGCCACCACCCACCAGTTCGTCGGTCCCTTGCCTGCCTGCACTGTTTCACGTTTTCTTCAATTTTTCTCCCATTCCGACCCTTCCTTCGCCCATTCCAACCACTAGCAAGTCCCCCTTGACCCCTGAGAGTCGCCGGTTGCCGGCCACCCCCTCGCCGGAGCTCCGATCAACCCATTTTCGCTATTACAGCTGCTATTTTCCTCCCCCAATTCAGCCAAGAATAGAAGCAGAAGCCAGCAAGGGTTTTCAATCTTCATGGCCTGTTTCTGAGACCTTCCTAGCCTTGGTTGGTGTCGTCGCTTGGAGGTTTGTCGCCCGCCTTGTCGTTGCCGTTGCCGTGGACTCACTGGAATGCTAAACTGGTGAGTTTACTCACTAAACCTTGTTTAGGAGGTTAATTATGCTTAAGGGGTGTTTAGATTAGGCTAAGCATGTTTAGGTGGTTAGATTAGCTTAGTTAAATATTAATTAGATTATGTGGATGGATTAGTTTAGTGGTTAACTAATTAAGGCTAATTAAGTTATTAAATTAGTGTAATCTTGATTAGGCCCTTAATTAATTATTTTGAATTATTTAATTATTTCGAATTTATGAAATTAATTTATATGAAATTATTTTATATTATTTAATTTCGGAATATATTTAATTATTTATTATTTTCCGGAAATTATACCGGGATAGCTGGTGACCGGAATTTCGTGATGATTGCATTGGTGTGTTCAGATTATGCAATTGATTGTTGGATTGTGAAATTGAGTGGTGATTATGAAAATTAGGGTATTTATTAAGAAACTCTTGGATGTCGGGTTTTGACAACGAAAATGGATTGTAAGTACTATATCAAATAGTGGGATTTCAAATGAGATGAAATCACTTTTCAAGGTTCAAATTGATCATGTACCCACACATGACTATTTTCCCGGATGTTTTTAATATGGAGAAAATAGACCGGGATCACTATTTTAATCGAGGCATTTTAGTGCAATGCACGGTGTCCTAGGCCGAGATTGATTGGTCATGTGTTGGTTAAGAGAACCCTTCCTTGAATTGAGTCGGATGGACGTTACCTTATATGGGTTACCCACTCATTGGGTTTCGGGTCGAAGTAGATTCTGGACCTATGCTCCCTTAGGAAAGCTGTCTTTGAGAGACGTAGCCATGCCCAATGGGGAAGAGACGATGCCTAGCTACGCCAATAGACCGCTAAACTTCAAGTAGGCCGTACCCTAGAGGGGCGAAATTAACATTTGGAATGCATGATTGTTTGAGTTAGATTCACCTGATTATGAGACAAAACTGTGTGGCAGGGTATGAGACCTGTCATAATGATTTGGCTTTATAATCGGGACTCTTGTGATTTATTGAGTTGAGTGAGGCATTTCAATTGTTGTGTGCATTAATTATATGCATTTGTGATATGAAATGTGCTGACGTGCGGGAAGGAACTGAGGCGAGGTAAGTTCTCTATGTTGTGTGGCTAGGCCACCCTTGAGTGTATTTCCTTCCTAATAAGGGTTTACGGGGTGAACTTGCTGAGACATTGTCTCACCCCGTTGTGGGCTCAATTTTCAGGTCATTAGGTGGAGGACAAAAGCCCCGAGTCTGTGGAGGTGGAGTCTGAAGGATCGGCATTTGTGTCCGACGAGTAGGTCGTAGGATAGCTTCCTTTTGAGAGTTGATCTTTTGTAGATTTTTTACTAGACTCGTTTTGTATCTAAACCCGTTGTTTATATAAAATTGGCTTTTGTGAAATGTTGCTCTGCTTTCCTATCCCATGCTATTTGTTATCAGGGATTTATTGTTTCGCTTTTGCATGTGCATTTAAAAATGAATGGGTCAGCGACGCGTCTTGGGAACGTCGCATTTGTATCCACCGCAGAGGGATGTGCTCGCGCTCGAGGTTCGGGGCATGACAAGGTGGTGCCACAGTATTGTGGAAATCCTAAAAACAAACTCTAATAGTGCGCTCAACGATGGAATATTGGTTTGTTGCTTAGATAAAGATACTAAAGAAGTAGAGTGGCCTCGAGAATTTTTAAAGGATGCTCTATCGTGGTCAAAACTTGTGCGTGCGATATACATCCACTTTGGCAATCAAGTAGTGATTGCAAGGGCACATAATAGGATATATAATGGTAAGTGTAGACACATTCGTCATAGACATTATACCATAAGGTACTTGCTCTCGAATAGAATAATTTCTTTGCACTTTGTGACATCAAAGGAAAACATTGCAAATCCGCTAACAAAAAGATTGTCATAAGAGCAAATAAATTGCGCATTGAGGGGAATGGGATTGAAAGGCTTAACTCAATAAAGAGGTTCCATGATGAATACTTAACCTAACAATTGGTGATCCCATGGACTAGGTTCAATTGGACAACGTAAATTTTTGGAAACTCTAGTATGTGCACTATCTCTGACTCCTATGATGCAATAGTACTTCCTACAACGTTTTGAGGAGACGCTATGCGTTCAATGATTCCTATAGCCAGGAGTACAACATCCTAGTAAGGTATAGTTAAATATCTTTAATAGGAATGCACCTATATGAGTAGAACTGGCTGACTCTATGAAAATATTTAAAGCTAGATTTTCTAAAACAAGCATCAATCCCAAGAGGTTTTAGGCCGAAAGAATGGACACAACCAAGAACCAATCTTGAATCGTTGATACTCTACGTGAGGTCTATTGTTTGGGCTTATATCAACAAGACGATTCAAGACTTAGTTTGATAGACTTTCACTAAAGAGGGGTCATAGCAAAAGCTACCCATCTTGATGCAGTTTATCTCTATAGGCACACCTGGAAATTTTTCCGAGTAAAAACAATGTTATGTGGAGCCATTAATGCAGGGGATTGTTGTAACTATATGTTATTAATGGCTCAACCTTTAGTTCCCGTATCTCTCCTGCTTGTGCAATAGTTTTATGAACGCGTTAATGAACGAAATAATGGACATATCTCTTAAGCTCTCGTGTAGCAGTTTTATGGACGCGTTAATGGATGCATATTTCAGCACTCACGCAACAGTTTTAAAATGTATCTTTAGTTTACAATAATTAACTTATGAATCTTCTTTAGTTCGTGTGAGATAGAGTCATTCTGAATTAGAATTCTTCTTTAGAAAATTGCTCGTGCTGATTTCTAAATCCCTAAAACATTGCTACTGGAATGTGGGCCATGTGTCAAAATTATGGAATGTCCTGCCGGGCGTTTATCATAAAGGCAAAGGAAAAGGTTATGTAACTAGCACAAATCAAATGTTATCTCAACCCCAATCTCGATACCTAAATTTTTTCGCTCCAAGTGTAAAATTCACATTAGACCAATATTAGGGATTGTATGAGCCCTTCATTAATATATCTAACTGCATTTTCTCGTATTTAGCAATTACGAATGTTGTAGATGTCTGATCATTGATCCTACGTGTAGAATGACAGTCGATGGAGTGGTCGGAGCTCCAAAATCCATCAATATATATATGGAAATTGGACTTTTCAACGTCAAAATCATATCCTGAGCCATGATTAAACTAACCAAGGCCTAACTAAGGCCCATTTTAAGGTCCTAAAAGGCTAAGCACGGCCATGGGCTGTCCATATATGAGGCTCGGCCCATGGCCGAATCGAGGGGGTTTCACGTGAGCCTCCCTCATTCTCGTGCTTGGCTGTGCATGACGCGGGGCATGTCATTCTCGAAATGATCCTGTCGCCATTCTCATACCCAATCACCTTGATGTTTCCCTTATCTAGTCTAGCATGAACCTAGCCCTTCTTACAACCAAGTACCATCTTCAAATTGAAAGGATTGAAGGTAACTCAAAACTAGGGAAACTAATCAAAGGGATGTGAAAAAGGAGATGGCTGGATGCTGGCAAAGGAGATTTCGTGCATGCCATAAGGGTGAGTTGGTGAGCGTATTTGAGGGAACCAAAAGAAAAGGCAAGTCTGGAATGAGTCGAAGAAAGAAAGAGATCTGTTGGGGGCATCATCAACGGACTCGGTGAGAAAGAAAAGTGAAGAATGAATTAAAAAAAAGGAGTAAGAGAGGATATCATTCGCGGGGAGATTAGTCTGGATTTTCTTTGGAAAGGGTCTTCTCCACCACTTGACAAAAAGGGTCCTCGGTATGAAATCTTAGTTTGTCCAATGGAGATGTTGCCTAGACATTTACCAGTAGGTCTTCGAAGACAAAAATCGAATAAGTTGGAGGACTGCTCGGTCAGAATTAGGAGTCCAGCGCGCAGTTGCACGAAAATGGGGATTACGCATTCGTTCTTTGTCGAAATATGTTGGAATATCGTGGAGGCCTCTACAGCACGTTGTTATCCAACCTAACCGAAGGAGACAGACATCATAATTCTAGAGTCCACATTTTGTGGCCAGCTCGTGGCCAGTTTGATGCTTGGTCATTACAGGGAAAGTCCATACTTGCCTTCACGAGAACGGTTAATACGTGCTCTCATCCATTGTTGGAACAAGTTGTAATTTTGATGTGCTTTTCTAGTCACCTGATTCTTCAACCCTATCAAAGGAGTCGCGTATCTGATATTCGGAGCTTCTCTTCATGGACAGTTCGTGACCTACTCGGCCATCCAACGATCAGGAAATTTCTCTGTTCTAATTCTTTTGTATTTCGAATTTGTTCATGTGAACGGACTGAATCTCTTGTTGTTTTGTCGGAATCCATTTTCTGGGAGCGTTTATAAAATTACTTGAAAGCGTGACGTGATTCGCGGTAGGGTAGAGTCTAGGTTCCCCTTGTTTGGATTTCGCTTTCGAAATTTTATGGCTTATATCCTTTGTGTTGAACAATTTCCATTTTGCGCATTGAAACCCTTGTATCACACTGCGTTTCAGAATCGATTTAGGACCTGAAATTGGGCTGAATACACACCGTACAAACCGCTCCATGGTCTGGACAATGGCATTCAGCCCACCGTTGATCTTTGTAAAGCTTTCCTGAGTCAATTTTCGATATTCCTTTGCCCCATAGCTCCTTCAGACAAAAAAACGACATATCATACATTCATTTAGAGTGATTTTAATGCAATTATAACATGCGAAAATAAGAAAGGTCGAAGGTCAATCTATGATTTGATTCACTATTCAAGCTGGTTTGCATTATTGCGATTGACTTTTGACGATTGTTCATCTTATCGTCACTCATTGCATCCTTAACTATGTTTATACACATTTGGACTCGTCCTAACCTCTATTTTGCAAGTTATGAAAGAATTAAAATTGAATAATTGCCGGTTTTTTATGACATTGTTTTGACGTGCAGACCCCTCAAGTGCCATAACTTGGCAGAAGGGGACACTTAAGTGCCATAACTTACGAAAGTTACACTTAAGTACCAAAATTGGAATAAAATGAATCACTTAAGTGCCAATCCGGCCAAAGTCCAGCCAAAAGGCTGACGTGGCTTTTTTCCGGCGAAGCGAGCCCAAAACGATGTCGTTTTGCATGCTAACATGGCCAAATAATGTAAAAACAGCATCGTTTTTGCTGATGTGGTTAAAAAAATATAAAAAAATAATTAAATTTATTTAAAATATTTTAAAAAAATTTTTAAAAAAAAGAAAAAAAAAGAAACGGAAAGGTGGGGAGGCAACTGAGGGATCAGCCCTCAGCCGCCGCCGCCGCCGCCCCGCTGCCGCTAGGAAGGACCGACGATGGCGAGGGGAGGGTCGGTTGAGGTCGCCAAGCGCTGGCCAGGGGCTGGCGACCCTGGCCGACTGGCAACGAGGGCTCGCAAGCCCTCGCCCCGATCTAGGGCGAGGGTCGACGGCCCTCGCCCGGCCGGGCCAAGGGCCGCCACCCGTAGGGGGTCGCCCCAGCGTGCGACGGCCTTGGCCCGGCCAGGCAAGGGCCGCCGACCCTCGCCGGATTTGGGTGAGGGCCGTGAGCCCTCGCCACTAGCCAAATCTGGGCGAGGGTCCCAGCCCTCACCTAGATCCGGCGAGGGCTCGCGAGCCCTCGCTGCCAATTGGCCAGGGTAGTCGGCCCCTGGCCAAGGCCCGGCGACCCCGGCTGACCCTCCCCCTGCTGTCACCGGCCCTTCCCAGCGGCGGCGATGGCGGTGGCTGAGGGCTGATCCCTCAGTTGCCTCCCCACCTTTCCGTCAGCCCAAAATGATTATTTTTAAATATTTTAAATTTAAATAATTTATTATTATTATTTTTACCACGTCAGCCCAAAATGATGCCGTTTTTTCATTATTTGGCCACGTCAGCATGTAAAACGGCGTCGTTTTGAGCTCGCTTCGCCGGAAAAAAGCCACATCAGCCTTTGGCTGGACTTTGGCCGGAGTGGCACTTAAGTGATCCGTTTTTCTTCAAATGTGGCACTTAAGTGTACCTTTCGTAAATTATGGCATTTAAGTGTCCCTTTGTGCCAAGTTATGACACTTGAAACGTTCTTATCCCCATTGTTTTCTGGCCCAAAGTTTAGGTGATACTTGAATTTACTGAATGGGAAAAATGTAAATTACCAGCTTGAGGTATAACTAGTAGTAAAAATTAAAAACTAATGTGGTTATGTTTTTGAAATGTAGACAAAACACAATTAAGAAACATAAAAAATATTTGTGCAGCTCTAAATGAACTGCATGAATTGTGAATTTTGCCCTATGACCAATCACAAATTAAAGAAATAGGTAAAGAAGTCCAGTATTATACAAATAAGCAGTATGGCAAAATGATGGCTTGAAGTGTCAACACCAAACCGAATGCCGTTACTAATCATTAGGTGAATCAGCTTGGATAGCTTCGGTCCATCCGCCACAGTTGCGCACCACATAAAACATCAAAGCGTAAGCGTTGCCACTAGGCCGAATCCCTTTTGGTGAACACATGCTCCAACAAATCCAAACCTCACTGCATTGGAGACTCTCGCATAAGCCGAGAATCCATGAGCTATAAGAGTGTAGATGGGATTGGATGCATACTTGCGGCACTCGATTGAGCAGCCTCACAGGTTGAGCTGATTCACTCCGTCTAAGGCAGGCATTGATCAGAGCGTTGAAAGTAACCAAATCAATTTGGCATCCGAGTTTCAACATTCTACGGACCACGGACAATTGGATTATTACTAGACATCTAACCGACACAGCCTTTCATGTTCACCTAGTAGTTCATGGGTGTCCCATGCAGTGTAGGGTTTGGGGAGATTGTCGCGACCTAACCTCGAGTGCACCATCTAGGGTTTGACTAATGGATTACTAAGACTAAAATTAGCTTTAGCTCTCCCAAGCTCATATCAATTTGCAACTTAGGTTCAAGTTTTTAGCATGCAAATGAATTTTATTTTGGAATCGCCACTAATCAATTTATGGTAAGTCGATTAGACATCTAAGTTAAATAATTGGAGAATTATTTTACTCCTACGAATAAAAGAATTTGGCTATAGAAACTTAATTACACTAGATTTCTTTTATGCCCTTTCAAAACTATTCTTTTCATGAAAAATGTTTATCAAGTAGCTTGAATTCATTTTATTACTCCCTAACATATAAGACGATCTTATAGGTGCACAATCTATCAATTTAACACCCAATGAAATAATAATTAAATTGCCAGACTTATCTCATAGCAACAAAAATGTCTGCAATATTAGCTCAGAATTCACATCAATAACCCTAGATATGATTTCTAATTAGCACGCAGTCATTTAATCTTTTAAGATATTCTCTCATTTAATGAATCATAATCTACGTGCAATGTAATGCAATGATGTACACAAATGTATATATACTAACATGACATGCAACATGCAACCTAATATGTAAACTATATGTCATGCGACATTACTTACGCGTCCTTATTTAAATGATGGGCAAATATTAATGCAACCATCATAATATGTCATACATTTAAATGATCTTAAACATACAATGACTAAATGACGTGCGTGCAAGGGATGACCTAATTTTATGTGACACATGCATAATATTTTTTTTATGTTTTCTTTTCTTTTCAATTAAAATTCGAAATCAAAATTACCCAATAATTAAACATGCAATTTTAATTAAAGAAGAGGAAATCAAACATGCTAAAGCAATGCTTTTGGTATTTTTATTTTAAAAATTCGGAATAAATAAATAAACTAATCTAAACATGTAATCTAGCCTAAAACAAGCAATATTCTAACAAGAATCAAATCTAATTCAAAGATATTATTTTTGGGGTTTTCTTTTTTAAGAAAAGCAATCAAACAATGGATAGATATTTAATTAAATAATGTAATCCACAATCTTACGTTATCTATCTCAATAAGGACACAAAATAAACCAATGATCGTATCCAAGTTGTTATGGATATTGATGGAAGATTTATCCATTTAAATTTAGAAATGGATAAATCAACGATCATATCTGAATGGTTATGAATAAGATAGAAAATTTTTCGTACCCCATGCATCGTATCTTGTGGTTAGAGGTCGGGACCATCTAGGTATGTTGTTAAGCTAGGAAATTTTCCTAACTTGAGGGTATCTCATGGATTATGTTATTTTAGTAAATATCTAACAGAATATTCTAACATCTAATAGAATATATTAGACAATTGCCAAATATATCAAATCACTCAAATAAGGCAATAAAATATTGCAAATATACTAGTATCTTACTTAGTTTGAGGATTTTATTTCCAAATTCGAATGCAATGCAATCGGATCGGAAGGCAGCGAACGGTGGGTCGACGGCAGCAGCGCGACGGATGGCTCGCATGGTAGTGGGCACGATGTCGTACAACCAAGGATATTGA
Source organism: Eucalyptus pauciflora (assembly GCA_007663325.1). Classification (NCBI taxonomy): domain Eukaryota; kingdom Viridiplantae; phylum Streptophyta; class Magnoliopsida; order Myrtales; family Myrtaceae; genus Eucalyptus; species Eucalyptus pauciflora. The sequence continues at coordinate 416,124 of VMYD01000306.1, read as the reverse complement.
TGGCAGCGTTGACGGCAGCGAGACGACTGGATTGAAATCGAGGATCACGGCTAGGGCGGTGCAGTGGTTGGCCGTGTGGGGCGCCATTCATTCATCGATGTAGCGGTTCCCGGCCAATAACTGCTCGTCACTATGGTCCAAACCCACAGAACAATAAACCACAGACCGTGAATGGAACGCCGTCGGTGATGGATTGGGCTGCGACGGGGATTGCGATCAACGTTGGTCGTGTCATGGGGTTCTTGGTCCGGACTCAGTGGCGTCGGCAAGGACAATCGCAGTGGAGGTCTCAGTGTTGTCGAGGAGATCTTGCGTGGACGCTTGGAAGATCTGGGACTGCAGGTTGCCACTAGGAACTCGGTGAATGTGTCGGGTAACAGCAGGAGCTCGCTTTAGAACATCCTGCGTTTCTCTTCCGGGGTGTTATGTATGATGGGAACGTGAATATCCTCCAGGTGTTGCCATGAATGGAAGGGAGCTCTACATAGATTCCCCACATGTGTGCATCCTCCAGAACAAAATAAAAAATAATCTTGATAAAGAGATCTAGACCTTAAATATACGCTATTGGAGCTGGAATTACCGCGGCTGCTGGCACCAGACTTGCCCTCCAATGGATCCTCGTTAAGGGATTTAGATTGTACTCATTCCAATTACCAGACTCAAAGAGCCCGGTATTGTTATTTATTGTCACTACCTCCCCGTGTCAGGACATTGATGTAAGAATTGGAGGCGCGTGATTTTTGCCTATGTTGCTCTCCGACCCCTCCTTTTGCCGACTCAATGTGGCCATCTGTTTTTCAATTGTGTAGCCTCCAAAACTTTATCGTCGTTGCTCACGGCCAGGCGAGGAGTGAAGGCTCCTGCTTTGTCATCGGAGAGGATCGTGGCCAAGCTGGTTGTTGTCAATGCAGCGGACAATCAGTAGCAGGGTTGGCGTCAAGGGGCCGCCACGAACTCAACAAAGTCACGGCCATGAAGAGGTCTTGACCGTGACTCCTTCAGCTCTCTCTTTGCTCTCTCAAGTATGTTCTTTCAATGTGCTCTGAAAATTCTAATTTGCCGACCTCTAACTTGTGAGGCATAATGTCCTATACATAATGCAAACCTAGGTTTAAACTTGATCTCATGGGCTTAGTTTAGGCTTTTCAATGTAACAGGCTGAATTAAGCTCAAGACCTATTTTAATTAATTCCCATGGGCTGAAATTAGATTGAATTGAATTCACTTTGGCCCATCTCCCTATGTAATTTTCGGCCACCATAGCCCTCTAGCGCTAGCTGAATTTTGGCTTCTCTTGCATGTTCAACTTGTCAAATTTCAAGCTCAAAATATAAACTAAATAAAAATACTCTTAAAACTATGTGCTATGCACTTAAATTATAATATTTTTGTTTAGTGGTTAAAAACTAATCCCTAATTTTCTATGCAATAAATGAATAATTGAGTTGCCAAAATTTAGGTGTCAGCAGAGATATTTAATGTACGAGGAACAAAGGCATTACTTAAATATGATAGAATATTTTTAAAATCAAAAAATACTACAAGGCTGTCCAATCTCTCTAGCCTTATCGAGATGAAGTTATCACAGTCCAAGACATAAATCAACACATTTCCTATATATAAAGTTGCAAACACGAAGAGACATGGATGTCACTCACCCAACTCACCAAAACAAAAGATGAGATCGAGAAAGCCAGAGACAGGGTGATGTAATAGCCAGGAGGTTTGCCTAGAAGCAGTCACCCTTGAAAGAGTGCGTAACAGGGGTAGCCCTGTTTTTGGTGTTTGGTCAAGGAAAATCGTAAGGCAATGATAACTAGCTAGGCAGTCAAGCTTTACTCCCTTGGAATTGGTTTAGCCATAGGGAAACCTACGGCTAGATTGAAACTGTTGCAGCTGCTACTGCTGTTTTCTTGATCTACCCAATTGGTCAAGGAAGTTTTTCGAGATGAAGGTATCGGCAACAATGTGTTTTATTGCGGGATAACTTATGATATTCACATCGATCTGTTATTCATAGGATAATTGTCTGGGAAGCCTAATTTGAATTGATTTCAACAAATCCCTCATTATTGCTCAGACCAAGTAATAACAGGATCCTTATTAGTAACCTAATATTTTCTTAGAAAATATATTTTATTCCCCGTTGCTTCCTCGAAATAGAGAAGTCCTGACTAGACACCTAAAGTTATGGGGCTATTTTGCCAAGTTCCTTAGAGAGAGTTGTCTCGCACCACGGCTAGACTCTCGCCCTATACTCGACAAGCTTGAGAAACTACAGGCCATATTGAGAGTGCCCAAAGTAGAGCTCCATGTTGAGCGTCCTCGTCTTGGATCCACAATCCATAGAGGCCTCCATCCGTGAGCAGATGAGGGACAAACTCAAGGTGACAAAGGCTGTCGATGAGCTCATTGAGGCACTCGATCGAACACGTGAGGGGACGGACGTGCTCAAGCAAGAGATCAACATTTGGCATAAGAGTCGGGAATTTTTTGGGATTTCTAGTTAATAATAGAGAAATAGAGGTTGATAAGAATAAGGTTAAGGTTGTACCAGAATTGCCTCCACCAACTTGCAAGAAGCAGTTACAAATGATAATTGGGAAAATCAATTTTCTTTGAAGATTTATTGCTAATCTATCTAGCAAGATAGAGGTGCTTTCTCCTTTGTTGAAATTGAAAAATCAGGATGAATTCGTCTGGCGAGAGGAGAATTGGCGTGCTTTTGAGAGGATAAAAGCATATTTGACTAGTCCTCCAGTGTTGATGCCACCAAAAGTAGGCAGGCCTCTAAATCTTTGTGCGTCAGCCACTGATATTATAATTGATAGCATGTTGGCACAAGAGAATGGCGAAGGCAAAGAGCAAGCGGTCTATTACCTCAGCAGGATATTGAACGATGCCGAGAAGAGATATACTACTGTTGAAAAGATTGGTTTATCATTATATTTTGCTTGTACGGAACTACGGCATTATTTGCTGCCAGTTGTCATTCATGTGATATGCAAAACCGCCGTTATTTGAGTATATTCTTATGAGGCCTATAGTGAAAGGTTGAATCGCAAAATGGTCCTTCACATTATCCGAGCTGGACCTAGTGCATGTATCGATGAAAGCAGTAAAGGGACAAGCCGTAGCTGGTTTTCTTGTGCAGTTTTCATCTATTGAAGTTGAAGACTTCAGAAGTGAAAGTTATGCACAGTTGGTCGCATGGTTGTTGCACTTTAATGGTCCGTCCACATCTACTACATCAGGAATAGGGGTTTTGATTATGTCTCCAAGGGGGCATAAAACAAAATTCCAGTTTAGGCTAGATTGTAAATGCTCTAACGATCAAGTCGAATATGAAGCGCTCGTAGTCGGCCTCTATTTGCTAGCTGACATGAGTGTACAATCGATCAAAGTGATGGGTGATTCGACAGTGATAAAACAGTTGAGAGGAGAATATCAATGTCTTAATGAAAATATCATTGAGCATTACCACAAAGCAAAAAATTGTTACCTAAATTCCCCAACTCGAAGCTAGTACATATACTGCGATATCAGAATGCGGAAGCCAATGAGCTAGCTCAAATGGCATCTAGTTATTGTATCACAAAGGGATTGGCCTACACTTTAATAATTGAGATAAAAGCTTTGCCACTATCTCAATGAATTATGGTTGCCAAGGACAAAACAAAAAGGGACGGGCAAGATTGGAGGATATTGATAATAAGATATTTGGAAAATCCCTAATCACGAGACAAGAAGTTGAGAAAACAAGCACTAAAATATATACTCCTAAAAGAAGAGTTATATCAACATACCATAGAGGGAGTATTGTTAAGGTGTTTGAATAAAAGGGAGATAATGTTGGCAATGACTGAGATTCACGAAAGAATTTGTGGGGCTCATCAATCAGGTATTAAAATGAAATGACTGTTAAGACATCATAGCTATTTTTGGCCCACAATGACCTAGGATTGTATAGACTACGCGAAAGGGTGCAGACCTTGCCAAATACATGGCCTAATCCGGCATGTCTCGACCACCTTATTGAAACCAATAGTGAGGCCATGGCCTTTCAAGGGATGGACGATGGATATCATCGATATATGCCGACCTCTAACTTGTGAGGCATAACGTCCTCAACTTCATAATGTCATACACCCGCCATTAAGCAAGATACACCCGCTGTCGAGTAAGAAACATTTTACATAATTCTGGCCACTCATTACTTTAGCAATGTCATACAAAAACATGACCCAAAATATTGTGAGGGAATTCATCAAGAAGCATATCATACATCATTTTGGCATTCCCGAAACCATAACGGCTAACCAAGGGATTGTCTTCATGGATATCAAAGTTCTCAACTTTGTAGAATCAACCGGAATAAAGATGACACATTTAATACCATAGTATGCACAAGCCAACTGACAAGCTAAGGCGTCAAACAAAGTCATTATTAACTTGATAAAGAAGCATATCAAAGAAAACCCAAAGGAATGGCACATGACTCTGTCAATAGTGTTATAAGCATACCACACATTGAAGAGATCGACAATACGGACAAGCTTGTATTTTTTGACCTACGACCAAGAGGCGGTCTTGCCACTAGAAACCACAGTGCAATCACTAAGGGTTAGACTACAAAGAGAGATTTTGCCGGAGGAGTATGACGAAGCAATGTACATGTAGTTGGATGAACTAGATGAGGTATGATTAGCGGTGCTACATCATGTGATTGCTTCAAAGAAGAAAGTGGTGATAGCTTAGAATAAGCACGTGAAGGTTAAATTCTTTGCCTGGGGGATTTGGTTTGGAAGACGGTTCTATCATTTCACACAAAAATCGTAACATTAGGTAAGTGGTTGACCATTTGGGAAGGACTGTATCAAGTGATTGATGTTTTAAGCAGCAACACCTACAAATTAACAAGCTTAGAGGAGGAAGAGTTGCCGTGTTTCATCAATAGAAAATATTTGAAGTTGTTCTATCCTACAATGTGGGAAATGAATGTGTAACACCCTCGATACTGACTCCATCAAGGATTGGTCATGGTCTGACTGACTGATCACGAACTGATCGAGGTGTTGGCCGTGAATTTTGTACCAACCAGACCAATAAGATGAGGTCACCAACTCATAAGACGACCTTTTGATCACAAAGATTGATCACGGGATGATTTTGGATCGGTGGATGATCATGGGTCAATCCGATCGGTCGTAGTGCCCGGTTGCGAGTGATTCCGCGCGGCTATGCACCGATACACGGACGATTCGACTTGACCAAATGTGATCATCTTTCGACCAAAAATGCATCATTCTCTATTTACTTCTTAGTAATCAGAAAGGAATCTTGAACTAGTGATGTCCAATCGTGGATTGGTAATGTGCTGACCATGAACCATATGGATGGATCAGATGTCAACCAGAATGAGCTTAGGGATAGACCCAGCTATTTCTTCACTAATTTTAAGGTCCATGAGTGCCTTCGCTTAATGCTAGGCCATGGGTAGCCTTAGGATTAGCCTTGAACTGACCGAATGACAACTGACCTTTTAGGCCGACCGACCGTCCAAAGGAATGGTTCGAGATAAAGGAATGGTTGGGACAAAGGCATGGTTGGGACAAAGGCCCAATCAATTACTGTATAGAACATGCCTAGTATAGTAAAAACGGTAATCAAGTTGCTTTCTCGATTTTTTATAAAATTATCCCTTACGAATTTGAACATGTTTCCTTCACAAATTTTTTAAATGAAATCCATATATACAACATATTAAAATTCAAATAGTTTTGTGAAGATTTAGATTTCGAAATGAGTCTCTCTCTTTGACCGTTGAAACTGCTCGACGGATGAATTTTTTTGGTTGTGTTCAATGATTTGTTGCTCTTTCCACAAAACAAATTTGGCTTGGATTTCTGCATGAAAAATATTTTCTAAGGTCTTCTCTATAACATATTAGAATTTTATAATTTTTCGAGCCCGTTTGGTAAGGTAATGATACTAATTTCGAAAGTTATTCAAAACTATTTTTGTCTTAGAATGGGAGAACCACACGCCCAACTTGGAGGGGAAGGGGGCTGCACACCTACCTTGAGGAAGAAGCCAATCTAGAGTTTTCTTGGCTTGAAGATAAGAATGTATTAAATGCTTTTGGAAGCTAGCTAATTAATGAGCTTAATGAGTCACACGCTCATGTGGTTAACTTGGAGAACAAGTTGTTCAAAGTCCAAGTTTCTTGATGACCAAATCTTAGGTAAATCTTAGGGTATGATGACCCTAAAATGTAGCCTTGATGAACAAGGCAAGGACCAACCAATTAGAAGAAGACGTTAGGCATTATATAGGCTTATGTGTCCCTTAGGCACCATAGGAAATAATGAGTCTAGATTAAGCCTTGGAGAGCAAGCAAATAGGTGGATCAATCACAAGCCAACACCAAAGGACCTAGGCACCAACTCAGGAAGATAGGTAGGCCAACTCATCATTTAGGCATAATCATGAGTTTGCATAAAAATCTAAGAGGAAGATGCCTATAAATAGGAGAAAGCATCCTCACATTTTAAGGAGGAGCCATTCTCTCCCTTTCCTTTCCCTTTCTCTCATTTCTTTCACGCCATTCTCTTTCAAGCCATCCTAGACGCCAACTGACCACCAAAGAAGCATCTTGGAGCTAGGTCCAAAAAGTAGTAAGTAGATTTTCCTAACTCTTTGATAGGGCGATGTGGTACGCTTATCGATTTTAGGATCATGTCACCATTTGCTTGTGTTGGCTTTCTATTATTATGCTTGTTGTTGCATTGAGTAAGTTCATGATCTAGCGTGAGTGTCGAGCACACCCGGATGTCAAAGAATGGCCTTGGTGACTTTGGATGTTTGCCAAGGTGGGTGCATGACTCACACTTAATCCTAGGACAATATTGAGGCGTGTTGTACTCGGGACAAGTCAGGGGTTGATGCTGAAGCCGGAGCGAATAGTTCCAAGTCAAGACCACAAGGCCAAGTCGCATTCGGCATGAGTTTAATTTAGTAAGACATAAGAGTCGTTCATTGATTCACTTTGTATGGCACGCCTTTTGGGCCTTTCATCCGGCTAAAAGTTCAAAGATAAAATGAATTGATTGATACTTGAAACACATGGACACACAATGGACTTACATGCAGACGCTGTGTGACATCCTAAATTTTCGACCCGTTTTGATAAAACAAAATGGGCTTTTCATCGGCCCACCTATGGTCCATTTTCTCTGAGCTGATCACTCACGAGTTAACCAATCTATCGGGTGAAGCCGTTAAGGGATATAACGTGGTAAAATCCCTAAAAGCTAGCCGGTAGGTTGGATTGGACTAAAATGCATCCGGTTGATTTTAACCACAAAATTGAATTCGGTTTCGGGAATCGAACGTTCAAGCGTGTCACGATTTATTTTTAGGATCTCGTCTCATCTTCTGAAGAAATTCCGTCAAGTCGCAAATTTTGTAGAAAAATCCCTTTTTGGACAAATCAGAAAATAAATGAAAATTCGGAAGCGCACCTTCAGTTGGAATTTTGGTCACCATTTTGCATGGTTATGTGAAGACTTGAAGGGGAATTTATATGGGCTGTTGTGACATCCAGATTTTAGAATTCTAGTTTCAATTGAATAAGTCGGGTATTTCATCTTCGCGCCTATAGCTCTCTTCTCTGAGTTGGCCACTCACGAGATAACTAGCTTATTAGATAAATCCGTTAAGGAATCTAAACGCAAGAGACTTGAGAATTCGACCAGGAATCGACTGCTCGACCGTGCTAATCTGTAAGGATCATTACAGCACAGTTAAAAAAATCAATTAGAGATCGGAGATAGGTTGACTCGACAAAGGTATGTGATTAAGTGTGGGTGATTCCACCTAATTGCACAATTCTTGTTGATCGGCATTAGACCGATTCTTCTGTCATTTTGGTACCCTGTGTCTACATTTGGGACCTTGACATTTTCACGACAATCTAGAGTCGCCAATGTGTCGAAGATGTATATTGTGGCTTGAAAATAATCAACCATAGGTTAAATGCTCAAAAATTTCTAAAAGCTATCTCATAGATTAGGACGCGCTAGGATCGCGTCATAATGAAATTAACTGTGAAATTGAATCCGAATTCAGAAATTGAAGGTTTTGTCATGTCACAATTCATTTTAGGAACGTCGACTCATCCTCAGGAGATTTTTTTGCAAACTGAGATTTTTGGCGTAAAAGCAAAGTAAGGCCGTTTTTGTTCGGGAAAGTTAGAGGGCCGATTTTGATCGCATCTTTGGGATGCAAGTTGGATCATATGACGGGGAAAAGTCATGAGATGGATGAGGGCACCTTGGCGGATTTATTTGGACTTCAATTTTAGCTCAATTGGATTTATTTGGAAGAGGATTGAATGAAATTGAATAAGATTGAAGAGGGAAATGTATCAAATTCGTATGCCATGGGGTGCATGACTTCGTATGCCATGGGGTGCATGACATTTTGGACCATTTGTCAAGCTTATTGGGGAAGATTGGTGGCTGCAAAGGGCAGAGGGTGAGGGCCATGGATGGTGGGGACAAGCCAAGGGAGAGAGAGACAAGTGTTGAAGGCTAAGGAGCCTTTGGGGTCCCCCCTTGTTCAGCAGCTATTCTTACTCCTTGAATTGAGGCTTTCTCCATGGCTTGGAGAGACCTTGAGAGAACCAAAGAAAACCAAGCACACCAGCCCCTCCACTGTCGCACGCTTGCAAGGCCACCGTCGGCCGTTTTCCTCCTCCGTTTTCCCCTCGTTCCAGTTTTTGCTCCAGCCGACCTTTTGCCAAAGATCCGAGTAAAACGTTAACTTCCTGGATGAATCAGTGAACGAGCCACCTATCACTGCGAAGAGGACATCTAGATCGTTCCAAAGAGCCCGGCCTCGGCCTGAACAGAGCTTCCGGCTGTCTTGTACACCGGCGAGAAGAAACTAGCCACCGGTTCGTCGGTCCGCCTAACAGTTCGCTCGATTTTGCCATTTCAGTGTTTTCTTCAGTTTTATTTTCCATTTCAACCCTACCTCCACCCATATCAACCACCAGCAAGTCCTCCTCGACCCCCGGGTGCCACCGGTTGCCAGCCAACCCCTTGCCGGAGCTTCGGCCAAACCTGTTCAGCTCTGTTTCTCCTTCGGCGACCAGTTTTTCAAAGTTGCAGAGGGAGTACGAATTTATAGCTGATGTTCCAGCCCCGAGACTGCCTTGGATTGCTATGGTTGAGGTTCCTGAGCCTCCTTGCCGCCGTCCATCAGCCATACGCCGCCCCCAAGCCGCCGGACCTTCGCCTCTCTTCGTTTCCAGCCCTTTTCTCCACCGGTTCCAGCTTGTTCGTTCAAGATCAGTAGCTGAAGACCAGCCAGCTATGGGAGCTTCAAGGCCTCTTTTAGGTGTCTTCTCGGACTCCGTTGGTGTCACCGCTTCGAGGTTTATCGACTGCCTTGGCGTCGTGGTCGCCGTGGACTCACGGCTCGCAAAACCGGTGAGTTTATCCTCTAATCCTCGCTTAATAAGTTAATTATGCTTAAGGGGTGTTTAGATTAATCTAAGTAAGTTTATGTGGTTAGATTATATTATTTAAATGTTAATTAGATTAGTTGTATGATTTGTTTAGTGGTTGATTAATTAGGGCTAATTGTATGTTTAAATTAGTATAATCTAGTTTAAGCCCTAATTAATTATTTTTAGTTAATTAATTATTTCGAATTTTATAAATATTATTTTATTAAATTCTATTATTATAATATAATATAAAATTATTTAATTTTCAGAATTAAATTTAATTATTTAATATTTTTGAAAATTTCGCCAGGATGGTCGGTCTTTAGAATTTCGTGATGATCGCAGCGGTGCGGTCAGTTTGTGCTAATTGTTTGTTTAATTTGAGGAATTGAGTGATTGATGATTGTGGTTAATTATTCTAAAAGTGTGGAATTGAGTGAAATTAGAGAAGTTTTGGTACTTAACTTGAAAATACCCGGTGTTGGCTTTTGGCACCGTAATTGGTTTGTAGAACCAATTTGAATCGTTGGATCTGAATGGATTTTTTATCCAGTTCTCTGGTTTATTATTGTTTATGCAGCTTTGGCAAGTAAATATTTATTTATATCAGCTACAGCTTTTGAGAGCTATTATATCAGCTACAACTTTTGCAAGCTATTATGTTATCTATCAGCTACAGCTTTGGTGAGCTACCGTCTATATATTACAGCTTTGGAGAGCATATGTCTTATTGACGAATGATTTGATAGATGGTATTAAAAGATAGATAGTATGAATGAGTTGAATCGTTGGGACTAATTTGATTGGTTGAATTATGAAATGTACTGACGTGCAGGAAGGGACTGAGGCAAGGTAAGCTCTCTTTTCTATTTGTGTGGCTAGAGCACCCTGAGGCGTATTTTCTTCCTAATCAAGTCTTAGGGGGTAGAACTCACTGAGACATTGTCTCACCCCATCGTGGGCTCAATATTTTCAGGTCCTTAGATGGCGGTCGTGGAAGACTCAAAGCCATGGACATTTGTGGAGGTGGAGATTGAAGAATCTACGAACGTGTCTGACTAGTTGGTCTTAGGACAGTTCCATTTTTGTTGAGCCGGTCTATTTTATAGACAATTCAATGTTAAATATAAACCTATGTGTTTATAAGAAAGCTTGTTTGGTTGTGATTGATTGCCTGCTTTTCTATCCCAAGTTAATTGTTGTTAGGAGATTTGTTTCACTTCCGCATGCGTAATAAAAAGTATGGGTCGGTGACGTGTTCTGGGAAGTCGCATATTTCTATCAACCGCAGAGGGATGTGTGCGCGCTCGGAGGATTGGGGCGTGACAGTTGTGGCCATGACATTTTGGCCATCAAATCGAAGTATTTAGTAAGAAATTGAAAGGAAATTAGATAGAAATTCGTAGGGGCTAGATTATTGAGATTTTTGGCCATCAAAGGAAGTTATTTGGTGAAAAAAGTGGTGGAAATTCGTATGGCTGCTGGAAGGGGATTACTTGGTCATTAAAATGACTTGAATTGGTGTGAAATTGAAAGAAAATAGCTAGAAATTCGTATGGACATATTGAAGGATTTATTTGGCTGCCCAAAGTATTTTGTTTGTGAGGATTAAAGGGAAAAATGGCAATTGGGTGGGTTCTTGACTTTAGGGGCTTGTTAATCATCATTTTGATATTTTGAGAGGCTTGTAATTGGCCGAAATATTGACTTATTTGACTCAATCTTATCCCTCCCTCTCTTTCCTCTCCCCTTCTTACGTGCATTTATTTTTTCCCCTTAAACCGACCAGTCCACTCCTCCATTCCTTCCTTCTTCTCCACATATTCTTCCATCTCCATTCTCCCTTGGTACTTCAGCTTCTCCTTTCGGCCACACCACCCAACAGCCCCACGTTCCTTCCACTCATGCAGCAACAACAGCTTCCCCCAAGCGACGTCCCACTCCACCTCAGCTCCTCCATCTTCCACCAACACATGCCCGCCTCTTCCATCTTCTACCCACAAAACAGAACCAACACCAGCCCGCCAGAATTTCCAGCTCCATCAGCAACACCTATGTCCTTCAAAATAACCTAAGGAGCTCCGAAGTCTAGATATGTAAAGGTCAGCAACTTGGCAAAATACTCTGTAACTTCAGGGGAAGGGGTATCTCCTCCCAAAGGGGATCACAACCCATTCACCGAAGAATAAATTGGAAATCAACCCTTTTTTTTATAGTTTATTTTATAAAAAATAGATGAAATGAACTTTTATTTCAACTTTAGCATAATTCATATATTCGGAATAAATCTGGAATTTAATTAAACTCCCCCCGAAAAAGAAGACTATCATGAAACTGGGCTAGCAATGGGGTTACCTACTAGCCTAACATCTATATGTGTAACTCAACATAAAAAGTATAAGTAAAATTGAAACTTGACCATGGACCATTTTACGTGGGCCATCGTGGATTTTTTTCTTCTTTGCAAAAAAAAGAAAGAAAGAAAAAGAAAAGACAGATCTGTCATTCGGGAGTCATTTGGTCAAAGGTTCCAGCCATCATAGTCGTTTGCGACCCCTTCAGCGTGGTGGACTAGCTGAGCCAAGCACAAAGTCCTCCAATTTTGGCCAGAACCTCAATTAGGCATGATGTTGGTAAGATTTTATGTATGAATAACGCAGAGTTCACACTCTTCATTGATAGGTAGCAATGCCGAGGCTATCCCTCGTACGATTCAGTATCTCTTTTTTCACATCTAAAAAAGCTTAATCTCTCTTCGAATAGATGAGAGTCCGAGGAACTGGACATGAACTCTTAGATAAGGGATGAGTTCCTTTTTCTTCTAGATGTGAGAATAAGAAAGAGAAAAACTCCCAGGAAGCTTTCGATATCATGGATTTTTTATTTTCTCAAGTATCAGCGAAAAGTCTAACTTTGACTTGGCTGGATGTGACTATGTATGTGATATTTGCCAGATTCTAGCTGCAAGCCGCGCCTTTTCAAAAGAGAGAGACATAACAAAACATGGTCGAGATTTTTCAACCATCGTGTGTTGTAATCCGACGTGGATTTGAGGAAAAAACCACGGTTGAGAATTGACAACACTTGTCCAAATTTAATGTAATTTAAGGCAACCAAAAAGTAGTAGAGATTATATCCTCGCCTAGATACTTGAATTTACTTGATGGGAAAATGTGAATTACCAGCTTGTGGCATAGCTAATCATAAAAGTTAAAAATCAATATAGTTATGTTAATAGAACTGTAGAACGCAATAAAAGACTAAAAGATACGTGTTCAGCTCTGAATGAACTGGATGAATGAAAGGAATGGGGTAAAAAATACCAGTATTAGTATTTAATTCGTTCAATCTCTATGTTGGGGATGTGCAACAAAAACTCGATGTTAAGGGTGTCAACAGTTTAGATTTTCATGATACCCGAATCGACCCGACCATGTTTGCTACACATGTGTTCGCAACCTGAACTGTTTAGTACCTCGGTTTACGTCACGCCCTGATCCTCGAGCGCGTGCCCATCCCTTTCTGGTCAATAAAATTGTGCGACTTCTCAGGACGAGTCACCGACCCTTTCTTTTTATTGCACATGCAGAAGCGAATAACAAATCCCCCGACAGTAACCATCTCATGATAGAAAAGTAGGACAACACATTCATAAAGCAAACATGATTTTATAAACACATTAAGTCATTTACAAAAGCCTATATCCAAAAGACTACCGAGACTAACTTTCCAAAAAGAAGTGGTCCTAACTGACCTACACTTCAGATCACATTCTCTTGGCTCTAGGCCCTCCACTCGACAATCCTGAAAATTGAGCCCACGACGAGGTGAGATATAAATCTCAGCGAGTTCAAGATATAAATCTCAGCGAGTTCATGCTCTAAACCCCGATTAGGAGGGTCATACGTCTAGAAGTGTCCTAACCACACAACCATGCAATCACAGAGACTTACCTCGTCTCAGATCCACCCTGAAGATCAGCACAGTTCATAAACACAAATGCATATAATTAATGCACATGACAATTGAAATGTCTCAACAACTCATTTAATCATAAGGGTCCCGATTATAAGGCCAAACCATTATGACACAACTCATATCATGCCACACAGTTTTGTCTCATAATCAGGCGCATCAAACTCAGACAATCATGCGTTCCAATTGTTAATTAAGCCACTCAACGCACTACTGACTTCCATGTTCGACAGTCTACTAGCGTAGCCAGGCATCTTTTCTTCCCCATAGAGTATGGCTACGTCACATTGATGACTATCCCGAAGGAGCTTAGTTCCGGAATTTACTGCAACCCGCTACCTTAATGCATGGGTAACTCGAAAGTGGGATTTAGTAACGTCCGGCTTAAATGCTAGGACGGATTCTCTTTAACCAACACACGATCAATCACTTTCAGCCCAGAACACCGTGCATTGCATTCAAATGCCTCCATTAAAATGGTGAACCTGGCCTATTTTCTTCATATTAGAAATACACGGTAAAATAGTCGTGTGTGGGTACACAATCAATTCACTCCAGAAAATTTGATATCATTTTTTTTATATCCCACTATTTTATATAGTACTTAAAATTATTTTCGGTGTCAAAATCTGACATCCAGGATTTTTTGAACAAATATTGAAATTCACAAATTTTTGGAATAAATAACCACAAATCCAATCAGTACTCAATTTACATAATTCAACACTCAATTGCAAAAATTGATCACACCATTGCAATTGGCACAAAGTTCCGATCACCGGTTATCCGGGTCTAATTTCCGGAAAAATAATTAATAACTAATTAATTTCTAAAATTAATTAAATAAATCAATTTAAATACTAAAAATACCAACCTAGGCCAAAATTGCTAAATTAAATACCGATACGGGCTCGGAAAATTCCCGAACCCTTCTAAATAAATAGCACATCATATCTAGGCCTTGATTAATTTAATCTAACCACATAACATGCACAATTGACTAATTAAATCACTAATCTAATCTAACTAACTAACCACCTAATCCCTAATTAAATTAACTAAATACCCCTTAAAATTCATTAGCCTACTAAGAAAAGTTTAGTGCATAAACTCACCGGTTTATTGCGGAAATCGGTTCACCGCGACGACGACGTGACAACGGCCGAAATCCGAATTTTCGGCGGCGTTGACAGACACTTGGACCGGGCCTAAAAGCCTTGCAAGCCCACAGTAAAAAGCTGGCTCGGGCCTCCTTCTCGGGCATGGGAGTCGCTGAATTGGGCTTGGCTTCGTGGGCTTGGGCTTCAAGACTGGGCTGCTGAAATGCAATTGAAGATGGGCTTTGAAGGCTGGGCCGAAGAATTCAATTCATGGGCTGATTTTGGCTGAAATGTGGGTTGGCTTGCGTGAAGATGGGCCCACGTTTAAGTGGACTGAGCTGCTGCAGGCGTGGGCTCGGAAACACAAGCTGCTGGGCTGATCCACGAGCGAAGGAGAGGGAGACAACGCGGGGCAACTTGCTGGCAATGGCTGCTCTTTGGGTTGCTGACACGAGCGAGAGAAGCAGCAAAGTCCACGAGCTTAAGAAGCTGGACGCTGGCCGCGTGGAGCAGGGAAATCTGGTGGAGATGCACGTTGATGGAGCACGCGGGGATGTGGCCAAAGTTGCTGGAGGAAGATTCGATGGAATGATGGCTGCTCGGTGGGGTTTTGCTTCGTGGGATGGCAGCAGGATTCGAATGGGAGGGGGAGAGGAAAAATGGAGTCAAATGTTGGTGGGGTTTGACTTGGTGAAAGGGGGAGATGGACGTGTGGCAGGGAGCAGCGAAGATGGAGGGAAAGAAAAATGATGGGTGGACGTGTGACCTTGAGGCTTCGGTGGAGTGGACTTCGACCGAATGAACGTAAAGCAGAAGCTGAGATAGAAGGAATAAAAATGAAGAGAAGCCGTGAAGAAGATGGGGACGGAGGAGGCGTGCTCAAGACGTTGAGGGGAAGGAAGTCCAAATAAAATATCTATAATTATCATTGTCTTGTCCAAAAGTATTCAAGTTTATCCTAGAGTGTCCCCCAATTATTTTCTTATTAAAATTCCCCAAATGATCAAATTTTGAAGCCAATTTTGCTGCCCCCAAAAATCAGCTCCGAATTTCACCGATTTTACTTCAATTTCTTCACTCAATTCCTCCAATTGAGTTCTAATTTCGATCAAGAAAAATCCCATACCATTTTTTGCAAGTCCCCAACACTCAAAGGCTTGGCTTGGAAGTCCAAATTTTCTTTAATTTGGCACGTCTGAATTTTCGCTATTTTTCCGCAACATCTGAATCGATTTTCCGTAAAAAATCCCGGAATTTTCGAAAATTCCTCAAAAGGTGAGTCGACATTCCTAATATGACTCGTGACATGATATGACTTTCAATTTCTAAAATCGAGGTCAAATCTGCGGTTAATTTCAATCTGACACGATTTTAGCGTGACCTAACCTATCGGATAGCTTTTAGGAATTTTTGATGCAATTGACTCGTGGTCGATTTTCTTTGAGCCACACGTACCTCTTCGACACATTGGCGACTCTCGATTGTCGTGAAAATCTCAAGATTTCAAATACGGACACAGGGCACCAAAATCACAAAAAAATCATTCTAGTGCCAATCAACGAGAATTTTGCAAATTAGTGAAATCACCCACGTTTAGCCACACATCTCAGTCAAACCGACTTATCTCTGATCTCTGATCGATTTATGACAGTGTCGTAATGACCATTGCAAACTAGCACAGTCGAGCAGTCGATTCCTAGTCGAATTCTCAAGTCTATTGCGTTAAAATCCCTTAATGGTTTCACTTGATAGGCTAGTTATTTCGTAAGTGGCCATTTAAGAGAAAAGCACTATAGTTGTTGCGACCAATTTTTTGGGTGTGAACCACCTAGGGTTTGGCTAATGGATTGTTAAGCCTAGACTTAACTCGGGCTCTCCCAAGCCCATACCAATTTGCGACTTAGGTTCAAATTTTTAACGTGCAATTGATTTTTAACTAGGAGTCGCCACTAATCTATTTTTAGTGGGTCGATTAGAAACCCAAGCAACGGGAGGTTTACTTTACTCCTACGAAACAGAGACTATGGATACGGGGACTTGGTTACACTAGATTTCTCTAATGCCCTTTCGGTACCATTATTTATTTAAAAAAATGTTTGGCAAGCAGCTTGGATTGATTTTAGATCTATTTCCCTAACATATGAGGCAATAATGCGGGTGCGCAATCTATCAATTTAACACCCAAGAAAGCAATGAATAAATTGTAAACTTACCTCAAAGCAACGAAAGCATCTGCGTTGTTAGATCAAAATTCACATCATCAACCCTAGATATGATTTCTAATTAACACGCAATTTCTTTTTTGTTTTCACTTTATTTAATGGGAACTTAATCTATATGCAATGCATGTTAGTAATCTAATATGACATGGCAACATGACCTAAATTACATGACATGGCAATATGATCTAAATTATATGACATGAATAGAGTAAATCCTAAAGAGATGCAATAATCAAATGCAATCTAAATGACCTAATTCTATTGACAAGCAATTTCTAATTAAATGGGCCTAAAAAAAAAACTAAATGACGCGCATTTCATTTAATCTAATCCTAAATGACATATTCATGACATTTTTTCTTTTTTCTTTTTCCTAAAAAAAATGCAATTTATCCTAAAAAATGGAAGTAATTTATCCTAAGACATTTTTTGGATTTTTTATGAAATTCGAAATTAGGTAAATGTGAAAGTTACCTAGCTAGATTAAGATTCTATCTAATTTATATTAAGGATTAGGTTACCGTAATTTAAACTAAGATGTTGTCTTAACTTAGCAATCTCTAATCCTAGATGCGGTCTATCTAAAAAAAAAAAGAAACCAATTTATTCTAAGGCATTTTTTGGTATTTCCTTTTAAATTCGAAATTATAAAAATGTGGAAATTATCTACCTAAATTAAAATGTCATCTAATTCGAATTAGGAATGAAGTTATGTCAAATCCTAATTTAAACTAGAATGTTATCCTAACTTAGAAATCCCTAACTAAAATGCAATCTACTTAAGATTTTTTTTTTATCTAAACTTATAATGAATTAAAAACTATTATCTAGAATTAAATTACGTGCAATCTTACTCTAAAATGCAATGACATGCAAAGAATGCCTTAATTCTACATGAATTATGCATGATGTTTTTTTTATTAATTTCGAAATTAAAATTTAACGTGCAAATCAAATAATAAAAAACTAACGTTCTAAATGAATATACTTTCTTTTTGTTTTTTATTTGAAAATTCGAAATAAGATTGCAATTCTAAATATGCAAGATAATCCTAAGACTAGGAATATTCTAAAACAAACCTAATCCTAATTCAATTTCTTTTTTTGGATTTTTTCCTTTTACGAAAACAAAATCACACAGCAAATCAAATAAGATAAGATTGATATCCAAAAATTGGCAAACCATATCTCGCGCATGAGATCGGGTTGGCCAAACTTAAACAAAATTGCAAATCGAATCTTGGGCATGAGATCGGATTGTCGATTTTTGCCAACCCTAATTTGAGGGGCACTTTCCTGTCGGGAACTTCAATCTTACATGAAGGAACAATTATACTAAAAAGAACAAATAAAGTAAAATAAAATGAAATAATAAAAAGAAAAATAAAATAGAACTATCTACCTAACGTGATTTTTTTTTCTTTTAGCTTTTGCCTTCCAAACAACGTTGGCAGCTTATGGTAGGTCACCGGCGTCGGAGTGGGGAATCAAGGTTGACCCTACGTCGGCATGCATGCAGAGGATCAAGCGAGACGAGGAAGCGTCACGAAGCAGATCGTTGTGATACTTTGGCTTTCTTTCGTCCTTTCTTTTTGCTACGGATCTCTCTAAAATTGAGGCCCCAAGAGAGATACAGAAGAGAAACCCACGCTCAAGATTTTCAACGAGCGAACCTCCCTCCTTTTCTTCTTCTGGCTACCCTTCTCTCTTTGTTCCTTGACCTTTCTACTTGTTGATCATGGAAACCCAGCAACAAGACTTCAAAACTTGAAGGTGTGGCCTTGCATATCACTAGCGATCACCGCAAAGAAAAAGATCATGGACTCACGTGTACCTCTTTCATATTGTGAACTCCTCTATGCGTGCTTTGGATGGTGGATTTTTTTTTTACTCAACGTGGCCGCGTATTCAATGTGTGGCCTCCTCCTCAAGACATCTCATTGTCTTTCTTTTATATTCATGAGAAGATTAAGCTCCAAGAGAAAAATTAAACTTCCACTTTCCTTTACTGAATTATGCATGATTCCCTTTTATTATGTAATATTTCTTATTTCGAATCAAAGAATATATTACTCAATATATGTCCCCACGTGCAATATTCTCTTTATCTTTTCCTAATATTCCACTTGAAACTTTCCTTTCCGCCAAAAAAATATATCTTTTGGTGTATATTGCCTGAATATGTGAAAAATCCCCCTTTGTAAAAAAAATCAACGCTCGCCGTCGGTCCAATGCAAAAATGGAATAATATAAATGGATGCTCCTAAAGCTATATGCTGCAATTTTAATTCTATTTTTTTTAGGGGTAAAATTAATCCCTAGTTTTTATGGAATGAATAAACAACTGGATTGTCAAAATTTAGGTGTCAACAGTCACGTCGATTAAAAATGCCCGACTTATCCGATCGAAATCAGAACCTGAATTTTTAGGATGTCATAGTTTAATTCAGTCCGAGATGCAAAAGAGACTTTCTTGGAGGGCATTCTTTGGGAGGAAGACAAAAATGTTTGTGTACCCATTTTCTTTATTATCTATTATCCGAATAAGAAGGAACCCAACCTGAAAAGACCATAAGATTTCGGTTTGGTTTTGTGCGGATATTTTTTATACCTGTAACCAATACCTTCACCGAGAACAATGTTAAGAGGGAGTTTAAGTCCGAAACCATCAACATACGTAGTTAGACTCATCTTACCACAAAAATTTAAATTAATAAGTTATAGGTCAAGTATGATATATTAATTACTTTACACTACATCAATTACAGATTTGAGACTTTTCTAACGCAAATCACGTTAGTTTCAACACTATTACCATATCAAGCAATCTATCAATCCACTTGCCAAAGCTCGAAGGTCAAATCTGTTGAATGTCAAAGTTCAAATATGCGGCTCCGTCGCTGATGGTTAATTGCTTTTTTTTTTTGGTTGACCGAATGATATTGACAAAGTTTCCTAAATCCAATCTTCTGTCATGTTGATGAAGTGCAATGAACTCGTCTTTTTCTTCGCATTCATATATTGCCATGTCAAGCGATAACAGCTGGACGGATCGACCTTGTTTTTAAAATTAATCTTATACGTCTAGCATTTTTATGTAATTAAAGACTATCCTGCACTTGTTTGATGACCAACAAAGGAAGTCCGCAATTTTCAATTGGGATTATTTTTTCTCGTGGGTTACATGTGAGATTTTCAAGGCTTCGCCACGGACTTTTCCTAACTAATTAATTTTGAGGTGTACCCTACATATTTGTTAACATGACGCTTTTAAATTGCATTAATTTTTTATGTGATTATTTTTCTTTTAACGCACCATATTCTTTTTTAATTTTATTTTTTGAACTCTAGAGACTGGTCGTTGGGGAAGCTCTCGTGTTACTCTCATTTTCGTTTCCGTTGAACCATTCCAAGAGTGATCGCTAACTTGTTCAAGAACCAAAAGACTAAGCCTATTGGGGCCACACCATGTACATATATATACGTGCATGTAGCAATGTCGAAGCACCAAAAAGCTGTGCTAAGTTCCTGATATCAAGGGCAATCTTGAAACCTCAACCACAATGGAACTTCGCAGCTCAGATATCAAAATTTTCGACACCAGAGAGCTTCGATCACTCTTGGTCTTGGTTCTTTCTCTAGCCATTGCCTTCACTGCTTCGGCATCATCACAGGGCATCGGTTTCAGAATGCAGAATTTTAACGACGATGACATTCAACCCCAAGGTGATGCAACGGTTGATCCGAGCAGCTTTTTAATCCAACTTACGAAGACTAACGAGGACGTCGACTGGAGCAAGGGGTGGGCCACGTACCATGAGCCGATGCGCCTTTGGGATAAGGCGACCGGGAACGTGGCGGATTTCACCACCCAATTTACCTTCGTCATCGATTCGATGGGAAAGTCGATGTTTGCTGATGGATTGACCTTCTTTCTTGTCCCTGAAGGGTCTCAACTCCCAATCAACTCGGCGGGACTCAATTTCGCTCTTGTGAGTCCAAACCGCGACCCTTCCAATTCTTCTGCTTCATTTGTAGCCGTCGAGTTCGACCCTCTTCCCAACAATTCTGACGGTGTTATGGACCCGAATTGTTCACATGTTGGTATAGACTTGGATAATCTCACTTCCACGAACTCCAGTTGCGTCGATTGGTTCAGGGATAAAATCATGAGTGGTGGGCAGATCAATGCTACCATAACGTACAATTCTAGCACTCAGAACTTGAGCGTTCTCATGATAGACGCGGATGCCACAGGCTCCGACATAAATTCCTCCGCTATCTATAATATAGTCAACATGACAAAGTATTTGCCGGAGTGGGTGACTTTCGGTTTCTCGGCTTCAACGGGTACACTTTCGGAGTTGCACACTCTTAAGGCATGGGAATTCCGCTCTAACGTGCAAGTGGTTGGAAAAAAGAGGAAGTTATGGCTATGGTCCATCTTAGGCTCAAGTTCTTTCATTTTGCTCATCCTTGTTCTAGCCTTTATTTGGTTTCGTCACCGTTCGAAGAGAATGAGAGCTTAAACGAGTGGAGAAGACGATGATCCAGCAATTGAAGAAGAATTTGAGCAAGTTTTGGGGCCCAAGAAATTCTCCTACAAGGACTTGGTCGCATCAACCAATAATTTCGCAATCAAACGGTTGCTTGGGGAAGTGGGCTTTGGGAGAGTGTATGAAGGTTACTTAACTAGTGTGAATGCTAGTGTTGCAATCAGAAGATTAGCACAGGGTCAAGACAAGGGATAAAGGAGTACACCACTGAAGTCAAGACCATAAGTCAGCTTCGGCATAGAAACTTAGTCCAACTTATCGGGTGGTGTCATGAGAAAAGAGAACTCCTCCTTATCTACGAGTTCATGTCTAATGGTAGCCTTGATTCTCATCTATTCAAAGAACGATCTTTCTTGCCATGGGAGAAGCGATACAAAATCGCGCAAGGCATAGCCTCTGCATTGCTTTACCTCCATGAAGAATGGGAACAATGCGTTGTGCACCGGGATATAAAGTCTAGTAATATCATGCTTGATTTTGATTTCAATGCTAAATTGGGGGACTTTGGTTTAGCTAGGCTAGTTGACCATGCCAAAGGGTTACAAATGACGGTGTTGGCCGGAACCATTGGCTATATGGCTCCTGAATGTGTTTACACGGGCAAAGCGAGTAGGGAATCGGATATTTATAGTTTTGGTGTCATCTTATTAGAAATAGCCTGTGGAAGAAAAGTTGTCGAACCGAGGGCTGAGGAAGGCCAAGTTCAGTTGGTGGATTGGGTTTGGGAGCTGTATGGGACTAGGAGGATACTTGATGCGACAGAGTTGAAACTCGGTATTGACTTCGATGAAAAGCAATTGGAGTGCTTGATGGTTGTAGGGCTGTGGTGCGCTCATCCAAATTACATTGCCCGTCCTTCCATAAGAGAAGCGTTTAAACATTCTCAACTTTAACGCTCCACCACCTGTTCTTCCATCGAAACTGCCAATCCCATTCTCACAAGCATCAATCGTTTCGTCCCATGCCTGACTACCGGTACTGAAGTATCCACGTTTACTACCTCTTCTATACAATCCTCTCATTTAGATTCCATTGCATTGCTCCCGTATACAATGTAATCGGCGTCATTCAATAATCATTTGGATTGTAAATTGCAAATTGTAATTTGAGATTTGATTTCGGATGTTATCTACTTCATATAAATTTCTTCATATGTCCCTCTGTATTAACCCTTCATGTTTAGAATTCCATTTGATCTCTAGAATTGAGTAAGGTAATATGTATCTTCTTTGGTGGTTTATTATTTGTTATCATTTGCTAGTTAGAGTTTCCTAGATAAAATTAGTGTAACCAACTCCCTAAACCCATATCTATAGTTTGTGGAAGTAAGGCGATTTACTGTGCCTTACTTAGCTCCTAATAGGCCTAGAGTAGGTTAGTGGCAACTTCAGTCTCATTTAACTACTAATAAACCACATATCAAGTTCTGGTCGGTAAGAGTTTGGGAGAGCTAGTGCAGAGGGTAAACGCCATATTGAAACAGGGTTATAAAAACCCGCCTAGCAATCCCATAACCCCCTTGAGCCCGTGCTCATCCGTTTTCTGAAATAATAGCGCTGAGTACTATTCTTGCCTCTACAACACTTACCATTGTTTCCGATAGGCAAAAAGTACATGCGCTTGAAGATCAATGTTGCAAAATTTGGGGTCATTTCGCTTTGCTCCATAATGCTAAACCATCTTCTAGTCGCTTTAGGTTGGAAAGAGTAACATAGAACTGCAATGATCTGGCTTTAAGCGTCAACACCAACCGAATGCCTTCACTCATCGTTGGCTGCATCAGCTTGGACAGCTTCGGTCCATTCGCCACGGTCGCACGCCACATAAACATTGAAGTGTATGTGATGCCACTAGGCCCAATCCCTTTTGGTGAACATATGCTCTAACAAATCCAAACCTCACTCTGTCGGAGACTTTCGCATAAGCCGAGAATCCACAAGCTATAAGCGCATAGATGGGATTGGATGCGCACTTGCTGGACTCAGTTGAGCAGCCTCATAGGTTGAGCTGATTCGCTCCGTCTAAGACAGGCATTACTCAAAGTGTTGAAAGTAACCAAATCAATAAGGCAACCAAGTTTCAACATTGTGCGGCCCACGGAAAACTGGAAATCAACTAGTCTCAAACAGCACAGATAACTCGAGACGACCCTTAGATGAAAGAAGTCACGTTTAATTCTCAATAAATGAATCCGCTTGATCGTATGTATCGCAATCGAGAAACATTACATCTGTGCCGTGACCCCTAATGGCAGGGCAAAATCCTTGGCTTATGGCAAAGGCTTCATCTTGCTCATTCTCTCGAATAAAAATAGGGCATCATCAAGATTTCTCGGGTCATCACTCACCAGATTTGCACGTTCTCTCACATGATTCGAGAACCGTTAATTGATTTGCCAAACCAGACTCTTGGATGGAACACGAAGGGCTTTGCAGATGCATGGAAGGAATTGACGACTTACAGAGGGAAGGCGAGAGTACTCGTGCATGCCTTCAACTGCAAGCTTTTTTTCCAACATGTAAGGATAAGGAACCCATCCATCTCCACATCTTGACCTGCCAAAGTTGAGATCCTCAAATCTGTACAACCTCCGATAATCTCTTTTCAGTTACTAGACCAGTCAAACATGTGGGTCGGATTGAAATGGTTCGACCCAAATTGAGCCATTTACATGCAATGTAAATTCAGCGATCCATACCCACTCCAAACCCGACCCATATTTATGAAGCACATTAAAAACGTCATTTCATGGCCAATGAACATAACATCATCACCTTTAACGTTGAGCAGTCCATGAGTGGTCTCCTCTTGCAAGTGCCTCGTTCAAATTACCATAGTTGTGCTCCATGAGAAGTGGATTCACCAATTCAATCATTGATACAATCAGTATCCAAACTTGCAACTATGCAAGACAAAGTAGTACAGAACAGTGGTCTTTGTTTTGAAACGCTGGTTCCTGAAAGTTCACATCATATCTAGAACATTGATGTTTTTGGCTAATAGGGGCAAATAAGAGATGACAATTATTCAGTCAAGCCAGATCATTTAAGCTAGAAGTTGCAGTTAATTACTCAAAGCCAAGAGTTATACCATTAAGATTTCGAGACATATAAACAAGATATTGAGCAATTTATATAAGTTGATGTAAAATGCAGGAACAAAAAAGAGGACAATAATAACCAGATATTTAACTGACAAAGCCTTTCATGTTCACCTAGTAGTTCATGGGCGTCCCCTGCAATGCAGGGTCTAGGGAGGTGTTTGATATATGAGGAACAAAGACATTACTCAGAATTGATAGAACATTGTTTAAATCGAAATACTATGGGTAAGAAGCCTTATCCAGATGAAGTCATCACAGTCTGGGACATGAATTGACACATATCCAAAGGATTATTACTGCTAAATTTGCAAACACGGAGAGACATGGATGTCACTCACCCAACTCACCAGAACGAAGAATGAGATCAAGAAAGCCAGAGACAGAGCGATGCAGTCATGGCTAGACTCTCGCCCTATCCTCGATGAACTCGAGAAACTACAGGCCATATCGAGAGCGCTCGGAGCAGAGCCTCCGTGTTAAGCGTCCTTGTCTCGGAGCTACAGTCCCAGCTTGAGTCCACAGAGGCCTAGATCCAGGCCCAGAATAGGGACGAGCTCGAGGCAACGAAGGCAATTGACGAGCTCACTGAGGCACTAGATCGAACACGTAAGGGGACGGATGCGCTCAAGCAGATCAACAAGGGGCGGCAAGTGAGGCAGAACCTCAAGCAGGTACTGCATGTGAAGCGACAGAGGCTGCAAGTGAGAACGAGGGAGCCATGAAGTGGAGAGCGGGCGAGATCCAGTGAGGGTCATAGAAGGAGAGAGAGTATTGCAAGTGGGTTGGGTTATGGGTCACAGTCCAAACTCATTAAAATCCATAGTTTTGTCGGCCGTACTACTCCAAAGATAGCGGCCGGGAAGAGATAGGGATAGTAGTTGTTGAATGGATATTTGTATTATGAATTACAATAATGAAATCAGGGATCATGAAATGAGAGTGCAAATCAAATAGTAAGATTCAATAAAATATCTAAATTTAATATTTTGTGTGATGAGCATACATATTATACTTTACAAAATATTTCAAGCAAGATCCATAATCTATGAAAAGAAATCACAAAATCGGGGATGACTTTTCCATGCATAAAATAATATTATTTGTTTTACCGACACAAAGATCACATCTATAAATAAACAGATCTTTATTGGTCGTTTCTTTTATAAGTGTATTGCAAAAAATCAAAATTTACATGTGATTCCGTAACTTTCACAATATAGAATCGAGAGGGAAATAGGACGAAAGTAACTTGATATGATAGTTGATAAACGTACAAGAAACTTTGAATCGGTCGAATAGATAGAAATGTCTTGAATGGTGATTCGCCACTGAATTGATCATTTCGCTCTCAATTTGAAAGGTTACTGATGGGAAGAGAAGGAGCGTGGGCTTATACTTACTTGGTATGGCAAGAGCCATGAAGATTCAGACGGAAAAAAAAAAACACAAAAAACACAAAAAACTCCAAACTATGCCTATTACAACACATTTATCCTAAACTCATAAAAAACCCCAAACTATATTGACTGTGACATATTTACCCTAAATAAACTTCAAACTTGTACTTATATGACACATTTACCCTCCCACCATCAAAGTTCCATTAAATGATTTTTTTAGTTAAAATAATGTTGTTTTTATTTTATACATTGTTTGCTAGTGTTCATATAGGAAGATTTTTAATAATTCTCATTGATAGAACTATGATGAAGGTTAAATGTGTCATAAAGGTGCAAGTTTAAGATTTTTGATATCACAAAAAAAAAATATTTGAGGTGAATGTGTCATAGTTAAGTAGGGGTGATCGGTTCTTAATCCAATCCGGTCGCATCTTGGAATTGTGAACCAAGCCAGAAGGACCGGTTATCAATTTTTAGAACTAGACCGGACCGGTCGATCCGGTTAGATTTTTAGGTGATCCAATAAAACCGTCGATTCACAATAATGTAGACTTCATTCTCTTGTAGTCCAAAGCTTCTAGGGTTAGGGTTTTCCTCGTCTGACTTCCTCGAGGAATCCACATGAGTAGCGAACCCTCGTTCCTTTAGGGTTAGCGTTTTCCTTGTGTGTGTGGCTCGCTAGGGTGTCATTTAAAAGTACACCTGAAATACTTTCTCTTTATTCATCTTTGTGAAAATAATTAATCACTATCAAATATAAGGAAAATTTCAAAAAATGACCTAAAATATGGTTGCTTTCTCAAATGGGGGCTCATATTAGACCCCATCTCAATTTGGGCCTTGAGGGGCCTTAGTCTTAAATAAGGCTTTAAGAGTAATTTTCAAGGTGTGGCATTTTTTTTTAAACTTTCTCCATTCCTTTTTATTTTCCACCTTTCTTTTGTTCATCTTCTTCTTCATTATTTTCTTTTTTCCCACTGTGCTAGATCTCGCTCAGCGTCATGAAGTCATCGATGAGCCCATGTACTGGTGTCACCTACAATCGCTCCTCTATCTAGTGTTGTCTCGATGATGCTGATCACCATCTTCTCTCTTCTCACTCGTGGCCATGGTTGTCGTATCTTTGAGCACCCCACCATGGCCATGGCCTCTCTCTCTCTCTCTCTCTCTCTCTCTCTCTCTCTCCATTTGGCTAGAATCGGCGATGTTTATGCGTGGAGTTGTGATTGGAGTTAGACTAGCACACGAAATCTTGGATTTGCTTGATGCACAAGAGAATTATTGATTTAATTCATCAAGTTTGTTAATTTGGAGTCCCTTTTTTAGGGCTAGAACTTAATGTGGAGTTTATTTTAAACTCAATTAACATGATATGAAGTTCAGTTGTTGGGGCTAGATCTATCACCTAAAGGGGGTGAACAGGTGATATTGCGGAAATTAGAAGAATTTAAAACTAATATTGCAAAAATATAATGTTTGGTGATAGAATGTGCAGTGGTAAGATCTTACTAGGGTATAATTAATTACATCACAAGTAAAATAAAGAAATTAAGGGATAAAAAATTGCACACAAAAGATTATAGTGTTTTGGCTTTGATAAGCTTACATCCACTTTTCTGTGCTAATAGCATATTAATTGGATTTCACTATATGAACCAATAAGAAGTTACAAGATTTGAGTAATGATTACTTAAGCTCGTGTGAACAACTCCTCACATACTCTCAACCTCTAAGTGATTATATAATATTGCTTACTGAGATGAATGTATTTGATTGGAAATATTCTTTAGACTTTGGAATTATAAACTTTGATTCTCTTGTGTTCTCTCATTCCCTTTAGCTTCGAGACCTCTTTCTATACTCCTCCCTATCCAAGCTGACCATTGGACATATCTCCAGGAATATTATCCAATCAATCTACCCATTGGCCTAGATCTTACTTAGAAGATTTTGTTGCCCATACAGCAATTTGGATTTCCATGAGTCGAGTACCTCAATTTGGAAAATATACTTCCCCTCAAATCTAACGTTCTAGAAATCCAAATCTTTGAGAACGAGTATATTGTCTCATTTCCTAACCGTTTGACAGAACATATATGGAAGGAAATAATTAAGCCACAACTTTGGTTCTGATTGATAACATCTGATCACATCCCATCAGACTTTCCACCTGAAAAATACTTATTATCAGAATCAAAGTCTTTACTTCGGATAAGCTTTGTCAATTTTCAAAATTATTTAGGAAATATTTTCTCAACATTAGTTGGAGGTTGAAAAGCAAGTGCAAATATAAAGATGTTTGAATTGCATCATGCATTTTTGGTTCACCATTAAACATTGAACTCACTTTCTACAATGGAGGGAGAGAGAGAGAGAAGCCATGGGCTCAAGCTAGAAGCTAGAGTGGCTATGGCCAACAACTCGGAGATTTGGTGGTTGTGGCCATGGCTTAGACCTTAGAGATATGGTGGCCATGGCGGTGAGTGAGAAGAGAGAGAGTGGCCATTAGTGTAGTTGAGCCAGTGGTGGATGGAGGAGAGGTCGTAAGTGACGCCAATATAAAGCCTCACCGGTGACTTTATGATGTCAAGCAAGATCGGGCATCAAAAGTGGGAAAAATAAAAGAAGAAGAGGACGGACAGTAGAAAGGAAAAAAAAAAAAGGAAAAGAGAAAGAAAATAAAAATCAAATATCCTAGATGAAAATGTCCCTAGACATCGCTTAAAAAATGTCATCAGAATCTATTTGAGACTAAGCTAGCCATTTTCGGGCTTTATTTGGGATAAGGTCAACTCTTGAGGCCCTCTTTGAGAAAACAGCTTTATTTCATGTCCTTATTTGAATTTTTTCCTTAAGCATAATTTAGAATCACAAATCCATAAACCCGTACTTGTTGCTTGAATGTGGGCCACGTGACAAAGTTTTGCCATGCGTTAATTATAAAGACAAAGAAAAGGGCTACATGATTAACACAAATCTGAATGTTATCTCAACCCCAATTTGGATACCTAAAATTTTTCACTCTAAAGGTGAAATTCACTTTCCATGAATATTAGGGATTGTATGCGCCAATAACGTCAAAATTCAAATCCTATCACACAAAAAAAAAATATTTATTTATTTATTTTTGTTTTGCTCATTTCTTCTATGTAAATATGTATGCAGTGCTCACATGAATCAAACGCTGGACCTTGTACTCTCTGGCTCCACCCCCCAATCCCTTTATTAATATGACCACATACCTGTTGCCCACCAAAAAGAAATTTAAGTTGCATAGTTCCATGTTAATATACCTAACTGGATTTTCTCCCATTTAGCAATTGCAAACATTGTAAATGTTTGATCCTTGATCCTACATATAATTGTCAATGAAGTGGTTGGAGCTCTTGAATTCTTCAATATGTATCGAAATTGGACCTTTCAACGTCGGATTATATCCCATGCCATGATCAAGCTAACCAAGGCCTAACTAAGGCTCATGTTATGGAACTAAAAGGCTAGGCACAGCCATGGGCTGTCTCTGTGTTAGGCTTGGCCCATGGCCGAATCAAGGGGGATTTACGCGAGCCTCCCCCATTCTCGACATGATCCCGTCGCCGTCTCGTTCCCAATCACCTTGATATTTCCCACCTTTATTTTAGCATGAACCTACTCCTTCTCACAACTAAGTACCATCTTCAAATTGAAATGGATTGTAGGTAACTCAAAACTAGGGAAACTAATCAAAGGGATATGAAAACGGAGATGACTGGATGTCGGAAAAGGAGATTTCGTGCATGCTAAAAGGGTGAGTTGGTGAGTGTATGTGAGGGAACCAAAAGAAAAGTAAGGTGACGAATAAAAGACAGTCTTTAAGATGGAAAGGAGGCCTCTATGAGTGACAAGTTATGCCATTCAGATTGTCGAATGCTCCAAGCACTTTTGTGAGACTCATTAATAAAGTTCTTTGTTCCTTTATTCGTCGATTCGTTGTTTATTTCGACGATAGTCTTGTTTATAGAGAGTCTGGGGAGGAGCATGTATTTCATCTAAAATTGGTCTTTGAAGCCATGAGGAAGCAGAAGCTATATGCGAAAATGGATAAATGTCAATTATTTTCAACAAGTATCGCATTCTTGGGATGCCGATCAATCTAAGGTGGAGGCAATAAAGACTTGGCCCTAGCCAAAACCGATTTTCGATGTGAGGAGTTTCATGGACTTGCATCCTTCTATTGATGGTTTGTGAAGAATTTCAGTATCGTCATGGCTCACATTATTGAATGCATGAAAAATGAATATTTTGAATTGATATAGGCTACTCATAGTGCTTTTGAATTGATCAAACAAAAATTTTGTGAGTCCCTTATTTTTGCCGTTTCTGATTTAGATAAAGTATTTGAAGTTAAATGCGATGCAAGTGGAGTTGGCATCACAACTGTTTTCACCCAAGTTCAGAAGCCTCTAGCATGTTTCAGTGACCTAAGGGAAAGGGTTTGGGCGACCTGCGAAAGGAGATCATAGTCCCAGCTGTTGAGCTTGGGGCCAAGTATTTTTTTCATTGGGCCTGTGGGTGGTCGGCTACATTTTTGGAGACCGTTTCCTGTCACCGAGGAGTGAGGTAGTGGGAAGGGGTCATCTCTCTCTTTAGCTTCACTAACGTATATGAATCACGATGATTGAATTGAAGGAGTATCAGTGAATCTACAATGATTTGAGGGTTGGAAGAAGAATCGGATCGCTTTGTAGATATCGGAGGTCAGGTGGGTTTGGTGCCGAGATTTAGTATGGCGCAAGACTGTCGCTGAAAACTGAAACTGAGAAGGATGCCGAGTCTCAGATGGAGAGAGAAAGAGATGGTGATGGCGAAAGGAAGCGAGTGAGATTTTATTACTTAGCTTGCGGAAAAAAATGGAACCAATTAGAGAGGAGATGCAGAGATCGCATGTATGGGCGAGGGCCGCGACCTGTGGCCACATAAGAAGAAGATGAACAGTGGTGTGGAAAAAGCCACTTCGCGCGCTCGAGGCTGAAGAAGCCCGATGAGAAAAAACCGAGGCCGTCATGCCTCCAGTCCGGACGCGGCCGTGGACGCGTCTTGGGGGCGGCGATCTCTGAGTGCCGAGTCGCTGCTGGGGAAGCGGCCTACGATGGCGGAGGATGCTGTTCGCTTCGAAGAAGATTTGCTGTTTCGGCAACTCCATTTCACCAAGTGAACCGGATATGCAAAAGCTTTCTCTCCCTCTCTCGTGGACACGATCTGTATTTGGTCTGTTTTAGCCAAGGATGAGTCATGAAATTTGAATGACGAAATCACGAGGAAGCTTGGATGCAAAGCACATTGCTGAATCAATGGTCTGATCATGAAGCATATACATCGTTTTTAGATCTAATATCATGCCAAAGTTGAATCAAAAGCTTGTTCTTGGTACTGCACATCGCCCGTTCGCTAAAATGCCTACAGGAAAATCGATTTTTTTAATATATATATATATATATATTAAAATTGATTCGTATCCGTGTTCATATTCGTTGAATCCTCTTTGCTTATTCGTGTTTTCCTTTATTTTCTTTTTTTTTATGTGATTTGGTGGAAAAACCTTGCTCAAGTTGGTCACGTACAAATTTCCTGTGCAGGAATACCCCGTCGGAGCTACCTATGGAAACTGAGAACCTAGTTTTATGGGCGACCCATTCAACGAAGATTAAGATCTTATCTCTCAATAGTACTCAAATTTTCTTCATACAAATTCGTCTAATGAGTTGGTTGGAGAATGATCCTTTGAATACTATCCAACAATTAGTTTGGAAGTTGAGGAGTATAAAACAAGACCAAAGTGCTGAAGAAAACAAAGGTCTAGAGTAGGAAATTCTAAAGTCTGAGTGGACTTTGATCCTACATATTTGTCTTTCTTAAACTATAAATTGTAATCTCAGAGAAGCACTAAAAGTGTAATTGAGTGAGATAATGAGACCTATCATGTACTTGAGAATTATCATCTATAGTTGTAACATCTGATTGATTATCAAGTGGAATTTAGCCAGTAGGCTGTTAGTATGGAAAAGTAGACATAGGCTTCATTTAAGCTAAACCACTATAAAATTTATATGCAATTTTCTCTATTTTTTTACTCTTGTTTATCACTTATAGCAGACATTTGCACATTGGTGGTTATCCCATTATCATGATCAAAGTTCAGACTTTGATTTCACTTGATTATGAAGTTACTCATCTTAACAATTAAAATTCACACAAATTTGTTAATAGTTTTTAAATTCGCCTATTCACTCTCCTCTAGGTGACATTGCCAACCTCTAATAATATACACTATGATAACCAATGTGTGATATATTTGGCATAAAATTCGATTTATCATGAAAGAATGAAACATATCAATATCAAGTACTCTTTCATCCGAGATGACCTAGCGAAGGGTAACGTTGTTCTGAAGAAGATCGCTACAACAGAGAAGCTAGTGAACATGATGACCAAACCTGTTTGTAGAGAGTGAACACATGTCGGGGCATTAGGAGAGTAGTATGAATGATGATCACTATAACTTGATTTCAAATATTGAGTCAAGGTAGAGAATTATTAAATTATGTCTTGAATTTGAACTCGTGTACACTTTTCCATTTAGAAGAAGAAGAAATCCTCTGTCATTGCAAGACCAAAAAACAAGGGTTCACATATTCTATTATATATATTTACTTATTTTTTGGTGGTGGCGTTTTCTGTAATCATCACCAAAGAAAGTCTCTTGCTTCCATATTACTGCACAATATCAGAAGGACTTTCTCGTCCTTATGTGCTGACGAAAAGGGTTTGCTATGGAGAGGAATAAAAAGACATGGGGTTTCTTCTTGATAGTAACCACACAATAGACTTCTTAGAAGGACGGACGAGAAGGATGGACGCGATGACACCGTGACACTCACTCTTGAGTTCTATACACAATGATTTTGTGCTTTGGATTTACATCTAAATTGAGTTGTTTATTTATAAATACTTTAAGTTCGTATTTAAATCTAGGTGTGAGAAACATTCCGAGCGTATGAAAGATTGTAAACTCTGAAACTTGGATTATAGTAAATTATTTGCTGCTGACTTTTTCAGTGGATGTAGATGTCAATACTTGAATCAAATCATATAAATATCCGATATCCTTATTATTCATCGTTTATTTCTTTTATTTTATCGCATTGCCTAATTTGCAACATCTTGTCGTTTTCGCATTAATATTTACAACAATATATTATAATACATGAAGGCAGCACCTCATAACTAATTAATTAGAAAAAATTGCTAGACTGTGAAGCACTGATTTTGCACGCCATGCATGAGAAAAATCGAGCCCATTGAAAGTTACTAGACCTCTTCTCCCCCCAAAATGTTAGGCTTAATAAATCTGGTTTATAAAACCAGTTTTCAAAAGTATTATGCCAAATTATTATCGATTCTCGAATATAATTCACTTGTATAACGAGACCAATGCCTATTACAGCTGTACATCATTTTCCAGGGAATGAGCCATTTCGCGAACCATTTATGTTGTAATTGGCAATATATTGCAAGATAAAACATTTTCCTATTTCAATCACTTTAGTGTGCACCTTTGGGGATGATGAGTAAGTGGTACAGAACTATGAGACTCAATGTTAGTCATTTAGGTATCAAGACAGGCATGCTTGACTTACTTTTCCAAGTCTTCATCACTCAATTCAAATCAACCATTTTTCCACCGATTTACTAATCAAATTCATCACTCAATTCAAATTAACCATTTTCCACCGATTTGCTTGACATGTCAATTTCAATGAAGACTTGGAAAAGTAAGTCAAGCATGCCTATCTTCATATCTAATAGACTAACATTGAGTCTCATCGTTTTGTACCAATTACTTATTATTCCCAAAGGCTAACTAGTGGTTCATGAATACTGACACTTAAATCAAATCAACCGTTGTCCACCGATTTGCTTGACATGTCAATTTCAATGAAGACTTGGAAAAGTAAGTCAAGCATGCCTGTCTTAATACAAGTTACTTATTATCCCCAAAGGCTAACTAGTGGTTCATGAATACTGACACTCAAATCAAATCAATCGTTTTCCACCGATTTGCTTGACATGTCAATTTCAATGAAGACTTGGAAAAGTAAAATGCCTACAAGAAGATCGATTTTTTTTTTTTTTTAATATGTTGGAGCTCGAGATTGATTTGTATTCGTGTTCATATTCGTTGAATCCTGTTTGCTTATTCGTGCTTTCCTTGTTTTTTTTTTTTTATGTGATTTGGTGGAAAAATCTTGCTCAAGTCGGTCACGTACGAATTTCCCGTGCCAGAATAGCCCGTTGGAGCTACCTATGGAAACTAAGAACCTAGTTTTATGGGCAACCTATTCAACGAAGATTAAGATCTTATCTCTCAATAGTACTCAAATCTTCTTCATACAAATTCGTCTAACGGATTGATTGGAGAATGATCCTTTGAATACTATCCAACGGTTAGTTTTGAAGTAGAAAAGTATAAAACAAGACCAAAGTGCTAAAGAAAATAGAGGTTTAGAGTGAAAAATTCCAAAGTCTGAGTGGATTTTGATCCTGCCTATTTATCTTTCTTAAACTATAAATTGTAATCTCAGAGAAACACTGAAAGTGTAATTGAGTGAGATAATGAGACCTATCATGTACTTGAGTATTATCATCTATAGTTGTAACCTTTGATTGATTATCAAATGAAATCTAGCCAGTAGGCTGTTAGTGTGGAAAAGTAGACATAGGTTTCATTTAAGTTAAACCATTATAAAATTCATATGTAATTTTCTCTATTTCTTTACTCTTGTTTATCACTTATGGTAGACATTTGCACACCGGTGGTCATCCCATTATCACGGTCAAAGTTTAGACTTTAATTTCACTTGATTATCAAGTTACTCATCTTAACAGTTAAAATACACAC
Organism: Eucalyptus pauciflora; assembly: GCA_007663325.1. Lineage (NCBI taxonomy): Eukaryota > Viridiplantae > Streptophyta > Magnoliopsida > Myrtales > Myrtaceae > Eucalyptus > Eucalyptus pauciflora. Next base: position 381,310 of record VMYD01000306.1, on the reverse strand, counting down.
AAATTTGTTAAGAGTTTTTAAATTCGCCTATCAACTCTCCTCTAGGTGACATTGCCAACCTCTAACAATATATACTATGACAACGTATGTGTGATATATTTAGCGTACAATTCGATTTATTGAGTGAATGAAACATATCAATATCAAGTACTATTTCATCCAAGATGACCTAGGGAAAGGTAACGTTGTTCTGAAGAAGATCGCTACAATGGAGAATTTGGCAAACATGATGAACAAACCTGTTTGTAGAGAGTGAACACCTGTTAGGGCGTTAGGAGAGTAGTATGAATAATGATCACTATAACTTGATTTCAATATTGAGTCAAGGTAGAGAATTATTAAATTATATCTCGAATTTGAACTCGCGTATACTTTTCCATTTAGAAGAAGAAGAAATCTTCTGTCATTGCAAGACCAAAAAACAAGGGTTCACATATTCTATTATATATATTTACTTATTTTTTGGTGGTGGCGTTCTCCGTAATCATCACCAAAGAAAGACTCTTGCTTCCATATCACTGCAAGATATCAGAAGGACTTTCTCGTCCTTATGTGCTGACGAAAAGGGTTTGCTATAGAGAGGAATAAAAAGACATGGAGTTTCTTCTTGACAGTAACCACACAATAGACTTCTTAGAAGGACGGACGAGAAGGATGGACGCGATGACACCGTGACACTCACTCTTGAGTTCTATACACAATGATTTTGTGCTTTGGATTTACATTTAAATTGAGTTGTTTATTTATAAATACTTTAAGTTCGTGTTTAAATCTAGGTGTGAGAAACATTCCGAGCGTATGAAAGATTGTAAACTCTGAAACTTGGATTATAGTAAATTATTTTTGCTGACTTTCTCAGTGGACGTAGATGTCGATACTTGAATCAAATCATATAAATATATGATATCCTTATTATTCATCGTTTATTTCTTTTATTTTATCGCATTGCCTAATTTGCAACATCTTGTCGTTTTCGCATTAATATTTACAACAATATATTATAATACATCAAGACAGCACCTCATAACTAATTAATTAGAAAAAATTGCTAGACTGTGAAGCATTGATTTTGCACGCCATGCATGAGAAAAATCGAGCCCATTGAAAGTTACTAGACCTCTTCTCCCCCCAAAATGTTAGGCTTAATAAATCTGGTTTATAAAACCGGTTTTCAAAAGTATTATGCCAAATTATTATCGATTCTCAAATATAACTTGTGTAACGAGACCAATGCCTGTTACAGTTGTACATCATTTTGCAGTGAATTAGCCCTTTCGCGAACCATTTATGTTGTAATTGGCAATATATTGCAAGATAAAACATTTTCCTATTTCAGTCACTTTAGTGTGCACCTTTAGGGATGATGAGTAAGTGGTACAGAACTATGAGACTCAATGTTAGTCATTTAGGTATCAAGACAGGCATGCTTGACTTACTTTTCCAAGTCTTCATCACTCAATTCAAATCAACCATTTTCCACCGATTTGCTTGACATGTCAATTTCAATGAAGACTTGGAAAAGTAAGTCAAGCATCCCTATCTTAATACCTAATAGACTAACATTGAGTCTCATCGTTTTGTACCAATTACTTATTATTCCCAAAGGCTAACTAGTGGTTCATGAATACCGACACTCAAATCAAATCAATTGTTGTCCACCGATTTGCTTGACATGTCAATATCAGAAGGACTTTCTCGTCCTTATGTGTTGACGAAAAGGGTTTGCTATGGGGAGGAATAAAAAGACATGGGGTTTCTTCTTGACAGTAACCACACAATAGACTTCTTAGAAGGACGGACGAGAAGGATGGACGCGATGACACCGTAACACTCACTCTTGAGTTCTATACACAATGATTTTGTGCTTTGGATTTACATCTAAATTGAGTTGTTTATTTATAAATACTTTAAGTTCGTGTTTAAATCTAGGTGTGAGAAACATTCCGAGCGTATGAAAGATTGTAAACTTTGAAACTTGGATTATAGTAAATTATTTTTGCTGACTTTCTCAGTGGATGTAGATGTCGATACTTGAATCAAATCATATAAATATCTGATATCCTTATTATTCATCGTTTATTTCTTTTATTCTATCGCATTGCCTAATTTGCAACATCTTGTCGTTTTCTCATTAATATTTACAACAATATATTATAATACATCAAGACAGCACCTCATAACTAATTAATTAGAAAAAATTGCTAGACTGTGAAGCACTGATTTTGCACGCCATGCATGAGAAAAATCGAGCCCATTGAAAGTTACTAGACCTCTTCTCCCCCCAAAATGTTAGGCTTAATAAATCTGGTTTATAAAACCGGTTTTCAAAAGTATTATGCCAAATTATTATCGATTCTCGAATATAATTAACTTGTGTAACGAGACCAATGCCCGTTACAGCTGTACATCATTTTGCAGTGAATGAGCCCTTTCGCGAACCATTTATGTTGTAATTGGCAATATATTGCAAGATAAAACATTTTCCTATTTCAGTCACTTTAGTGTGCACCTTTGGGGATGATGAGTAAGTGGTACAGAACTATGAGACTCAATGTTAGTCATTTAGGTATCAAGACAGGCATGCTTGACTTACTTTTCCAAGTCTTCATCACTCAATTCAAATCAACCATTTTCCACCGATTTGCTTGACATGTCAATTTCAATGAAGACTTGGAAAAGTAAGTCAAGCATGCCTATCTTAATACCTAATAGACTAACATTGAGTCTCATCGTTTTGTACCAATTACTTATTATTCCCAAAGGCTAACTAGTGGTTCATGAATACCGACACTCCAATCAAATCAATTGTTGTCCACCGATTTGGTACACACATATAATCGAATTCCTGGGGATCGTCAAGCGATCCTTCTTCACTATGCGGTAGTGAAAGATGAGGCGAGCAAGCACTGGACATGGAGGTGCGTGAGAGGCTAGTGGAAAGTGCGCATTGTCCATGGAAAAAGGCTTTCTTCTTCAGCTCCCCACCAGGTGGGAGTTACGTGAATGTTGTGCTTTTAAGGTTCTTTCCGCGAAACTCAACTTTTCTTTATGAAAAAATGGTGGTCCGACGTGAGATTTCACTATGAATCGAGTACTAAAATGGAGTATGCAACCACGCTCGAATCGCTCGAACACTTGACTCAAGCATTCTCAAATTCAAAATCAATGAATTCACAAATTTACAAAGCTTACCGGTGACTCTTTGGAGTCGTAATTCATGAAGAAATTGTCGTTGGATGCTCTTCATAAAGGAAATCCACATTTTATATATAAAAGATTTGGATCCAAAACCTACTCAAATTAGGAAAAACTTCAGAAACTAGGTGTCTTAGATCAAGTCTTATTTGCCTGCTCAAATTCGAGATATATCTTCAACCAATTTAAAAATTTTCTTGAAAGAGATACTAATGCTTAAGCTTTCTCTTTTATCAGATTTTGACGCCGACTTTCGTCATTATAGTATAGTTCCCGCACGACATGAACTTGAAGAATGATACACGTGACCCTTTTGGGTTGTCCATGTCCTGTCCTTTAGTTTTAGCCAATAATCATTCAAACTCCTCTTCATCGTCCTTTATGTTAAAAAAACACCCCAGAATGTCTACGTACGAAGTTTCAACGGCCCTTGCAGTCGCACATTCTTCGGGATAATTTTAAAAAGTCTTAAATCTATTATATTTGTGTCAATTCAGTCATAAACTTTTTTGGTTTAGCTAATTTAATCATAAATCTTTTGATAATTTATCAATATAGTCCATCCGGCCAATTTTGACCAGAAATAATTGATGTACGCAACACGACTAATGTTACTGTGGATAATTTTTTAAATATTTTAATTTTTTTTCGAATCTTTTTTTTCTCTTTTCCTTTATTCTATTTTTTTTTCCACTTTGGCTAACAAGTGTTGCTAGAGCTCACCAACCATCATAGACTACTAGGTGAGGGCCAAGACCCTCACTCGATGGTTGGTGAGTCTTGACAATCTTCACTGATAGTTGAAAAGAAAAGTAAAAAGGAAAAGAAGGAGAACAGAAGAAATGAAATGAATAAATAAATTGAAAAAAATAATACTTAAAAAAGAATTGTCCACATCAATGTTGACGGTATCACATAGGACACCCGATGTTCATCCACATCGACAATTTCTAGCCAAAATTAGTCAAATAGACGATATTATCTAAATATTTAGGATTAAATTGATTAAATTAAAAAAATTATAACTGATTAGGTACAAATACAATAGATTTTAAGTCAAGAGACTAGTCGTCGTGGAAGCGTGCGTGGGACCCTGTCAATATCCCTCACATTGAACCGTTCCACCGCAAGTCCTTCGAAAAGGAAAAGTCATTGGAAAACGCCAGAGACTCCAAAAAGCTGTGCTCAGTCCCAGATTCTCAGAGCAGTGTAGAAACCTTAAAGAGAATGGCACTTCACAGCTCGGCAGATATCAAAAGTTTCAAGACTGAGGAGCTTCGATCGCTCCTAATCTTGGTTTTCTCTCTGGCCGTCACCTACACTGCTTCGGCATCGTCTCAGGGCATCGATTTCAGCTTCCAGACTTTCAACGATAGTGTCCTTCAACGCCAAGGCGATACGACGTATGGTCCGGACAGCTCCATCCAAATTACGGAGATCAATGGAGATTGGAGTGTGGGGTGGGCCACTTACAATAAGCCGATGCGCCTTTGGGACAAGGCCACCGGGAATGTGGCGAATTTCACCACCAAATTCGCCTTCAGCATCGATTCGCTAGAAAACTTGTCATTCGCTGATGGAATGACCTTTTTTCTAGTTCCCGAAGGATCAATACTCTCGCCCCACTCAGGAGGAGGTTCCCTGGGCATTCTCCATCAATCCCGCGACCCTTCAGACTCTTCTGCTAAGTTTGTAGCCGTCGAGTTCGACACTTTTAACAACGGCATGCCGATGGAGCCCCCTTGTTCATTAGCTCCACATATCGGTATAGACTTGAATAATCTCACTTCCGCGGTCTCTAGCTGTGACACTTGGTTCTACAATTCTAGCTTTGACACTTGGTTCTCCAATAATATCATGAGTGGTAGGCAGATGAAAGCTACGATTACGTACGATTCTGGCACGCAAAACTTGAGCGTTCTCGTGATGGACGCCGATCCCACAGGTAACAACACACATTCCCTCGCCATCTATCACATAGTCAACTTGACTGAGTATTTGCCGGAGTGGGTAACTTTTGGTTTCTCTGCTGCGACGGGTGACGTTTTCGAGATGCACACTATTCTAGCATGGGAATTCAGATCTACTGTGCAAGTGGCTGAAACAAATTTTTCGATTCCTACAAATGGTACAAAGAGTCCGATTCCTGCGAACGATGATGCTAAAAAGAGCATGTTATGGCTATGGTCCATTTTAGGGTCTGGTTCTTTCATTCTTCTCATTCTTGTTTTAGCTTGTATTTGGTTTCTTCACCGTTATAAGAGCAAGAGAGCTGACACGAGTGGAGAAGAAGATGATCCAGCGATCGATGAAGCATTTGAGCAAGTGTCGGGTCCCAAGAAATTCACCTACAAGAACTTGGTTGCGGCGACCGATAGTTTTGCAATCAAACGGTTGCTTGGGGAAGGGGGCTTTGGGAGAGTGTACCAAGGTTACTTGACCAGCGTGAATGCTAATGTTGCCATCAAGAAAATTAACCCAGGGTCAGGACAAGGGATAAAGGAGTATGCAACCGAAGTGAAGACCATAAGTCAGCTCCGACACAGAAACTTAGTCCAACTCATCGGGTGGTGTCACGAGAAAAAGGAACTCCTCCTTATCTATGAGCTCATGTCTAATGGTAGCCTTGATTTTCATCTATTCAAAGAAAAAACCTTCTTGCCATGGGATAAGCGGTACAAAATAGCACAAGGCATAGCCTACGCATTGCTTTACCTCCATGAAGAATGGGAACAATGTGTCCTGCATCAGGATATAAAGTCCAGCAATATCATGCTCGATGCCGATTTCAATGCTAAATTAGGGGACTTTGGTTTGGCTAGGTTAGTGGACCATGCCAAAGGGTTACAAACAACGGTGTTGGCTGGAACCATGGGCTATATGGCTCCTGAATGCGTTCACACGGGCAAGGCAAGTAAGGAATCGGATGTCTATAGCTTTGGAGTCGTCCTATTAGAAATAGCTTGTGGAAGAAAAGTCATCGAGCCAAGAGCCAAGGAAGGCCAAGTTCGACTGGTGGACTGGGTTTGGAGCTATATGGGACCGAGAGGCTACTTGAAGCGGGGGATTCAAAACTTGATACCGATTTTGATGGAAAGCAACTAGAGTGCTTGATGGTTGTAGGCCTATGGTGTGCTCATCCGGACCATATTGCCCGTCCGTCCATAAGAGAAGCATTGAGCGTCTTCACCTTTAACACTGCACCGCCTATTCTCCCATCGAACTTGCCAGTCCCTACATATCTGGCACCTCTTCCACATTCTCTCTAACATCGATTGTTTCATCCCAGGCCACCTCGACTATCAGCACCGAAGTGTCCACATTTACTGCCTCTTCTATACAATCCCCTCATTTAGCTTCCGCTGCATTGCTCTCAAATGCTGGATGAATTCCTACTTCTGGTTGTAATTGTAGTTTGAAAATTGACGTCGGATATTACCTATTTCTTATAAGTTACTTTATGTGTACATCAGTATCAACTCTTCATGTTTAAACTTGCATTTGATGTCCAAGAATAAGTCAGTATGTATCTTCTTTTGATGGTTTATTATCAGTTGTCCATTGCTAGTTAGACTTTCCGATCAAAATCTACCATTCTCTATTGTCTTTTCATGCTCCAAGAAAGTTAAAAGTCAATACAATTAATAAGTGAAAGCCTCGAACAAATTCAGGGTTGGAAACATATTGTGCGCTCTCGTTGCCTGAACTCATAAGGTGAAACTACTTTTTAAGTCTTTTTTTAGTATATCTTAATTGAACATTTGTAAAATATTCTATCCCACTGCACAAATTGAGAGATCTATTATGCCCCCATTGCATTCGTTATGCAAATTTTAGGATCGGGAAGGTATTCACAGTCGGATGAAGTTAAGTGCATCATTTCTTTTGCTCGTAAAAAGGAGGCCGAAGAAGCCAAATTGTTAATTAACGACAAACAACACTGGATCCAACAATTAAAAAAGCTAATCCAGAAATTTGAATAAATAGATGGAGGGAGAGTACACATACATAAAGTCCATTGGAACTTCATTTGCAAACAAAGTTAGATACTTTAGCACCCTCTTCCCCGTGCAGATCGAACCGAGAACAATAGTTGAAATTAATGAATGGCGAGCTATAGAGTTGAATATATAAAATGATCCGATTGACAACGTTTGATAAACCCAACACTTTTGTCATTTGTTCTAATGCAATGAACTAGTGATATTTCTCAGGATTATTCAATGTTATTGTTATTAGCATTATATCAATCCCCACTTGCCAAATACTCCCAATATCCGATGTCCCACGCCACCTTCCGTTGGACAAGAGATGCTCTATGGGACATATTCCACTTGCTAAATACTCCAAAGTGGGTAGTGATTCCAATTTGTTTGGAACCTAGTGTTAGGACTAGAATTAGCACCTAGAGGGGGGGTGAATAGGTGATTAAAGCAATTTTAACAATTTAATCCGAATAAGAGATTAATGAATTAAACCAACAAACGCTGCAAATGAAAGTAATGAAAGATAAAAGGATTAAGGATAGAGAATCAAGACTCCAGATTTATAGTGGTTCGGCTTAGACCAAGCCTACGTCCACTCTCCCACACGGATAGCCCTTCTGGCTGGATTTCACTAAGAATAAAAAAGAGTGATTATAGTCTCACGCTCTTGAGTCCACAGTGTAGAAGCTCTACTACACTTCCTCAAGGTCTCACTACAATATGATATCTCTTTTGATTACATATAACGCTCGAAGAATAAGATCGCAAAATAGAAAAGGAGATTCAGACTTTGGAATTCTTCTATCCTGCACCCTTCAACAACTGGAGCATCTCTCTTATATACTTCTTCATGCCTTCAATACCGTTGGCACCTTCCAAAGAAGTTCTTCCAATCAACCCGTTAGACAGAATCAATTAGAGAGATCTCGAGCTCTTTAAGGTAAGTGTTGATAGCCCATCAATCCTGCTCGCCCATACAATCAGGATCTTGGTTTCCATAAGTAGATCGTTCCAAATATAAGTTGTGAAATCTTTAGAGAATCTATATATATTCGATTACGAAAGTAAGATCTTCTAGTGCTGAATCCAGTAGAAAAATATTCTCTAGCCGTTAGAATAAAGACCATATAAGATCAGAACAAAAGATGGTCTGGAGACTGTCCATGAGAGTAGACTTTGAAATATGAGTCTTGCTAGCTTTAGACTTTGATCTTCAGACTTTGTCAATAGAGTCTGTAAGTCTTCAGATTAGACTGAGGAAAATGTTTTGTCAACTTCAAAATACTTGAAGAGAATTTATCCAACAATCTCCCCCTTTTTGATGGTGACAAAACTTTCCTGTAGATTTGAATATTATTGCCCTGCAATACAACTTTTAAGCAAGCATTGATATCTCGTAAAAGATTAGAATAAAAATAGTAGAAGTTATCATGTACATAGATGTCCTGTACATAGACTTACCCTGTACACAGATCTGCATTCACAGAAACCTCATTAGTCATGAACAGATAGTACTATCTTTATCTAATTTAAAAGCTTAAAGTAATGCAATAATGAGCACACATTCAAAAACTCAAGATAAAGTCAAAATAACAACTCAAAAATGTTTAAAAATGAAGATAAGATTTGGTTTGGTTTGGTTTGAGGATAGAGTCTGAAATTGAAATGTGCTTGAAACCTGCAAAGTCTTCTCTCCTTTTTTGTCAGCATTAAAAAAATCAAGGAGCACGAGTAATGCGAACAAGTTGAAAGTCCTCCATAGACTTGACAGTTTCTTCTAGCTTCCTCAAATCTTCCTGTAGTTGGGTAAGAGCAGTGCCTTTTGCAGTATCCTGAATCTGACGCTGAACCTCTTTAAGCTGATCATGCATTGTGACGAACATTGCATGATTTTCATTCTACAAAGTCTGAAAGTCATACCCCATAGCATAGATTTGGCCTTTGAGCTCCAAGATGATGTCAAGCAACCTTCCAAAATCTCCTGAATTGTCAGTCTGTGTGCTTGCGTCAACTCGGTCTGATGGTGGAGTCAAGCCAGTATGAATATCAGCAGGAAGTTCAGTATGTGGAGATGATGCCTCTCCTTCAGGAAACTGAGCAGCATAAACATCTTCTGCATCAGGAGGTGATCGACTAACACATGTTTGTGTATCTTCTTCTATAAAAGTCAGTAGAAGAGGAGTATGTTCTCTGTGGGTATCTCCCCCTGTTTCAATGTCTTCTGGAGGAGAAAAGAACTCTTCTTTATGAGGAGTTTCCTCAGTGACAGTTTGTTGATCCTCTTTTTCTGCTGGAGAATCTGTTTTTGCCGATTCATCTCCTTGTTCTGCTTTTTCTTCTTCCTCTTCCTCTTTCTCTTTCTCTTCCTCTTTTTCTTCTTCTTTCTCTTCTTCTTTTTCTGCAAAATGTTGTTCTAGAACAGCTTCTGAAACAGGTGCAGAAAATTGAGAAACAAGAGCAGAGATAGGTAAAGCATCCTCATCATCTTTATCTTCCAAGATGATTGCCCTTCTCTTCTTGATAGAACTAGCCACTGGTTCCTTTCCTTTTCTTTTGGCCGCAGAAGAGTCTGGTCTGAACTTGACAGGAGTCTTCTCCTTGAACTGCTCCAGCTTCTTGCTGAGTTCTTTTAGACGCATCTTTGTTATCATCCTCAGTCCGATGACCATTTTATCAATAGTCTTCACAGAGAGAATGTGAGGAGGTTGAATGTTCAGGTGTCTGAAAAGATGAGTGATGAGAGCAACATAAGGGAGTTTTCCCTTGTCCTTTGCCATAGACCTGTACATGTGAAACATGATAGTGTGCGGCAGAGAGAAATTAAGACCAATCTTGATTGCATACATCAACTTAGCTTCTGAGATGGATACATCTGTCTTGGATGTTGATTTCGGTCTAAGACAGTTGATCACAATCTTGTGAAGTAGAGTGTTTGTTGCATTCATCCTGGAGTAGGAGAGACGACCTTCAGCAATTCGGTCTCTCGCAAGTTCTAGAGTGGCATGACTTACAGACACACCAATTGATTGGAAAGCACCTCTTTCCACACCAATTACATCTACCAGAATGTCCTTATCAACAACATACTCTTTATCTCTCACACTGAAAGAAAAGTTGTTTGCATCAATGAAACTGAGATTGGAATAGAAGTACGCTGTTAATTCAGAATGTGTCAAATCACAGTCAGTACAGAACTGATGAAGTTGAAGTTTTTCAAACTTCTCTCTCAGATTGATGCTTAAAAGGTCCAGAAAATCAAAATCCACCGTCCGTGGATTCATCACCCCACGCTTCAGAAGTTTTTCATACATCTTCCTATGTCCGTCTGAGCGAAACAGTTCATCCTTCTTCCCTCGAAGGTTTGCAGCCACACCCATCCAAGGTTTAAAATGTACGAACATTTTCTCATCATCATCCTTTCCCTCTGGCTGATTTATACTACTAAACCTAGGGTCACTGGGAAAGTTTGCAAAGGCTTTTGCAGCCGTTCCTTCAGGAACAATCCCTGATCTCTCCATGACGGTGAGAAAATGAGTCTCATTTGAGTAACCTTTCTCTTTCAGAAATTCATCAATAAAGGTCATGGCAGAACCTCCTTCCTTCAATGCAGAGTAAAGCCTATAAACAAAAGCAGGCTTGAGTGTTCTTACAGGTTCAATATCTTCAAGAACTTTTTCTGCATCTTGAGGGCGACAACCATGAGGTCTAGTTGAGGAAGAACGTTGTTGAGATCGTTGAGGAGTCTGTTCAGTTTGAGAGTCACTTTCTTCTGTGAGGTCGAAGTGCATAGGCCCCTCACCAGATCCCTGTGGTCCCCTGTTTGCTATCCTTGATGATTTCCTTTGATGAGACATTGTTGCTTTCTTTGGAGAAGCTTTCTCAAGTCGTGTCGATTCGTATTTTCAGTCTTCAATCTTTGAGTCTGATACTTTGTCAGACTTTAGATTCTGAGTCTGAGCTTCAACATTCTTCAAGAGATAAAATATTGAGTCTTGAGCGAATAGACTCAAACAAGATTTCTCAAGTGGCTTTGTGAAGATGTCTGCCAGTTGATTCTTTGAGTCTATGAATTGTATCAAGACTTCTTTGTTCTGAACGTGATCTCTTATAAAATGATGTCGAATCTCAATGTGTTTTGCTCTTGAATGTAGGATAGGATTCTTTGTAAGATTGATTGCGCTGGTATTGTCACATCTTATCTCTGTGCAAGAGTCTTCAATGCCAAAGTCTTGTAGTTGTTGTTTTATCCACAGTATTTGAGAACAGCAACTTCCAAGGGCTATGTATTCTGCTTCAGCTATTGAAAGAGCCACAGTACTTTGTTTTCTTGAAAACCAAGATACTGCCCTGTTTCCAAGCAATTGACAAGTACCTGAAGTGCTTTTTCTTTCAACTCTACAACCTGCAAGATCTGCGTCTGAATAGCCAATAAGTGTAAAGTCTCATTCTTTGGGATACCATAGACCGATCTTAGCAGTAGTAGCAACATATTTAATAATACGTTTAGCAGCACTTAGATGAGATTCCCTATGATCAGATTGAAACCTAGCGCATATGCAAACACTAAATAATATGTCAGGTCTGGATGCAGTAAGATAAAGAAGTGAACCAATGATACTCCTGTATAACTTTTGGTCGATTTTCTTCCATGCTTCATCTTTGTCTATCTTCAAGGAACTTGACATTGGTATGTCAGTCTTTTTGCAATTTTCCAGACCGAACTTTTTAACAAGTTCTTTTGCATATTTCTCTTGATGAATGAATATTCCTTCCTTTAGTTGTTTCACTTGTAGACCAAGGAAAAATGATAGTTCACCCATCATACTCATCTCGAATTCATCCTGCATAGACTTAGAAAATTTCTTGCACAAAATCTCATTAGATGATCCGAATATAATGTCATCAACATAAATCTGAACAAGTAGAAAACTTTTACCTTCCTTTTTAATAAACAAAGTAGTGTCTACATTTCCTTTAGAAAAGCCATTATGAATTAAGAAATTACTTAGCCTTTCATACCAAGCTCGAGGAGCTTGTTTCAATCCATATAAAGCTTTCTTCAGTCTGAACACTGAGTCTGGTTTCTTTGAGTCTTCAAATCCAGGAGGTTGTTCCACGTAGACTTCTTCTTGAATAAATCCATTCAGGAATGCGCTTTTGGTTTGGGAGTCAATTCCCATACGTCGTTAATACTGAATTGTCTGAGCTCTTCTTGCATTGCTTCAACCCAGCTTTCATCAGCTAAAGCTTCTTCAATATTTTTGGGTTATATTTCAGAAATAAGAGCAACAGCACTAGACTCTTCTCGCCTTTTGGATCTTGTTCGAATTCCCTCATTAATGTTCCCAATAATGAGTTCTTCAGGATGACTAGACTTGTGCTTCCAGTTACTAGTCAGTCTGATAGATTGTTGATCTTCTTCTTGAGTAGATTCTTCATCAGTAGCTTGTTGTACTGATTCTGAATTAGTAACTACTTCAATGGAGGTAGATCTAGTAGTGTCTGGAACAGATTCTGAATCTTCAGTCTGAATTTGCTGAATTTGTGGAGAGTCTTGAAATTTTACATTCATTGATTCTTCCACAGTCTGAGTCTTCTTGTTGAATACTCTAAAAGCTTTGCTTGTAGTTGAGTAACCAAGAAAGAATCCTTCATCTGATTTTTCTTCAAACTTACCAACACGATCATTTGCATTCTTTAGAATAAAACATTTGCAACCAAATACTTGAAAATAACAAACTATTGGTTTCTTTCCTTTAAAAATTTCATAAAAGGTTTTCTCAAGAATTGGCCTTAAAAATACTCGGTTTATAATATAGCAAGCAGTTGAGACAGCTTCAGCCCAAAACCTTGAAGAAATTTTATTTTCAATTAAAAGTGTTCTTGCCATTTCTTGTAAAGACCTATTCTTCCTTTCCACAACCCCATTCTGTTCTGGGGTATATGGAGAGGAGAATTTGTGCTGAAAACCAAATTCATCACAAAATTTAGTAAAGTCTTGATTTTCAAACTCACCTCCATGGTCTGTACGAATGCTTGAGATAGTGTGACCTTTCTCATTCTACACTTTCTTAGCAAACTTTGAAAAGAGAGAGAAAGTCTCTGACTTACTTGAAAGAAAGTAGACCCAAGTAAATCGTGAGTAATCATCCACAATTACTAGACATAACATTTTTCCACCAATGCTTTGCGTTCTGGTAGGTCCAAACAAATCCATATGCAGAAGCTGCAATACATAATTAGTGGAAACTTTATTTATTGATTTGTAAGAGTTTCTAACCTGTTTACCCAGTACGCATGGTGTACATAGATCAGATTTTGAGTAATTGAGAATAGGCAATCCTCGAACAAGTTTCTTGGTAGAGATCTTGTTGATTTGCTTCATATTGGTATGGCCTAGCTTTTTGTGCCATAGATTAGCTTCATCTTGTACTGATATTAAGCACTGTGATCTTTCTTGATTCACATCCAGAAGATAGATATTTCCATGTCTTCGTCCAGTAAAAGATTGAGTAAAGTCTTTACTGATTCCAAAGCACGTTTCTTCCTGGAAGTTGATCTTGAAACCAGTATCACACAACTGACTTATGCTAAGCAGATTGTAATTTAATCCTTCAACTAAGGAAACATTATTGATTGACAAACTTCCAATCTTTACTGTTCCTCAACCAGTAATTCTTCCTTTGTTGTTACCACCAAAGGAAACTTTTCCTTCGTCTATCTGGACAAGTTTTATGAAGCAACTTGAGTCTCCTGTCATATGTCTTGAGCAGCCACTATCAAGATACCATTTAATCTTCCTTTTGATAGTAACCTGCAATTAACACAAATTCAAGCTCTTTTTGGTACCCATATGATCTTGGGTCCAGAAGTGTTAGAACAATAGACAGTCTTAGCCCAGCTCTTTTTAACAGGTCTCCAAACCAAAGGACATTCTTTCTCAAAATGTTCTAAGCTTTTACACTTGGAACATCTCAAAGAATTTCTGCCAACAAGTTTTACAAAAACTTTATGGAAATGATTCTTATAAACAATTCTAGCTGGTCTCTGTTTAATTCTTTCTTTTACCTTCGGGAAATCAATTAGTGGAATAGTTTCAGAAGTCATACCAAGACCTAACTTATCAAAGTATGGTCTTTATATCGAAAGAATCTTATCCAACTTTTCAAAACCATTTGAAAATCTTTTTGATATATTAGTAATATCATTTTTCAAAAGATTATTTTCATTTGAAACAATGTTTGAGTTTTCTTTCACAACAACAAATTCTTTTTCCAGCTTTTCAAACTTTTCTTTCATAAGTTTATCATGTTGCTTCAATGTAGAATTTTCCCTTTTTAATTCGGAGATCCTCTTAAGAGAGGTTTTCAGACTAAGACAAAGTTCATCAATATATTTAGAAACCTTGTCAGGAATTTTCAGGTTACCAACCTCGAGTTCACTGTCTGAGTCTGTGTCTGAATCAAGGTCTGAGTCTGAATCTGATTTTGCCATTAAACAGATATTGGCATAATCATCATCACTTTCTTCACATTCAGTATCACTCCAAGTCTCTGCTTTGAGTGCCTTCCTGTATTTCTCAGTCTTTCCTTTTCTCTTCTTTAACAAAGGACAGTTGGGTCTGATGTGTCCATTTTTCTTGCATTCAAAGCAAGTCACTTCTTTGTTAGAATCATCTTCCTCTGTTGACTTGTTTTGAAACCTTTGAGAGCTTTGTTTCTTCCAATTGAATTTCCTTCCTTTTCTATTCAACTTTCTGAATCTCTTTATCATGAGTGCCAGTTCTTCATCATCTAGATCTTCTTCAAAGTCTGTAGCATCAGAATAGTCATTAGACTTTAAGGCAATAGATTTCTTACCTTTTGAGTCTTCCTCTTTGTTGATCTGTTCCACTTCATAAGATTGAAGAGTCCCAACCAGTTCGTCTACAGAGAGTGGAGCAATCCTCTGCGTCTCTCTTATTGAGGTTTTTATGTAATTCCAGTCTTTAGAGAGTCCTCGAAGGAGTTTGTTGACCTTCATATGTCCTGAGATTGGATGTCCCTGATATTCAAGACCATTCACAATTTCAGTAAAGCGACTAAACATGTCAGTTATTGATTCTCCCGATCTCATCTTAAAGACTTCATATTGTCCCAAAAGAATATTGATCCTCGTTTCTTTCACATGATCAGTTCCTTCATAAGTAATGTGAAGCCTATCCCAGACTTCTTTTGCTGTATTACAAGAAGATATTTTGTTATACTCAGTAGGGGATAAAGCACAATATAAAGAGTAAATAGCTTTGGCGTCAAGAGTCTGTCTCTTGGTGATTTCTTCTTGAGTCAGTAGAGTAGGATCAGCAGTTTCTTTTCCTCTCTCTGATTCTGATGCAGCAGCAGGAATGATTCCTTTATCAACCACTTCCCATTCCAAAGGATCTTTCGATCTTAGGAATGCCTTCATCTTATTTTTTCATATGCTGTAGTCTTTTCCATCAAAGTATGGAGGTCTGGTATTGCTTTGACCTTCAACCAACCCTGTAGGCAACATACTAGCCATAGATCTTTTACTCAGAAGTAAACACACTTCTTATGAACAAGTACACAAGCTCTGATACCAATTGTTAGGACTAGAATTAGCACCTAGAGGGGGTGAATAGGTGATTAAAGCAATTTTAACAATTTAATCTGAATGAGAGATTAATGAATTA
The DNA here is from genome assembly GCA_007663325.1 of Eucalyptus pauciflora. Lineage (NCBI taxonomy): Eukaryota > Viridiplantae > Streptophyta > Magnoliopsida > Myrtales > Myrtaceae > Eucalyptus > Eucalyptus pauciflora. The sequence goes on along the minus strand of VMYD01000306.1, from coordinate 365,437 downwards.
AACCAACAAACGCTGCAAATGAAAGTAATGAAAGATAAAAGGATTAAGGATAGAGAATCAAGACTCCAGATTTATAGTGGTTCGGCTTAGACCAAGCCTACGTCCACTCTCCCGCACGGACAGCCCTTCTGGCTGGATTTCACTAAGAATCAAAAAGAGTGATTACAGTCTCACGCTCTTGAGTCCACAGTGTAGAAGCTCTACTACACTTCCTCAAGATCTCACTACAATATGATCTCTCTTTTGATTACATATAACGCTCGAAGAATAAGATCGCAAAATAGAAAAGGAGATTCAGACTTTGGAATTCTTCTATCCGGCACCCTTCAACAACTGGAGCATCTCTCTTATATACTTCTTCATGCCTTCAATACCATTGGCACCTTCCAAAGAAGTTCTTCCAATCAACCCGTTGGACAGAATCAGTTAGAGAGATCTCGAGCTCTTTAAGGTAAGTGTTGATAGCCCATCAATCATGCTTGCCCATACAATCAGGATCTTGGTTTCCATAAGTAGATCGTTCCAAATATAAGTTGCGAAATCTTTAGAGAATCTATACATATTCGATTACGAAAGTAAGATCTTCTAGTGCTGAATCCAGTAGAAAGATATTCTCTAGCTGTTAGAATAAAGACCATATAAGATCAGAACAAAAGATGGTCTGGAGACTGTCCATGAGAGTAGACTTTGAAACATGAGTCTTGCTAGCTTCAGACTTTGATCTTCAGACTTTGTCAATAGAGTCTGTAAGTCTTCAGACTAGACTGAGGAAAATGTTTTGTCAACTTCAAAATACTTGAAGAGAATTTATCCAACACCTAGAACTTATCTTGTATAGGCTCTTATAAGCACTATGGAACTTGGAATGTTAATTACACAAGTTCTCATCCTGTGCGCTCTTGTAACTTTTTGTCTTATGAGATTATTAAATAGAAATTGTCACAATTTTAATTAACAGCATTATTAACATTCCGTATAAAAGTGTGCTAGATAATAGAGTACATTGCTCGTGCTACGGGCCAATGAGGCTGTCACACATCTTAAAGTGACATTTTCAAAGAAAAGAGAAAAGCGCGATTAATGAAGGACATATATATTTACTTAAAGGAGTAATCTACACAATAACTCGTGCCTTGTATCCTTTACCTTTCTACTTAGTTTCTTTGGCTCTTTCGCACATCCGTCATATAGTCAAGTACTTTCCATGGTCATTTTTTAATTTGCCCTCGACGCCAACCTCTAGAGTTGCCATGTTCAACAGCTTCCTCACGGTGGGTCTGCCGTTGGACAGCTGAGAACAACAAGTGTGACAATAAAATTGATTCTATCCTAAGTAATCATATTGGCAAATCGGTTGATATTCCAATTGGTAATAAAGTAATTGGATATAAATGGATATTAAAAAAGAAGCGTAAAGCCGATGGCTCCATTGATAAGTATAAAGTACGTTTTGTTGCCGAAGGATTAGACAAAGAGAGGATCTATACTACTACAAGAATAACATCAGTTAGGATGTTGATTGCTATAGCTTTGCTATAAAATTTGAAAATACTTCACATGGATGTGAAAACTATATTCTTGATTGTGATCTCGATGAGGAGATTTATATGAAACAAGTTGAAAGATTCAAGGTCAAAGGACAACTATACATGGTGTGTAGATTTGTCAAATCATTATGTGGACTTAGAAAAGCTCCTAAATAATGGCATGAGAAGTTTGATTGTGTGATGATCCAAAATGTATATATATACAATGAGTATGATAAATGTGTGTACACCAAATCCACAATAGTTTGATGTGTACTTAGTTGTTTATATGTCGATGACTTACTGATTCTTGGAGATATTGCTAAGGTTATCAAAATCACTAAGAATGTTCTCTAGAAGAACTTTGAGATGAAAGACTTGAGTGTTGCATATGTAAACTCATCATCAAAATTCTAAAGAATTCTAATGATCTAGATTTAACACAATCTCATTACATTGAAAATGTAATTGAGAGGTCTAAAGAGTTTGGCATTAAAGATGCAAATAATCCTAGTCTTCCACACCTAACTTCAAACAAGAATATTAGAAACAATATCAAGCACCTGGAGCACTCTCAAGTAATTGGTAGCATCATGTACATTATGAATTGCACTAGACCAAACATCACGTACTTAGTAGGAAAACTAAGTAGGTATAAGGTAATCCTAGTCATGAGCATTCTAATGTTCTATTAAGAGTTTTAGGTTATATGAAAAAAACCAAAAATGGCAAATATCTAGCTATTTTGGAAGGCTATAGTAATGCCAACTAGGTTTTGGATTTTAATGAATTGAAATCGACTAGCGGATATGTGTCTACACTAGGTGGTGCCGCAGTATTGTGGAAATCCTAAAAACAAACTCTAATAGTGCGCTCAACGATGGAATATTGGTTTGTTGCTTTAGATAAAGCTATTAAATCCACTTCTATTTTCAATTGAATGAGCTAGGCTTTTCATCGACGAGCCTATAGCTATTTTTCTCTGAGTTGGCCACTCATGAGATAACTAGTTTATCAGGTGAAGGCGTTAAAGGATTTTAACGCAACAGACTCGAGAATTCGACTAGAAATCGACTACTCGACAGTACTAATCTGCAAGGGTCAATACAGCACTGTCAAAATCAATCAGAGATCAAAGATAGGTCCATTCGATTGAGATATGTGATCAGTATGTGGGTGATTCCACCTGATTGCAAAATTCTCGTCAAACGACATTGGACTGATTGTTCTGTCTTTTTTGTACCCTTTGTCTGTATTTGAAATCTCGAGATTTCTACGACAACTGAGAGTTGCCAATAAGTCGAATATGTACATTGTGGCTTGAAAATAATCAACCACAGGTCAAATGCGCCAAAAATTCCTAAAAGCTACCCTGTAGATTAGGACGCGCTAAAATCGCGCCAGATTGAAATTAACCGTGAATTTGAACCCGATTTCAGAATTCGGAAGTTCTATTATGTCACAAGTCATTTTAGGAACGTCGACTCATTCTTAGAAGATTTTTTTGCAAATCGAGATTTTCGGCGAAAAATCAAAGTATGGCCGTTTTGGATCGGAAAATTCGTAGTTCCGCTTTTGATCGCATTTTTGGGATACAAGTTGGTTCTATGGGCAAGGAAATATGTGGATTTAAGTGTGGACACATTGGATGAATTTATGAGCTTCAATTTGGATTGAATTGAAAGAGGATTGAATGGAATTGAAGACTTTGATGGCCAAATGTCACAAAATTCATATGCCATGGGGGAGACAACATTTTGGTCACTTTGGGAAGCTTGTTGGGGAAGCTTCGGGCTGCAAGTGGGCTGTGGATGGTTGAGCAAGTGGTGGGGCAGCCACTTGAGTGAAAAGCCAAGTGTTGGAAGCCTAGGGAGGCCATTTGGGGTCCCCTCTCTTCAGCAGCCTTCTTCCTCCTTGAATCACTCCTTTCTCCATTGTTGAGGAGTCTTGAGAGCTTGAGAGAACCAGCAAAAATAGAGCCAGCCGCCCCCTCCATTGTTGCACACCCGCCGGACCTTTTTCCCCCTCTGTTTTCCCTTATGTCAGTTTTTGCTCCAGATGACTTTCTTGTGAAAACTCGAGTTAAAAGTTGTCTTCCCGTGCGAATCGGCTCTCTCTCCACCCACCATCGTCTTCAGCACATCCAATCCGTACAGGAGCACCTTGCTGCTCACCGGAACGATCCGCCAGCCGTCCTGTCCGCCGGCCAGAAGCCACCACCCGCCAGTCCGTCAGTCCCTTGCCCGCCTACACTGTTTCACGTTTTCTTCAATTTTTCTCCCATTCCGACCCTTCCTTCGCCCATTCCAACCACTAGCAAGTCCCCCTTGACCCCCGGGAGTCGCCGGTTGCCGGCCACCCCCTCGCCGGAGCTCCGATCAACCCATTTTCGCTATTACAGCTGCTATTTTCCTCCCCCAATTCAGCCAAGAATAGAAGCAGAAGCCAGCAAGGGTTTTCAATCTTCATGGCCCGTTTCCGAGACCTTCCTAGCCTTGGTCGGTGTCGTCGCTTGGAGGTTTGTCGCCCGCCTTGTCGTTGCCGTTGCCGTGGACTCACTGGAATGCTAAACTGGTGAGTTTACTCACTAAACCTTGTTTAGGAGGTTAATTATGCTTAAAGGGTGTTTAGATTAGGCTAAGCATGTTTAGGTGGTTAGATTAACTTAGTTAAATATTAATTAGATTATGTGGATGGATTAGTTTAGTGGTTAATTAATTAAGGCTAATTAAGTGATTAAATTAGTGTAATCTTGATTAGGCCCTTAATTAATTATTTTGAATTATTTAATTATTTCGAATTTATGAAATTAATTTATATGAAATTAAATTATATTTAATTATTTTATATTATTTAATTTCGGAATATATTTAATTATTTATTATTTTCCGGAAATTATACCGGGATAGCTGGTGATCGGACTCTCGTGATGATTGCATTGGTGTGTTCAGATTATGTAATTGATTGTTGGATTGTGAAATTGAGTGGTGATTATGAAAATTAGGGTATTTATTCAGAAAATCTTGGATGTCGGGGTTTGACACCGAAAATGGATTGTAAGTACTATATCAAATAGTGGGATTTCAAATGAGATGAAATCACTTTTCAAGGTTCGAATTGATCATGTACCCACACATGACTATTTTCCCGGATGTTTTTAATATGAAGAAAATAGACCAGGATCACTATTTTAATCGAGGCATTTTAGTGCAATGCACGGTGTCCTAGGCCGAGATTGATTGGTCATGTGTTGGTTAAGAGAACCCTTCCCTGAATTGAGTCGGATGGACGTTACCTTATATGGGTTACCCACTCATTGGGTTTCGGGTCGCAGTAGATTCTGGACCTATGCTCCTTTAGGAAAGCCGTCTTTGAGAGACGTAGCCATGCTCAATGGGGAAGAGACGATGCCTGGCTACGCCAGTAGACCGCTGAACTTCAAGTAGGCCGTACCCTAGAGGGGCGAAATTAACAATTGGAATGCATGATTGTTTGAGTTAGACGCGCCTGATTATGAGACAAAACTGTGTGGCAGAGTAAGAGACATGTCATAATGATTTGGCCTTATAATCGGGACTCTTGTGATTTATTGAGTTGAGTGAGGCATTTCAATTGTTGTGTGCATTAATTATATGCATTTGTGATATGAAATGTGCTGACGTGCGGGAAGGAACTGAGGCGAGGTAAGTCCTCTATGTTGTGTGGCTAGGCCACCCTTGAGTGTATTTCCTTCCTAATAAGGGTTTACGGGGTGAACTTGCTGAGACATTGTCTCACCCCGTTGTGGGCTCAATTTTCAGGTCATTAGGTGGAGGACAAAAGCCCCGAGTCTGTGGAGGTGGAGTCTGAAGGATCGGAATTTGTGTCTGACGAGTAGGTCGTAGGATAGCTTCCTTTTGAGAGTTGATCTTTTGTAGATTTTTTACTAGACTCGTTTTGTATCTAAACCCGTTGTTTATATAAAATTGGCTTTTGTGAAATGTTGCTCTGCTTTCTTATCCCATGCTATTTGTTATCAAGGATTTATTGTTTCGCTTCTGTATGTGCATTTAAAAATGAATGGGTCAGCGACGCGTCTTGGGAACGTCGCATTTGTATCCACCGTAGAGGGATGTGCTCGCGCTCGAGGTTCGGGGCACGACAAGGTGGTGCCACAGTATTGTGGAAATCCTAAAAACAAACTCTAATAGTGCGCTCAACCATGGAATATTGGTTTGTTGCTTTAGATAAAGATACTAAAGAAGTAGAGTGGCCTCGAGAATTTTTAAAGGATGCTCTATCATGGTCAAAACTTGTGCGTGCGATATACATCCACTTTGACAATCAAGTAGTGATTGCAAGGGCACATAATAGGATATATAATGGTAAGTGTAGACACATTCGTCATAGAGCAACTACCATAAGGTAGTTGCTCTCGAATAGAATAATTTCTTTGCACTTTGTGACATCAAAGGAAAACATTGCGAATCCGCTAACAAAAAGATTGTCATAAGAGCAAATAAATTGCGCATTGAGGGGAATGGGATTGAAAGGCTTAACTCAATAAAGAGATTCCATGATGGATACTTAACCTAACAATTGGTGATCCCATGGACTAGGTTCAATTGGACAACGTAAATTTTTGGAAACTCTAGTATGTGCACTATCTCTGACTCCTATGATGCAATAGTACTTCCTACAACGTTTTGAGGAGACGCTATGCGTTCAATGATTCCTATAGCCAGGAGTACAACATCCTAGTAAGGTATAGTTAAATATCTTTAATAGGAATGCACCTATATGAGTAGAACTGGCTGACTCTATGAAAATATTTAAAGCTAGATTTTCTAAAACAAGCATCAGTCCCAAGAGGTTTTAGGCCGAAAGAATGGACACAACCGAGAACCAATCTTGAATCGTTGATACTCTATGCGAGGTCTATTGTTTGGGCTTATATCAACAAGACAGATTCAAGACTTAGTTTGATAGACTTTCACTAAAGAGGGGTCATAGTAAAATCTACCCATCTTGATGCAGTTTATCTCTATAGGCACGCTTGGAAATTTTTCCGAGTAAAAACAATGTTATGTTGAGCCATTAATGTAGGGGATTGTTGTAACTATATGTTATTAATCGCTCAACCTTTAGTTCATGTATCTCTCCTGCTTGTGCAATAGTTTTATGAACGTGTTAATGAACAAAATAATGGACACATCTCTTAAGCTCTCATGTAGCAGTTTTATGGACGCGTTAATGGATGCATATTTCAGCACTCATGCAACAGTTTTAAAATGTATCTTTAGTGTACAATAATTAACTTATGAATCTTCTTTAGTTCGTGTGAGATAGAGTCATTCTGAATTAGAATTCTTCTTTAGAAAATTGCTCGTGCTGATTTCTAAATCCCTAAAACATTGCTACTGGAATGTGGGCCATGTGTCAAAATTATGGAATGTCCTGCCGGGAGTTTATCATAAAGGCAAAGGAAAAGGTTATGTGACTAGCACAAATCGAATGTTATCTCAACCCCAATCTCGATACCTAAAATTTTTCGCTCCAAGTGTAAAATTCACATTTGACCAATATTAGGGATTTTATGAGCCCTTCATTAATATATCTAACTGCATTTTCTCGTATTTAGTAATTACGAATGTTGTAGATGTATGATCATTGATCCTACGTGTAGAATGACAGTCGATGGAGTGGTCGGAGCTCCAAAATCCATCAAAATATATATATATATATATATGGAAATTGGACTTTTCAACATCAAAATCATATCCCAAGCCATGATTAAACTAACCAAGGCCTAACTAAGGCCCATTTTAAGGTCCTAAAAGGCTAAGCACGGCCATGGGCTGTCCATATATGAGGCTCCGCCCATGGCCGAATCGAGGGGGTTTCATGTGAGCCTCCCTCATTCTCGTGCTTGGCTATGCATGACACGGGGCATGTCATTCTCGAAATGATCCTGTCACCATTCTCATACCCAATCACCTTGATGTTTCCCTTATCTAGTCTAGCATGAACCTAGTCCTTCTTACAACCAAGTACCATCTTCAAATTGAAAGGATTGAAGGTAACTCAAAACTAGGGAAACTAATCAAAGGGATGTGAAAAAGGAGATGGCTGGATGCTGGCAAAGGAGATTTCGTGCATGCCATAAGGGTGAGTTGGTGAGCGTATTTGAGGGAACCAAAAGAAAAGGCAAGTCTGGCCGTAAAGGAATGAGTCGAAGAAAGAAAGAGATCTGTTGGGGGCATCATCAACGGACTCGGTGAGAAAGAAAAGTGAAGAATGAATTAAAAAAAAGAGTAAGAGAGGATATCATTCGCGGGGAGATTAGTCTGGATTTTCTTTGGAAAGGGTCTTCTCCACCACTTGACAAAAAGGGTCTTGGGTATGAAATCGATATGTGCGCGTGGTTCACTGTTGAATCATGCCGGAATTGGAAGGATAGTATGATAAAATCTTAGTTTGTCCAATGGAGATGTTGCCTAGACATTTACCAGTAGGTCTTCAAAGACAAAAATCGAATAAGTTGGAGGACTGCTCGGTCAGAATTAGGAGTCCAGCGCGCAGTTGCACGAAAATGGGGATTACGCATTCGTTCTTTGTCGAAATATGTTGGAATATTGTGGAGGCCTCTACAGCACGTTGTTATCCAACCAAACCGAAGGAGACGGACATCATAATTCTAGAGTCCACATTTTGTGGCCAGCTCGTGGCCAGTTTGATGCTCGGTCATTACAGGGAAAGTCCATACTTGCCTTCACGAGAACAGTTAGTACGTGCTCTCATCCATTGTTGGAACAAGTTGTAATTTTGATGTGCTTTTCCAGTCACCTGATTCTTCAACCCTATCAAAGGAGTCGCGTATCTGATATTCGGAGCTTCTCTTCATGGACAGTTCGTGACCTACTCGGCCATCCAACGATCAGGAAATTTCTCTGTTCTAATTCTTTTGTATTTCGAATTTGTTCATGTGAACGGACTGAATCTCTTGTTGTTTTGTCGGAATCCATTTTCTGGGAGCGTTTATAAAATTACTTGAAAGCGTGACGTGATTCGCGGCAGGGTAGAGTCTAGGTTCCCCTTGTTTGGATTTCGCTTTCGAAATTTTATGGCTTATATCCTTTGTCTTGAACAATTTCCATTTTGCGCATTGAAACCCTTGTATCACACTCCGTTTCAGAATCGATTTAGGACCCAAAATTGGGCTGAATACACACCGTACAAACCGCTCCATGGTCTGGACAATGGCATTCAGCCCACCGTTGATCTTTGTAGAGCTTTCCTGAGTCAATGTTTGATATTCCTTTGCCCCATAGCTCCTTCCAACATTCAACGACATATCATACATTCATTTAGAGTGATTTTAATGCAATTATAACATGCGAAAATAAGAAAGGTCGAAGGTCAATCTATGATTTGATTCACTATTCAAGCTGGTTTGCATTATTGCGATTGACTTTTGACGATTGTCATCTTATCGTCACTCATTGCATCCTTAACTATGTTTATACGCATTTGGACTCGTCCTAACCTCTATTTTGCAAGTTATGAAAGAATTAAAATTGAATAATTGCATGTTTTCTATGACATTGTTTTGACGTGCGGACCCCCCAAGTGCCATAACTTGGCAGAAGGGGACACTTAAGTGCCATAACTTACGAAAGTTACACTTAAGTGCCAAAATCGGAATAAAATGGATCACTTAAGTGCCAATCTGGCCAAAGTCAGGCCAAAAGGCTGACGTGGCTTTTTTCCAGCGAAGTGAGCCCAAAACGATGCCGTTTTGAATGCTAACATGGCCAAATAATGCAAAAACGGCATTGTTTTTGCTGATGTGGTTAAAAAAATATAAAAAATAATTAAATTTATTTAAAATATTTAAAAATAATAATTTTAAATTTTAAAAAATTAAAATAAAAATAAAAAAGAAACGGAAAGGTGGGGAGGCAGCTGAGGGATCAGCCTTCAGCCGCCGCCACCACTGCCCCGCTGCCGCTAGGAAGGGCCGGCGATGGCGAGGGGAGGGGAGGGTCGGCTGAGGTCGCCAGGCCTTGGTCAGGGGCCGGCGACCCTGGCCGACTGGCAACAAGGGCTCGCAAGCCCTCGCCCCGATCTAGGGCGAGGGTCGCAGCCCTCGCCCAGATTCGGCGAGGGTCGGCGGCCCTCGCCCGGCCGGGCCAAGGGCCGCCATCCGCAAGGGGTCGCCCCAGCGGGCGACGGCCTTGGCCCGGCCAGACAAGGGCCGCCGACCCTCGCCGGATCTGGGCGAGGGCCGTGAGCCCTCGCCACTAGCCAGATCTAGGCGAGGGTCACGGCCCTCGCCTAGATCCGGCGAGGGCTCGCGAGCCCTTGCCGCCGATTGGCCAGGGCCCGGCGACCCCAGCTGACCTTCCCCCTGCCGTCGCCGGCCCTTCCCAGCGGCGGCGATGGCGGTGGCTGAGGGCTGATCCCTTAGTCGCCTCCCCACGTTTCCCTTCTTTTTTTTTTAAATAAATTTTTTTAATTTTTTTAATTTGTTAAAATTTTAAATTATTATTTTTAAATATTTTAAATTTAATTTAATTTTTATTTTTTTTACCACGTTAGCCCAAAACGACGCCGTTTTTTCATTATTTGGCCATGTCAGCATGTAAAACGGCGTCGTTTTGAGCTCGCTTCGCCGAAAAAAAGCCACATCAGCCTTTGGCTGGACTTTGGCCGGAGTGGCACTTAAGTGATCCGTTTTTCTTCGAATGTGGCATTTAAGTGTACCTTTCGTAAGTTATGGCATTTAAGTGTCCCTTTGTGCCAAGTTATGGCACTTGAAGCGTTCTTATCCCCATTGTTTTCTAGCCCAAAGTTTAGGCGATACTTGAATTTACTTAATGGGAAAAATGTAAATTACCAGCTTGAGGTATAACTAGTAGTAAAAATTTAAAACTAATGTGGTTATGTTTTTGAAATGTAGACAAAACACAATTAAGAAACATAAAAAATATTTGTGCAGCTCTAAATGAACTGCATGAATTGTGAATTTTGCACTATGACCAATCACAAATTAAAGAAATAGGTAAAGAAGTCCAGTATTATACAAATAAGCAGTATGGCAAAATGATGGCTTGAAGCGTCAACACCAAACCGAATGCCGTTACTAATCATTAGGTGCATCAGCTTGGATAGCTTCGGTCCATCCGCCACAGTTGCGCACCACATAAAACATCAAAGTGTAAGCGTTGCCACTAGGCCGAATCCCTTTTGGTGAACACATGCTCCAACAAATCCAAACCTCACTGCATTGGAGACTCTCGCATAAGCCGAGAATCCATGAGCTATAAGAGTGTAGATGGGATTGGATGTGTACTTGCGGCACTCGATTGAGCAGCCTCACAGGTTGAGTTGATTCACTCCGTCTAAGGCAGGCATTGATCAGAGCGTTGAAAGTAACCAAATCAATTTGGCATCCGAGTTTCAACATTTTACGGACCACGGACAACTGGATTATTACTAGACTTCTAATCGACACAGCCTTTCATGTTCACCTAGTAGTTCATGGGTGTCCCATGCAGTGCAGGGTTTGGGGAGATTGTCGCGACCTAACCTCGAGTGCACCATCTAGGGTTTGGCTAATGGATTACTAAGACTAAAATTAGCTTTAGCTCTCCCAAGCTCATATCAATTTGCAACTTAGGTTCAAGTTTTTAGCATGCAAATGAATTTTATTTTGAAATCGCCACTAATCAATTTATGGTAAGTCGATTAGACATCTAAATTAAATAATTGGAGAATTATTTTACTCCTACGAATAAAAGAATTTGGCTATAGAAACTTAATTACACTAGATTTCTTTGATGCCCTTTCAGAACTGTTCTTTTCATGAAAAAATGTTTATCAAGTAGCTTGAATTCATTCTATTACTCCCTAACATATAAGACGATCATATAGGTGCACAATCTATCAATTTAACACCCAATGAAATAATAATTAAATTGCCAGACTTATCTCATAGCAACAAAAATGTCTGCAATATTAGCTCAGAATTCACATCAATAACCCTAGATATGATTTCTAATTAGCACGCAGTCATTTAATCTTTTAAGATATTCTCATTTAATGAATCATAATCTACGTGTAATGTAATGCAATGATGTACACAAATGTATATATACTAACATGACATGCAACATGCAACCTAATATGTAAACTATATGTCATGGGACATTACTTACGGGACCTTATTTAAATGATGGGCAAATATTAATGCAACCATCATAATATGTCATACATTTAAATGATCTTAAACATACGATGACTAAATGACGTGCGTGCAAGGGATGACCTAATTTTACGTGACACATGCATAATATTTTTTTATGTTTTCTTTTCTTTTCAATTAAAATTCGAAATCAAAATTACCCAATAATTAAACATGAAATTTTAATTAAAGAAGAGGAAATCAAACATGCTAAAGCAATGCTTTTGGTATTTTTATTTTAAAAATTCGGAATAAATAAATAAACTAATCTAAACATGTAATCTAGCCTAAAACAAGCAATATTCTAACAAGAATCAAATCTAATTCAAAGATATTATTTTTGGGGTTTTCTTTTTTAAGAAAAGCAATCAAACAATGGATAGATATTTAATTAAATAATGTAATCCACAATCTTACGTTATCTATCTCAATAAGGACACAAATTAAACCAACGATCGTATTCAAGTTGTTATGGATATTGATGGAAGATTTATCCATTTAAATTTAGAAATGGATAAATCAACGATCATATCCAAATGGTTATGAATAAGATATAAAATTTTTCGTACCCCATGCATCGTATCTTGTGGTTAGAGGTCGGGACCATCTAGGTACGTTGTTAAGCTAGGAAAGTTTCCTAACTTGAAGGTATCTCATGGATTATGTTATTTTAGTAAATATCTAACAGAATATTCTAACATCTAATAGAATATATTAGACAATTGCCAAATATATCAAATCACTCAAATAAGGCAATAAAATATTGCAAATATACTAGTATCTTACGTAGTTTGAGGATTTTATTTCCAAATTCGAACACAATGCAATCGGATCGGAAGGCAGCCAGCGGTGGGTCGACAGCAGCAACGCGACGAATGGCTCGCATGGTAGTGGGCACGATGTCGTAGTACCAAGGATGTTGATGGCAGCGTTGACGGCAGTGAGACTACTGGATTGAAATCGAGGATCACGGCTAGGGCGGTGCAGTGGTTGGCCGTGTGGAGCGCCATTCATTCATCGATGTAGCGGTTCCCGACCAACAACTGCTCGTCACTATGGTCCAAACCCGCAGAACAATAAACCACAGACCGTGAATGGAACGCCGTCGGTGATGGATTGGGCTGCGACGGGGGTTGCGATCAACGTTGGTCGTGTCATGGGGCTCTTGGTCCGGACTCAGTGGCGTCGGCAAGGACAGTCGCAGTGGAGGTCTCAGTGTTGTCGAGGAGATCTTGTGTGGACGCTTGGAAGATCTGGGACTGCAGGTTGCCACTAGGAACTCGGTGTATGTGTCGGGTAACAGCAGGTGCTCGCTTTAGAACATCCTGCGTTTCTCTTCCGGGGTGTTATGTATGATGGGAACGTGAATATCCTCCAGGTGTTGCCATGAATGGAAGGGAGCTCTACGTAGATTCCCCACATGTGTGCATCCTCCAGAACAAAATAAAAAATAATCTTGATAAAGAGATCTAGACGTTAGACATTGATGTAAGAATTGGAGGCGCGTGATTTTTGTCTGTGTTGCTCTCCGACCCCTCCTTTTGCCGACTCAATGTGGCCATCTGTTTTTCAATTGTGTAGCCTCCAAAACTTTATCGTCGTTGCTCATGGCCAGGCGAGGAGTGAAGGCTGCTGCTTTGTCATCGGAGAGGATCGTGGCCAAGCTGGTTGTTGTCAATGCAGCGGACAATCAGTAGCAGGGTTGGCGTCAAGGGGCCGCCACGAACTCAGCAAAGTCATGGCCATGAAGAGGTCTTGACCGTGACTCCTTCAGCTCTCTCTTTTCTCTCTCAAGTATGTTCTTTCAATGTGCTCTGAAAATTCTAATTTGCCGACCTCTAACTTGTGAGGCATAACGTCCTATATATAATGCGAACCTAGGTTTAAACTTGATCTCATGGGCTTAGTTTAGGCTTTTCAATGTAACAGGCTGAATTAAGCTCAAGACCTATTTTAATTAATTCCCATGGGCTGAAATTAGATCGAATTAAATTCACTTTGGCCCATCTCCCTACGTAATTTTCGGCCACCATACCCTCTAGTGCTAGCTGAATTTTGGCTTCTCTTGCATGTTCAACTTGTCAAATTTCAAGCTCAAAATATAAACTAAATAAAAAATGCTCCTAAAACTATATGCTATGAACTTTAATTCTAATATTTTTATTTAGTGGTTAAAAACTAATCCCTAATTTTCTATGCAATAAATGAATAATTGAGTTGCCAAAATTTAAGTGTCAACAGAGATGTTTAATGTACAAGGAACAAAGGCATTACTCAAATATGATAGAATATTTTTTAAATCAAAATACTATGAGGTTGTCCAATCTCTCCAGCCTTATCGAGATGAAGTTATCACAGTCCGAGACATAAATCAACACATTTACAAAGGGTTATTATATCTAAAGTTGCAAACACGGAGAGACATGGATGTCACTCACCCAACTCACCAAAACGAAAGATGAGATCAAGAAAGCCAGAGACAGGGTGATGTAATAGCCAGGAGATTTGCCTAGAAGTAGGCCCCTTGAAAGAGTGCGTAACAGGGATAGCCCAATATTTAGTGTTTGGTCAAGGAAAATCGTAAGGCAATGATAACTAGCTAGGCAGTCAAGCTTTACTCCCCTGGAATTGGTTTAGCCATAGGGAAACCTACGGCTAGATTGAACCTGTTGCAGCTGCTACTGCTGTTTTCTTGATCTACCTAATTGGTCAAGGAATTTCAAGATGAAGGTATCGGCAACAACGTGTTTTATTGCGGGACAACTTCTGATATTCATATCGATCTGTTATTCATAGGATAATTGTCTAGGAAGTCCCTCATTACTGCTCAAACCAAGTAATAACAGGATCTTTATTAGTAACCTAATATTATCTTAGAAAATATATTTTATTCCCCCGTTGCCTCCTTGAAATAGAGAAGTCCTAACTAGACACCCAAAGTTATGAGGCTATTTTGCCAAGTTCCTTAGAGAGAGTTGTCTCGCGCCATGGCTAGACTCTCGCCCTATACTCAACGAGCTTGAGAAACTACAGGCCATATTGAGAGTGCCCAAAGTAGAGCTCCATGCTGAGCGTCCTCGTCTTGGATCCACAATCCATAGAGGCCTCCATCCGTGCCCAGATGAGGGACGAACTCAAGGTGACAAAGGCTGTCGATGAGCTCATTGAGGCACTCGATCGAACACGTGAGGGGACGGACGTGCTCAAGCAAGAGATCAACATTTGGCATAAGAGCCGGGAATTTTCTGGGATTTCTGGTTAATAATAGAGCAATATAGGTTGATAAGAATCAGGTTAAGGTTATACTAGAATTGCCTCCACCAACTAGCAAGAAGTAGTTACAAATGATAATTGGGAAAATCAATTTTCTTTGAAGATTTATTGCTAATCTATCTAGCAAGATAGAGGTGTTTTCTCCTTTGTTGAAATTGAAAAATCAGGATGAATTCGTCTGGCGAGAGGAGAATTGGCGTGCTTTTGAGAGGATAAAAGCATACTTGACTAGTCCTCCAGTGTTGATGCCACCAAAAGCAGGCAGGCCTCTAAAACTCTGTGCGTCAGCCACTGATATTATAATTGATAGCATGTTGGCGCAAGAGAATGACGAAAGCAAAGAGCAAGCGGTGTATTACCTCAGCAGGATATTGAACGATGCCAAGAAGAGATATACTGCTGTTGAAAAGATTGGTTTATCATTATATTGTGCATGTACGGAACTGCGGCATTATTTGCTGCCAATTGTCATTCATGTGATATGCAAAACCGCCGTTATTGAGTATATTCTTACGAGGCCTATAGTGAAAGGTTGAGTCGCAAAATGGTCCTTCACATTATCCGAGTTGGACCTGGTGCATGTATCGATGAAAGCAGTAAAGGGACAAGCCGTAGCTAATTTTCTTGTGCAGTATCCATCTATTCAAGTTGAAGACTTCAAAAGTGAAAGTTATGCACAGTTGGTCCCATGGTTGTTGCACTTTAATGGTCCGTCCACATCTACTGCATCAGGAATAGGGGTTTTGATTATGTCTCCAAGGGGGCATAAAACAAAATTCCAGTTTAGGCTAGACTGTAAATGCTCAAACAATCAAGTCGAATATGAAGCGCTTGTAGTCGGCCTCTATTTGCTAGCTGACATGAGTGTACAATCGATGAAAGTGATGGGTGATTCGACAATGATAAAATAGTTGGAGGATAATATCAATGTCTTAATGAAAATATCATTGAGTATTACCACAAAGCAAAAAATTGTTAGCTAAATTCCCCAACTCGAAGCTAGTACATATACTGCGATATCAGAATGCGGAAGCCAATAAGCTAGCTCAAATGGCATCTAGTTATTGTATCACAAAGGGATTGGCCTACACTTTAATAATTGAGATAAAAGCTTTGCCACTATCTCAATGAATTATGGTTGCCAAGGACAAAACAAAAAGGGATGGGCAAGATTGGAGGATATTGATAATACGGTATTTGAAAAATCCCTAATCACGAGACAAGAAGTTGAGAAAACAAGCACTAAAATATATACTCCTGAAAGAAGAGTTATATCGACATACCATAGAGGGAGTATTGTTAAGGTGTTTGAATAAAAGGTAGACAATGTTGGCAATGACTGAGATTCACGAAGGAATTTATGGGGCTCATCAAGCAGGTATTAAAATGAAATGACTGTTAAGACATCATAGTTATTTTTGGCCCACAATGACCTAGGATTGTATAGACTACGCGAAAGGATGCAGACCTTGCCAAATACATGGCCCAATCCGGCAGTCTCGACCACCTTATTGAAACCGATAGTGAGGCCATGGCCTTTCAAGGGATGGACGATGGATATCATTGATATATGCCAACCTCTAACTTGTGAGGCATAACGTCCTCAACTTCGTAGTGTCATACACCCGCCGTTAAGCAAGATACACCCTTTATCAAGTAAGAAACATTTTTACATACTTCTGGCCACTCATTACTTTAGCAGTGTCATACAAAAACATGACCCAAAATATTGTGAGGGAATTCATCGAGAAGCATATCATACATCATTTTGGCATTCTCAAAACCATAACGGCTAACCAAGGGATTGTCTTCATAGGTATCGAAGTTCTCAACTTCGTAGAATCAAGCGGAATAAAGATGACACATTTAATACCATAGTATGCACAAGCCAACTGACAAGCTAAGGCGTCAAACAAAGTCATTATTAACTTGATAAAGAAGCATATCAAAGAAAACCCAAAGGAATGGGACATGACTTTGTCAATAGTGTTATAAGCATACCGCACGTTGAAGAGATTGACAATACGGACAAGCTTGTATTTTTTTTACCTACGGCCAAGAGGCGGTCTTGCCACTAGAAATCGCAGTGCAATCACTAAGGGTTAGACTACAAAGAGAGATTTTGCCAGAGGAGTATGATGAAGCAATGTACATGTAGTTGGATGAACTAGATGAGGTATGATTAGCAGTGCTAGATCATGTGATTGCTTCAAAGAAGAAAGTGGTGATAGCTTAGAATAAGCACGTGAAGGTTAAATTCTTTGCCTGGGGGATTTGGCTTGGAAGACGGTTCTACCATTCCACACAAAAACCGAAACATTTGGTAAGTGGTTGACCATTTGGGAAGGACTGTATCAAGTTATTGATGTTTTAAGCAGCAACGCCTACAAATTAACAAGCTTAGAGGGGGGAGAGTTGCCGCGTTCCATCAATAGAAAATATTTGAAGTTGTTCTATCCTACAATGTGGGAAATGAAGGTGGAACACCCTCGATACTGACCCCATAAGGATTGGCCATAAGATTCTGAATGGATTGACCATGTGCCATTGGCCATCGGATTGACTGGTTCGATCGTTAAGGCATCAAGGATTGGTCATGGTCCGATCAACCGACCGACTGATCACGAACTGATCGAGGTGTCGACCGTGAATTTTGTACCAACCATACCTATAAGATGGGATCACTAGCTCACAAGATGACTTTTTGATCACGAAGATTGGTCACGGGATGATTTTGGATCGGTGGATGATCATGGGTCGATCCGATCGGTCGTAGTGCCTAGCCGCAGGTGATTCCGCCCGGCTATGTACCGATACACGGATAATCCGACTTGACTAAATGTGATCATCTTCAGATCGAAAATGCATCATTCCCTATTTAATTCTTAGTGATCAGAAATGAATCTTGAATTGATAATATTCGATCGTAAATCGGTAATCCGCCGACCATGAACCATATGCATGAATCAAGTGTCGACTGGAATGAGCTCAGCGATAGACTCAGCTATTTCTTCACTAATTTTAAGGTCCATGAGTGTCTTCGCTTAATGCTAGGCCATAGGTAGCCTTAGGATTAGCCTTGAATCGACCAAAGGACAACTGACCTTTTAGGCCGACCAATCATCCAAAGGAACGGTTCGAGCAAGCATGGGGCATGTGGCCAAACCTCGGGTGTACGTGATTTAGTTTTTTGAGGTGAACCTAATGATTCCTTTTCCGACCCCGGAACCAACCTAGACGATGGATTTCTCCAGACCGCTTTCTTGAGGAAGAAAAAGACAAAATGGAATTCTTTAGAACACACTAACTTCTTCATGAAGGAGGTTGACTTATCATTCCACCTAAATTGTTCTAGATATAGCCATGATTATCAAGGAATTACCTTGGGAGTTAAGCAAAGTATCCAAGCCAAATGTCCTAATAAAAATAGGACACATTGGAGCAAATTATGGCTATCCTATAGCCTTGATGCCACATTGAGTTTCATAGGTTTTGACTTCCCAGTTTCTTGAAACTGCTGGATCTTTCCTGCTTTCCAATTTTATAGAGCTCTTTATGCTTCGAATTTGGAGAAACTTTCTTCATGAAGTTGTTCAAAATATCATTATCTATAGCATACTTAAATTTCATATTTTTCTGAGGTGGAATGGTTGAGATGAAGGCCCAATCAATTACTATATAGAACCTGTCCAATATAGTGAAAACGGTAACCAAGTTGCTTTCTCAAATTTTTATAAAATTATCCCTTACAAATTTGGACATGCTTCCTTCACAAAAGTTTTAATGACATCCATATCTACAACATATTAAAATTCAAAAAGTTTTGTAAAGATTTGGATTTCGAAATGAGTCTTTTTCTCTTACCGTTGAAACTGCTCGACAGATGAATTTTTTGGTTGTGTTCAATGATTTGTTGCTCTTTCCATATAACGAATCTGGCTTGGATCCCTTCTTGAAAAATATTTTTTAAGGTCTTCTCTATAACATATTAGAATTTCATAATTTTTCAAGCCCATTTGATAAGGTAATGGTACTAATTTCGAAAGTTGCTCAAAACTACTTTTTTTCTTATAATGGGAGAACCACATGCCCAACTTGGAGGGGCGGGAGCTACACACCTAACTTGAGGAAAAAGCCAATCTAGAATCTTATTGGCTTGAAGATAAGAATGTATTAAATGTTTTTGGAAGCTAGCTAATTAACGAGCTTAATGAGTCACATGGTCATGTGGTTAACTTGGAGAACAAGTTGTTCAAAGTCCAAGTTTCTTGATGACCAAATCTCAGGTAAATCTTAGGGTATGATTATCCTAAAATGTAGCCTTGATGAACAAGGCAATGACCAACCAATTAGAAGACATTAGGCATTAAAGGGGCTTATGTGTCCCCTAGGCACCAAAGGAAATAATGAGTCTAGATTGAGCCTTGGAGAGCAAGCAAATAGGTGGATCAATCACAAGCCAATACCAAAGGACCTAGGCGCCAACTCAGGAAGATAGGTAAGCCAATTTGTCATTTAGGCATAATCATGAGTTTGCATAAAAATCTAAGAGAAAGAGGCCTATAAATAGGAGAAGGCATCTTCACATTTTAAGGAGGAGCCATTCTCTCCCTTTCCTTTCCCTTTCTCTCATTTCTTTCTCGCCCTTCTCTTTCAAGCCGCCCTAGATGCCAACCGACCACCAAAGAAGCATCTAGGAGCTAGGTCCAAAAAGTAGTAAGTGGATTTTCCTAACTCCTCGATAGGGCAATGTGGTACGCTTATCAATTTTAGGATCATGTCATCGTTTGCGTGTGTTGGCTTTGTATTGTTATGCTTGTTGTTGCATCGAGTAAGTTCATGATCTAGCGTGAGTGTCCAGCACACCTGGATGTCGAAGAATGGCCTCGGTGACTTTGGATGTTTGCCAAGGTGGGTGCATGACTCACATTTGATCCTAGGACAATATTGAGGCGTGTTGTACTCGGGACAAGTCAGGGGTCGATGCCGAAGCCGGAGCGAATAGTTACAAGTCAAGACCACAAGGCCAAGTCGCATCTGGCGTGAGTTTAATTTTGTAAGACATAAGAGTCGTTCATTGATTCACTTTGTATGGCACGCCTTTGAGCCTTTCATCTGGCTAAAAGTTCAAAGATAAAATGAATTGATTGATACTTGAAACGCATGGACACACAATGGACTTATATGTCGACGCTGGAGGATGCCGGGTCATTGCCTGCAGTAAAATGTTTTCCCAAACAATGGAAAAGTGATCGTATGACCTGAGGAGAGACCCTGTGAGGAGATATGTATAAAGGGTAAACAAGCACTAAATTAAAAGAGAATCCTTCAACTTGCTTAACTTTGTGATAAAACTTGTGAAAGTAGACTAAATTAATCCTATTATGAAATGCAAAAGATCTATAAATGAATTTGATAATTTATATGATTTTCCATCTATTATGATGCTTCTGAACCTGAATGATGCAACGAAAATGAAGAAACTTATAAAACCATTTTTTTTTCAAAAAAAAAAAAATAGTTATAACTGGCAAAGCTGTAATGAAAATGCTAACGTTCCTATCATGAGATGCTTTGATTGATTTCCTTGTACTTTACGAATGAGAGTTGGGACAATAAAATTTAGCTGGCCTATGAAACAAACTAATTAATTTGCGAAACAACAAAATCAATTAACCAAACAGCTCCGGTTTCGAGCACGAGTTGCATCACTCCCCGGTTTCCATGGCTAAGATATGGTTGCGAAGGTAATATTTCGTGAGAGTGACGGTAAACTTCAACATGATTTTTTTCTTTAATTTGTTGACGGCCCTTTTTAAACCTTGATATGGCACCAACCGAGTATAAATAAGTTTTGAAACTTGTACTAAATTCAAATTATTTCATGAGAGTGACAGTGACATTGAACATGATTTTTTTTTCGATATTGTCGATGGCCCTTTTCTGACCCTGATATGGCACCGATTGAATGCTGCATCAGCATTGAGAATTCATCTTCACAAGCCAAATTTGTCATTTAAATTACAATGTAATTACGGATAAAGATTTCTTTCTCATGATTCAACAGACGAAATGTATGTATGGTGTAAGATATATATCTCTCTCTCATTCTCATGGCATTTGTTAAATACATGTAGGCTCCATTCGTTTCATAGAAAATGACTTCCAGGAAAAATTTTTCCGAATTTTCCAGCGTTCGTTTCACGGAAAATGAACTAGTTAAAAGAAAAAATTCCATTATTGGAAAAAAACAACCTTTAAAAGTGAGGAAAATGTTTTTCACTTCTCAAAAATGGAAAACATTTTCCATAAATTCTTCCATCTTGCTTCTTTTCACCTATGAAGCACCGACACTCTCCAAGAGCCTTCATGTCGTGTCGGACACTTCGACACATGTCCGACACTCTCTGACACTGAGTCAACACGTATCGGAAAATCCGACACCTCAACTTTCTCGACACTCAAGTCATAATTTTGACATACTAGTTTCCAACATGTGATTCCGATATCGACGTCAATTTTAAAATTCAATAAATGAGAAAAATCAGGATTTTTAAAATTTTTCCCTTTTTTTAAATTTTTAGAATATTATTTTCTTAAAAAATATATTTTAATTTTTTAATAATATATATTTTTATATTTTAAAGTAAATGATTTTTAAAACTAAAAATAGGGACCCGGATCCACCGACCCGGATAGCCAAGCCCACAACCAGACTCAGTCCGGTCCCCGAAATCTAGCCTATCCCAGAAAGAAATAAAAAAAGACCGGCCCAAGAAAGTAAAATATGCCCACTATGCCTAGTTCAACACTAACTGAGCCGGTCCCTAAAGCCCTAAAAAACCTAAAGCCAGGAGTGGAATTACACCGGCCCAGCTGTCAAGGGACCAAAGGCATCCGGCCGGGCTCCTTTTGCCCGACCCGGATGACCCAGTCCACGGTGCCCCGATCGTGACGGACCCGAGTCTTCAATTGGCCGCGAACGAGCGGCGCCGTCGCCGCCGGCCCCAAACTCCGACGACCCAACTAACACGACTCGGACTCAGAACGGTGACAGACCCAACCCCCTCCCATTTGTTGAAATCGGCGCCACCGCACCTCCGCGGCCGCTAATGAACGGCGCCGGCCAAGCCAACTCCCGGCCCCCTACGAACGTCGCCCCGCCATGTACCTGCTACGGCGCGAACAAAGGAAAAAATGGAGCAACAACCAGCGTTCCAGGAACAAACCAAAATCAGTGAAAGAGTTCACGGATCTAATCGAGGCATTTTCACAAACAGGCGACGCGCGTTACCGAATCTCAAGGTTTCTGGCTCAACCGGAAGCCTAACCAAGGTCGGGACTCTTGTCAAGCAACCAACAGAACAGGCAGAGGCCACACGGCCGACCGTCGGGGCCGGACTTCGCGTGAGCCGGGCGGCCGCGAGCTCC
Source organism: Eucalyptus pauciflora (assembly GCA_007663325.1). NCBI lineage: Eukaryota > Viridiplantae > Streptophyta > Magnoliopsida > Myrtales > Myrtaceae > Eucalyptus > Eucalyptus pauciflora. The sequence goes on along the minus strand of VMYD01000306.1, from coordinate 342,982 downwards.
GGCCCGTAGTGTCCGAAACAGAGCAAAGCAAGACACGCCGAAGGGAAAAAAAAAAAAAACAATGGGGTCGGTCGGTGGTAATCCCTGCCCGGCTCGGCGATGGCGAACGGGAGAGAACTGGATAGATCAGACTACGTGCGGTCGCCTCGCGTGGCTCCACGCCGGAATCCTCGGGAAATCGGCCGCCAAATCAAGGGGAAAAAACAAAAGAAGACAAAGAACCGAGCCCAGACCTACCGTGGCTTTGGTGCAGGGAAAGGGGGCACGGCGGCGGGTTGTCGGCCGCTATTCAGGCAAGGTGGGTGGCGGTCTCTCTCCCACTCTCTGCCCTCGCTTGAACTCTCATTCGCAGCTCTCTCTCTCTCTTTCTCTCTCTCTATGCCCTCGCTCTCCAAAATCCTTCCCCTCTTTGGTTCGCTCTTCTGCTCGCGTACCTCTCTCTCTGTTGCTGCGGAGACGTCTGAGCGGGGTGAGGAAAGAAGAAGGAAGAGATAGGGGCGCGGGCCGGGCCGGGTCGAGCCGAGGAAAAGGAAAAATGGGCCGGCCCGCTCGGAAAAAGAAGAGGGAAAAGAAAAGAGGCCGGGCCATGTTTAGATATTGACAATAGCCGGTCGCAACTCGCGTCGATAATTGCGGACGTGGAAACTTAGCTCCGGGAGCGAGACAAAAGGAAGTACATTACTGCAGACTTGAGGATTGGGATACATACACTTAACATAAAACTTTCGTAGTGATTTTGCATCATCAACGGGTGTGAAGATGGCTTCCAGATAGTTGCAATCCTTTGCATGTCACGGCTATAAAAACGAGACTAATATAGAGAAAGAAACCCAGCCTTTTGTAATATTGTTCTAGTACAATGAACTCCAGTTTTGTTTTTTGTTTTTTTTTTATTGCATAATATTGCTAACAAAAACCAACAATCGCTCGCAATTTTCAAAACCGGCAGTCATCTTACGTTTAAGACATGCGTAATCAATGATTCCGCTTGATATTAGAACAGTGCTAAGCTTCTTAAAAATGGTTTACGAAATTGGTACATGAGTGGTGCCCTAGACCATAAATAGCTCTTTATACAAGTGAACAATACTCAACAATCAATAATGGCTTGAAATATCGCTTTTAAAACCAATTTTATAAATTCGGACTTAATAAGTATATCATTTCAACCCATCCTGCTGTGGGCACGTTGGTTTGGGCCTTTCCCCCTCTAATTGCGGAAGGGGGAGGTTCGAGTCACCATGTGCGCATATAACACAACTTAAGCGAAGTATCGTGGGAGGTGGGTCTCCGCACCAGTGCTCTCTGGGGGTTTATGCCGAGCACTCGATGTGAAGTGATTCCTCCAGTTCAAAAAAAAAAGTATATCATTTCAGATAAAAAAAAAAATCTAGCATTTTTACGTAATTAAAGACTATCCTCTGGAACACATGTCGAATGACCAACAAAGGAAATAGACAATCTTCAATGGGATTGACTTTCCTCATGAGTGGCATGTGGAATCAGTGCTTCGCAGCCGGGATTTTTTCCTAATTAATGATCTATGAAGTGTCCTCTGTTCATTTGTATTTTGGTCACACATGGAGGATCAATCTTCAGCCGCGTGGAACCGAAGGCAAAGAGAAAAAGGCATGCGAGCTTTGTTTGTCTGCATCCATTAATTTATGTCGTGCAGAGGAGGAGAAAGAGTGGTTTGGAGCCCCAAGTTTCTGGTGGTTTCTCGTTTGAATTACATCCTGCAGTGATTTACTCAATTAAATTCTTATGATTTGAATTTATGTAATTTCTTGAGTAAGATTTTGCGAGAAATTGTGAGGGATTAAATAATGAATGAATTGTTGAGTGTAATTATGGGTTGGAAAATATTAGGATAGTGTTTTGAGTGTTCGAGTGAGGACAGGAGTTTGTGATGATTCGTCTTCTTTGCAACTGCGACATTAACATGCAGCGCTTCAAACCTCCCCCACCGCTTTTGACGCGAATAATCTCCACCATCTCCATCTCCACCACCACCATGTAATCCTTCAATTCATTGCTTTTCCGACCCGAGATCTCTCCCAAGTTCCCAACTTTCATCCCATCCTAACATACCCGTTTGCTCCTTTCGCCGGAATTCTAGCGCCGCCACCACCGCGCAATGGGGCAGGTCCCATCTTCCACCTCCGCCTCCACCTCCCTCGAGCCCAGCCACCGCGGCGGGATCTCATCCAGTTAGCAGCTCAACTCACTGTTGGGCGCGATAGCCACGTGAGTCCTCCACCTCCTACTTCTCCGCCTCCATCAAGAACACCAAACCCCAGCCCGCTCTATGGCGGCGTGTGGCTGTCGGAATTTCTTGTATAACTCCGTACGTGTCGGAATCGCATGACGAAATTTTGGACTCGCGAGTCCAAGCGTGTCAGGAAGAGTGGATTGAGTGTTGACACGTGTCAGAAGAGCGTTGGACACAACTCAAAGGCTTTCGAATAGTGTCCTGCTTCTTAAGGATTAGGGTATGCGATTCGTCGCATGGTGCGACAACGATGTTCCCCATAACGTGGTTTTGTCTTTAGTCGTTGAGGCTTTTCTTCCCAACATCCACGAGCAACGCCAATCCACGCATGGCACGACCCCCACGCTTTTCTTCAACACTGACCCAAGACCCGCCTCCCCGAATTTGCCTTCCGACTCCGGGCGGTCGTCCTCGCGTCGCCACCGCGAGGCTGAATTCCCCGGTCGCCGTCGCCGGCGGCCGCCAAATGACCCGAACCCCAGTTCGTGGAAGTCGTTTCTGGGCTCGCTTGTGCTCTGCTTCGAAATCTCTGCGTAAAACAGGTCCAAATTTTCCATTTTCGGCTTGCGTAGATATTGTTGTACCTTTGGCCAGCATTCATCCGTAGGAGGTGCAAATAGTTCGGCAGATTATCTTGTCCCGTGAGCTGTGGGTTTTGACAGAATCTTGCTGCCAAAGAATGTCTCTGTCCTGTCATGACAAACTCTAGTCTTCGATGAATCGATGTAGTTGGGCGAAACTTGAAATGGGACAGAAAGCCGGTGAATGATTTTTTAGATGACTAAAATCGATGTTGCGGTGCCGATCATCAGCTTCACTTCTTGCTTTGATGAATTGATCATCCATTTCTTCTCTTACTAGCGTGAGCTATGATTCCTTCTCTCCTTTTTTCTTCCTCTAAACTCCAGGTGGGTGAGTCGAGTTCTGCAGAAATAATCAGTGAAGGGGTTAAGTCCTCTGTATTGGCAATTATGCATCTGTGAATGCATAAATTGGATAGAACAAGAATTCATGTTCCATATTGGAAAATGACTTGTCAAATTTTAGGTACATAAGAGTGGCAAGACATCAGTCCACCCAGAGCCAACTTCACAATAATTTTATTATGATGGATAACTATATCTTTTATACGCTTTACCTTTCGATGCTCCAGTGAAATCCTAATTAGACCTACGCACGAATGGAATGCTGTGTAATGGAACCTAAGAGCGAGACATACTAAAATTGTTGCAATTAGGGCATGAGAAGTGTAACCATGGATTATGACTTCGTGGAAGTGGAAGAACAGGAGGGATGATGAGGTCTTTTTTATCATATTAGGTTCGAGGAGAAATTATCCAATCTCAGTACCTTAGTTCCTGATATTAGCAGATCTCACTGCCTTAGTCATCTCTTTTGTTAGCCAGAAATTGAGAAAGTAGGGGCAAGCAGCTAAATGTCATGATGATGGTGGTTGTTTTATGATGTGTACATCTATTTAATGGTGTTAATTCATTCTAAAATCTTGACTGTAGAGTGCAAATGAAGCTACATTGGCGATGTTAGCCGTAACCCTAGAGATTTCGGTTACAGACAGGAGTTTTATTAGCTTGTATTCTGAGATCCACAAGGATGGTATACCTTCTCTATAATGGAATGTTCCCTTGGGCTCCCTCTCTTTGCCATATTCAAGAAATGTGAATGTTATGTCACTTTCTTGAAGTCTTAAGTTGTTGAAGAATGAAAAAAATTTATGTTACCCATCATGCAATGTATAAAAACATGATATTCTTAAAAATCATGGACCCAGCCTTTCCTTTTCATGTGCTAATATCAACTATGGCGTGCTAGATATGCATCCCAATAACTCCTGAGTTCCTTTTCCACCACTGACTACCTCCTGGGCTTGTGATGGTGCTGTTATAGTATGCTTCACCTCCGGCATAGTCTTTGCTTCTTCTTATTGCCAATAACAAGTATTTTTTTGTGGTCTTCAAGGGGTAATTTTTTGGGAAAGATTGGTTTTTTACTCTTCAGTGAAGTGATCGATCCTATTTAGAGATGGATGAAGGTGCAAGCACACCCATACACGGTATACACCCATGGAGATATAGAACTGGCTTTTTGTAGCTTTATTATCTACTTTGAAGTCTCAATCATAAAAACTGATACCAGATGGCTCTTTTTTTGGTTTGATTACCCACTCAAAAAGTTTCAATCATATCAATTTTGTCAAAGAGCAAACCGCACCAGATTTGTAAATATATACGACTTTCTTTTGGCTTGATTACCTGTTACCTAAGATACTTTTTCTTTGGTCGAAACTTAAGATACTTTACTGACCTTACTTCTGAGTAAGACTCCCTAGAAAAAGCTTCTTTGTCCATCTTTCTTGGCAATTTCCGAAGGGTTCTCAAATTTGACGATTACATTATGTGATATTGGTTTCTAGTTTCAAAGTTTGTCTTGCACTCCGCTAGTCAGCGGATTTCTTTGGGCATATGTGGTTACAGTGAGAATGATGTACGCCTTTTCCAAATTTCCAAGTTCCAGCGAAGTTCGCTGCACTAATATACTTTCTAAGGTTATCTACAAAGAAGGATCTTTAACGAGCAATTTTAATACTGAATATCATGTGTAGAGAGCATCAGCCACCTACATGGTCTACGTTTGAAATTGTGCTCTTGTAGTGGTACTTTTGTTTAATTCCGAGTGTCCTCAGGGAGAAAGGACCGTGGAAAGGAAAAGACTTCGTGAAAAAGGAGCTGGCTACTTCTTCCCAAGAGCTAAGAATATTCTCTTGGCCTGTGGTGTGCATCTTCTATAAACTTATATGGAGTTAATTTCACTACGTAAATGCTAATTAGAGTAGTCCCTGCTAGCAATGTGCCTTGAACTACTCTGCTCATTACTTTTTTTTTCTTCTTCCAATTTTTTTCTCAATATGCAGGGATAACAGAGACATGTTCTTCGCTAACATACATGACTCTATGATCCACATTTCCATTTTTCCTACCAGCCCCTTCATTTTCATGTTGGAACATATCTCAATTCAGTTCAAAGACCAAGAGGCATATGTGTCAGCAAACCGGCACCACATGTTGAATTGAGGACAAACGGCGATGATTTTATTAGCATTGGGACAGTTCTAACCAGAGGTCTGCATTTGATGATTGGATACTGAGATCAATTTCTGGCATCAGACTCTAGCAGTTATTCATGGATTGACACGGGTGATGTCGGTTTCATTGATGAGAATGTTCGGCTGTGGCTCATTGGTCAAGAGAGCAGTCCGATCAAGACTAGAGGAGCAAATGTTCACCCTGAAGAGGTACTAGACTGTATCATGCATGAATTGGCTTAGTAATAAAATCGTTCTTATCTCTGAGCAGCTTTAGATTTGTTGATAGGTCTAAATGTGATGCATATTTTTCTGTCTTTAATACCTGTTTCAATTTCTCAAAATGATGGTCAGCTAAAATGATAAGATGTACCCTCAGCTCATTTTCGTGGGAATGTTCTTGTTTCATAACAAAGGCGGAGGCAATATTTTTACAACATCCAGAGTCACTGAAATTAAACATAACCATGTACGTCTTCATAGATTTGAAACTTGTTTACATGAAAATAACACTAGCAAGGTATAGATCTTTACAACTGAGAATCATCGACTTTCTGTTCAAGGGCTTTGAAACTGCCGATAAGCTGGAAATCATCTGTACAGTACCAAGACTCGGCTCTTACCTAGAGACCCTCTAAAACCAAAAAATCTCTAGGCGCAAATACCTCAACACCAAAGCAGAAAACAAAATGCTGTCAATTGTCTTTTAGGAGAAACAAGATGAGCTTAAAGGTGATGAATATGGCCTTGCTAAATTTGGTCAAGAGAAAACGAGCTAGTTTAACTCTAGCTACCTAATTTTATCTCCTCGTATTGTACTTCTTGTAAACACTTTTGACACTCCTCGCTTTTATAGGGAAGTCACCATCAATCTCGAGCATTTCCTATACAAAAGAAAAGTAGCCAGAAAGAAATAATCCATTAGATTCCTAAGTCCCTAAAGGAGATAAACAAAGACACGAAGATGTAATAAATAATAAATTGAAGTCTCTTGCTACTTACCAGATTTGCCCGACACTACAACCGGTTAACTGCTCATAGATTTTATTAGGGAGAAGTGCCAAAAAAACCCTAAACCTTTTTTTGGTGCCGATTTAGTCCTAAACCTTTTTACGTTGTGTCAATTTAGTTCTTTCCGACCAATTTTGGCTGGATTTTGCTAATTGGACATCGACCGACTGACGTGGCCTGATCGAGGCCTGGGTAGCGAGGCTCGCCCTCGCCAGATATGGCGAGGGTCGAGCTTCACCCATGGCCAGCGAGGGCGAGGGCGAGGAGGTGGCCTCGTTGTAGTCGCGCCGTCCCCTACTCGCGCGCCTATCCGTGCGTCTTCGCCTCTCGCACTCGTCACCTGCGCCTTGCTCGCCGTTCGCCGGAGCTAATCCAGCTGCCTACCGTCGTCGTCGAGCTAGCCTCGCATCGAGCTGGCGAGGCTTGCCCTCGCCGACCATGGGCGAGGCTGGACCCTCGCCAGAGGGGACAACGTGACTGCAACGAGGCCACCTCCTTGCCCTCGCCCTCACCGGCCATGGGCGAGGCTCGACCCTCGCTAGATCCGGCGACGGCGAGCCTTGTCGCCCAGGCCTCCCTCGTGGCCATTGGCGAGGTGGCCAGTCGCCGAGCTCCAGCGACTGGTTGGAGGAAGAAAAAAAAGAAAAAGAAAAACAGAAAAATAGAAAAATAGAAAAATAAAAATATTAAAATATTAAAATATTATTAAAAGTACACTGATCAGACCACGTTAGCCGGCCGGCATCCAGTCAGCAAAATCCGGCCAAAATTGGCCAGAAATGACTGAATTGGCACAATGTAAAAATATTTAGGACTGAATCGGCATAAAAAAAGGTTTAGGACTAAATCGGCGCGAAGATAAAAGGTTTAGGACTAAATCGGCACGAAGACAAAAGGTTTAGGACTTTTTTGGCACGTCTCCCGATTTTACTACATGGCACCTTCTAACAGTGGCATGGGCGGTGTAAATTGCAGCGGCAGTTAATATTGAAGGTCGAAATGTGCATGTTTTATACTGAACTAGGTGGAGATCAATGAAGAAACAGGACAAGTTCTTGATCTGGTTGGAGGTACGGAAAGAAACCCAAATCATTTTCTATACTGATGTATTAAGATCAATTCATGACACCAAGAAATAACATTAACAAAAACAAAGTACCTTATCATGAGAGTTAGTTTCGTCAAGGAACTTCCACATAAATATGGACGGAGTCACAATTGACGAGTCATATCCTAAGGTTTTCAACATCAAGTACTCCTGCATATTGCCAAGAATAGACAGAATTATGTGAAAAAAGAAAAGTTAATGGAGATAAGCAAAAAAAGGAATGGTAGTCCGCTTCACTCTAAAGCTTACCATTTCTAGAATTTGCCCTACGGAGCAGGAAGGGCATGAAGTAAGTGCCAAGCAGGAAAACGAATTGATCGAAAAGATGGATGGCAATAGGCAAGATACATCACCTCAGTTGGGAACTTGAACACCTAGTGTGCCTATTTATTCAGTAAGAAATTAAAATTACGAGTTTTTCTCAGCTTATATTAGAGGAAAGATGGTAAAATTTCATCCTAGTTACCTCAATCAACCACTCCACAATACACGCTATCGACTTCTTGCCAAAGCTGAGCTTCAGTCTAGCAATTAAATTTGGTTTTATGGACATAGATTTCTGCACGGAATAATTCAGTGACTTAGTATAATTTCAATGTAAAGTGACAAAACTGGAACATAATCAGGCAATAAATAAATAGTTCACCTCTTTCAATTTGTAAAAGGCGCATATATCGTCAACGTACTCGTGGGCTTCCATGGGAACTTTAGCGTCATTATTTACATCGCTCTGAAAAGGATAAGCCTTATATGGGTCGATATGACGAATTGTCGACTCCGAAGAAGAATCCTCTGTTTCCCTACCTTCAACCTACAATGAGGGAGGAAAAATTGAAAAACCTCAACAAGTCGGTCAAGAATGAGGGAACTTCACGCATTGTTTGAAGCTCTGAAATTTCATGTACAATCCAATAAGCACAATGATCAGAACAAACGCTAGATGAATCTTGTTGGCAATACACTTACAGTTTACATTTGCTGGAATTTTTTTCAGATAAATCTTGGCATTGACCGGTTGGTATTGGCGACTGGTCAGCAAAATCATCAGAGAAAACAGAGTATTTATGTTTGTAATCCATCGATGAAAAAAATCCACTGGAAAAGTGAAGAAAAAAAAATGATCATGCTAAAATAATGGCACGTGGAATTCTGCATGAATTGCTTCATATGAGTCACTGCTAGTGGGCTCAATTTTAGTTCGTAGTGATCCACGTAGTCATTCCCTGACATTGATCCGCCGACGACCGCCGCCGCCCTCCGGTGACCCTCCTCTTCCTCCTCCCCTCGCCGGCGCCGCATTCTCCGGTTTGTCTCCTGCCTCCGCGTCGACGCGCGAGGGAGCTGCATTTCTCGAGCTCGTGGTGTCCGCCGGTGGCTCCGATCGGCGTCTTTCCGGCGCGAGGCACTGCCCTCGATGCCTCGACGATTGCTCGCCGGGTTTCTTCGAGTGGAAGTTCGTCGCGAGATTCGGCGTCGGGGATTTGGGATACTGTAGCGACTCGCCTCGGGTTTCTATGGCGTTTCCGCCGTCCTGGTTCGATTGGAGTTCGAGAGGAGAAGGGGATGGGAGGACGAAAGAGGGCGACCAAGCATTACCCGCCGGATTTCGACCCTAAGAAGCTGCCTAGGGTTGGGAGGTCCGAGGATCAGTAGGCGAAGGTCCGGACGATGCTTCCGATGAGCATCCGGTGCGGCACCTGCGGGAACTACATGTCCAAGGGCACCAAGTTCAATTACAGGAAGGAGGACGTATATGGGGATCCAGATAGTTAGGTTTTACTTCAAAAGCACCAAGTGTTCTGCTGAGTTCACGATCAAGACTGATCCGCGGAATTCAGGTTATGTGGTGGAGTTAGGGGCGACGAGAAATTTTGAGCCCTGGCGTGAGCAGGATGAGGTAGAAGTAGAAGATTGTGACTTGACTTTCTTAGGGTTTGTTGCGCGAATTGAATGTGACGTGTGCTTTTTCAATTGGGGGTTTCGGCAGGTGGTGGAGAGTGAGAAAAGGAAGAGGAAGGCTGGAGAGATGGGCGATGCGATGAAGTCCTTGGGGAACAGGACGGCGGATTCCAAGAGAGAGATGGATATTCCTGCCGGGCTTGATGAAATGAAATTCAGGAGAATAGGACGTTGGATTCCAAGATAGAGATGGATATTCTTGCCGGGCTTGATGGAATGAAATCCCTGAATGTAGGTTCTTTGAATTTTCTGCGCTATTTTCTTTGTTTTTTGAGTATGAATTTGTAGATTGCATGAACAAGATAGTATTATATGCTAATTGATTTATCTCCAAAGTTTACAAATAACATGAATTGATTTCCTTTCTCCTGTTTCTTGGATGTTATATTCTTGTCATACTAATTGGCGAGCGATTGTTTTTTCAGTCAAGACGTGCAGCAGTGAGCATAGATACAGTGCTAGAGGACTTGCGACATTCATCTGCTGCGGAGGTATGAGTTGTTTCCCATCTGCGAATATAGTGACAGAGGTCAATGGTCGTTTCATGAGCTCTTGCATCGAGTATATCGGGGCACTGTCACTGCTTGGAATTCACATCACCATTCTTGACCTCTTTGGTCGTATTGTTTCTATTAAAATTGTAGATGAGTTATTCAAATGGTCTCTGAACAAATTTAGAACAACTTAATTAACCTCCATGATCTCATATGCAGAGAAGGGTGCAAAATTGAGTTTTGAGTGGGAAAATTTCATCAGTTTAAAGCAATGGCTCATTTATGAATTACCTACTTATAGAAAAGGAAACAGGATTTAAGTCCAGTCGCTGTTCAGTTTATCTTTTTAAGTAATGCTTCTTACCATATACCCGTCCAAAGAGCACAAAAATTCTCCATAAGCACAAAAGTGCAAAAGCCATTTCAAGAACCACTTAAAACACCTTTTCATCATATTCAGTTCAAAGCAAATTTTCGAAACATATAGCACATTTGTTTAGAATGACATTTACTTTGGACTTACCTGTCAAATTTCCTGGACCATTCCAGCCACTGTGACATGCTAGATGCTTGGCTAGTTTCATCCAAAAGAAAAAGCAAGAGAAGACAGAGTAAATTGTAGGTGTTTTTTTGGGTCACAGTGGACTGTGTACTGCATGCCTTCTGCTTTTTTTGTCTCGAGTTTCAGATTATTTGGAAAGTCAGAGATACCAATTGTTTGCATGCTAGTGTGCAGGAAAAGAATTGTAAACTAAGAGATTTATTCATGTGATAGCAACATTGGAGCCTTCCTACTATGTGCAGTTGGTTCTTTATCACTTCATTTGGTAATCTATTCTATTTGATAGGATTGCAGAGATCTATGTTTTGTTCTTCTGTTCTGTCAAATTAATTAACAACAGCTTAATTGTTCATGTTTTTCTCATTTTTAAAGAATCAATGGAGCTCACTTGTTAGTCTAACAGTAGTTTCTATAGTGGGAAATGGGTTATGTTAGATTGGTTGCCTTCATGGTTGCTTTTATGAATTGATTGTCAGAACTTATACTCCATGAGTTGGACTTTAGTCCAAACTATGATCCAATTCCTATCCCTGATTTTGTTGCTATGACAGGAAAGGAAATTCGAGGAAGAGGATGGAGTGCTTACTAAATCAACAGTATTCCATGTTAGTATTAAACCGCCCTTCTTTATTTGATTTCACTTCTCTGAAATGAACTATTTTTCATTCTTTTTATTTGTACTTATTAATTCGCTGGAACTTGCTTGCTGACATCCAAAGATTTTGTCTATAGGATCGAAGATGAAGATTCAGAGGATGAGGAAAATCTGACTCAACCTTCTGCTAGTGACGAATCATTGAACACTCTCAAGGCCACTAATGCTCTAATTGTCAGCATATTTGCTTGACAAAGCAAGACAATTGTAAACTTAATCCCTGTCGGCTACCTTTAAGCGTGTGAATCTGTTGAGAACAGTCTTAAGTGCATTATGAATAAGTTCTGGCTGAACTGGTCATTTGCTTGACAAAACAAGGTGCTCATGTATCATTTAATACAATGTATACGGTACTTTAATCTACGTATAATCCAGGAGTATATCTAAAAGTTTGTGTTCGTTTGAAGATACTCTATTGCGAATGCTGTTTTGGTGATCATCAACCCCTGATTCAGTATGGATTAAGTTTACAATTGTCTTGCTTTACTTGCATTAGATGCATTTGCATTGACATGTGATCTGTATAGCATGCTTTTCTTTGCTTAATCCATGTCATCTTTTGTGCTTAATCTGTGTCACATGTATTGTCAGACATTTGCATGTTGAAGAATCAGCAACTTACAAGAGTAAGAGTTATAAAATAACTTGAGAACTTTCATGACCTAATTTTGGACACCAAGAGATGTTCTAAAGTTGTTAGATCATAGTTGTGAATCACATGTCATCAAGCAAAAACAGAGTCTTTTAATTGCCAGTACATGCATGTATTGCCAACTCTAACGGAAATATATGCCAAACCTCTCAGAAGAGCGTGATTCACTGGTTTGCTGATTGTGTATACACTGTCGATAAAACTGATAGTACCTGCATTTGATAATTAGGAAAGGTGGACATGCTTCATGGATTAGATTGTCTTCCATATGGTTCTGGATTCTTCTCTATAGAATGACTAGCGTTCTTCGAATCTCCCCTCTGCTTAAGAATACATATAATCAAGTCGGTTTCTCTTTCTTTGTGTAATTTGTTAGGATATCGTTATAGTTGTCTTTGGATTTAAGGTGAGCATAAGTTGTTGATTTAATATGGAATTGTCTTCTGTTTTTGAGGCCTAGAGAAAAGTTTACTTATATGTTTGATTTGAAATGCAGAAGAGGAAATTTTCTGAGGAATTTCTGGACAAGCCAACGGATTCCTGGACAAAAGCTACATCCAGTGACATCTTCAATGACAGAGGCATCGCAAATTTTTTGAACATGTTTTCTTCAATTACGTTAGCTCTTCTGAATGATGGATGTGTTGAGACAGATCAGCGGGGCACTTCCCTTTTCCTGCAAGCGCTTTGGATTTTATTAAAATGAAGACTCCCTTAATGGAAGTAGGCTCGTATAAAGTAACTTTTTACATGTGGCGGTGGTTGTTTGTGCAAGTTTTCTGGTTACAGTTCCATGTCTTTTCATCATGTCTGCAGTTCGAGTAAATTGTTGTCCACTTCTTCCTCTGTGCGAATTGCTGTGGTAAAGAAAGCTGGTCCAACTTCCAGCCCGAGCATTGCACTCCAGTCTTTATGTCAATATGAAAGTAGTGATGATGAGGACTGAACCATTGGATACCATTTGTCTTCTTGATGTAGTAGCAGTTTTTCTATTTTGTCTCCCCTTTAATTTCTCACGGAAGGAAAAAGAAATGCGGAACTGATGGGAACTTGGTCTGCATTGTCCAGATCATCATAATGTATGTTGCAGAATATCGTTTCAACCAATGTCGATGTCTACAGCTACAGGATTCTCTTGCTTGAATTGTTAACAGGAAAGAGATCCACGGAGAGCATGTATGGACAACTTCAACCTCCATTGTTTCGTCAAAACGGCAATTCCAGATAGGCTCATGCAGGTCATGGATCTCTAACTAAATTCGAAAGAAGAGAGGGAGTTGTAGGACAACGGCAACATAAGCACGTGCTTGGCTATGATCCTTCGGATCGTGGTCATCTCTTCGGCTGCATCGTGAACGGATGGACTTAGGAGACGTTGTTGCTGAACCGCACGGGCCCAAAACTTTCCTGCTTGGACGAGAGGTAGTACCTTGTAACAGAATAAGTGACAGAGAGAGCATGGTAGTCTAGGAGATCCTTCGTCGGGGCAACATATCTAGAGGCTGAGAGAACAAATGTGGATGGATGTGATTATATAATTAATGTGCTGTTAAATCATGTTTGTGCACACATAGATTTGTAGATCAATTAATAAATTCTTATTTTCATAAGTAATAGATCAGACAAGTGAGGAAAAAAAATACAAAATAAGATTTTCAACCGGTGAATTTAGATGTATTAACAATTATATCAAATTACACCTAAGGTAATAAATTATGTACGTTAATATTGGCATATTGTTCGGGGAACATTGTGTTAGATCAAGTGGGATAATAATTTTTTTTTTTTATATCTTTGCCAAATAATGTAAACTGTACCCTAATTAATGCCAAAAAGATGTGGGAGATAAAGAAATTTGTCATGATATGAGCTCAAACTCGAGACTTGATCAACCACTGAGATGGTTAGCAAAAAGATCAAACCATGTGACTATCCTAGCTTAAGAAATTAGTGTTGGATAATTGTCGTGGGTGAAGAGGATACAAGACTATACCTAACTCTTCACTATAAAAGGTGAGGGGAAAAGGCTGAATTTACCCTAACGATTCCCACTCTGATCCCGACAATTTAGAACTTTGCCAGACATCCTAGTTGGATATGAATAGTCCAGCATCCTATCGCCAGTAAGTCAAGTAATACTCACGTTGGCATAACCTGCTACAAAATTGCTCAATCAATATTCTAATCATGAAGCATATACGTCGATTTTAGATCTAAAATCATGCCAAAGTTGAATCAAAAGCTTGTTCTCGGTGCTGCACATCGCCCATTCGCTAGAATGCCTACAAGAAGATCGATTTTTTTTTTTTTTTAAATATGTTGGAGCTCGAGATCAATTCGTATTCGTGTTCATATTCTTTGAATCTTGTTTGCTTATTCGTGTTTTCCTTTTTTTTTTTTATGTGATTTGGTGGAAAAATCTTGCTCGAGTCGGTTGCATACAAATTTCCCGTGCCGGAATACCCCGTCGGAGCTACCTATGGAGACTGAGAACCTAGTTTTATAGGCGACCTATTCAACGAAGATTAAGATCTTATCTCTCAACAGTACTCAAATCTTCTTCATCCAAATTCATCTAACTAGTTGATTGGAGAATGATCATTTGAATACTATCCAACGGTTAATTTGGAAGTGGAGGAGTATAAAACAAGACCGAATTTCTAAAGAAAACAAAGTTCTAGAGTAAAAAATTCCAAAGTTTGAGTGGACTTTGATCCTGTGTATTTGTCTTTCTTAAACTATAAATTGTAATCTCAGAGAAGCACTAAAAGTGTAATTGAGTGAGATAATAAGACCCATCATGTACTTTAGTATTATCATATATAGTTGTAACCTTTGATTGATTATCAAATGGAATCTTGTTGGAAGATATGAATTACAAGATTGTAAATTGATATATTTGTATCTATCTTAGGACTAGAAAGATCACGGAATATTTGGAGAATATATACTTGCTTTTATTATTATTTCTTCTGTATTACAATCAATGAAGTGAGGCATTCCACTCCAATACTTTCTTCCCTACGACTTACAGTTTTCCTCGGTTCTTTCTTCTTTGCTCGCCTAGTCTTGTGACATGGTATCAGAGCCTTCTTGAAGTTCCGAGCTTTTCATTGCTTCCGCTTCGATTGCCTCACGGAACTCCAATCTACAAAGGGGTTGCCATAGGAATCGTTAATCTATTTTCTTTAGGGAAGATTTTTCTTTTGTCATGACTAAAACACAAGACCTCACCTCAGAGACTACACCAGAAAGCTTGCAGACCCAGGACTCCTCTGTCGTCACCTCAACCACAGAACAACAACTCAACCAGGCGCATCAACAAGGTCAGCAATTGCAATGGCAGCCATTCCAGGCTCAGTCAAATCTGGGGCAGCCCTTTATGGGCAATCCATACCAGTGGATACCATATCCATGGTTCCATGGGCAAAACCCAAATGCATCACCGCCTGGAGGATACCAAAGCAATATTGGTTCCGATGGAGGCCTACCAACCGATGAAGGGGCAGGCGCATCCATCAGACCAGAGCAAACGGGCGGCACACCTGGATCGAGCATGGGAGAAAATTCCTACCTTGCTTTTCTTAATACGGGTCATGCGGGTTATGCAGGTCAAGGAACTGGACCGAATCTCGGACCCGGAATGTTTCCGTATCCATTTTTTGCTGCCGGTGCTGCCGGTGGCTGACCGGAACCAGGCGACCCACTACACACGACTAATGCCGACGGGCCGGAATTGAAGCTTATCAGCCAACAATTGACCGGCGCCGACAATTACTCGAGCTGGGCATGAGAATTCTGACGGGCACTGGTAATAAAAGATAAAGACGAATTTCTCGATGGGTCAATTCCGATCCCAATCGACGAAAAAATGGCACGTTTTTGGAAGAAATACAACCAACTAGTTAGAACATGGATTGGAAATAGCATAACGACCGAAGTCGCGGCCGGACTCCCTTTGACGGAGGATTCAAAAGAGATGTGGGAGAATATCAAAGAGATGTTCAGAAAACTTGATCAAGTCAAGATTTTTTCGTTAACACAACAAATCTCGGAGCTTAAACAGGGAAATATGTCTATTGCGGCCATCTACAACAAACTTTCAGCCTTATGGAACGAACTCGAGGCAGCCGAAGAAAGGTTCGACTGGCCCGAGCCAATTCTGCAGCAATACAAACAGATGCGCGAGAGGGAAAAGACGATCAGATTTCTGCTCATACTCAACGAGACTTACCTCTCGTTTCGCTCTCAGATCTTGACTGTTGAACCTCTACCGAGCATCGACCGCATCTATCAATTAGCCGTGCAAGAAGAGAGTCAACAACGAACGGCAGATTACAACAGAGGCGGAGATGGAATCGCTTTGGGGGCGAAAACCCTAAATTGCTTTTCGCAGAGGAGCGGAGGAGGCAGAGGGCAGAAAGGGGCGGAACTAGGGTTCCTCACAGAGAACCCCAGCAACCTCGATTATACCGGGCGATCGGACGGCTCACGTTCTTTCCTTGCAGCGCAAAGATCCGATGGCTCACATGGAATGGGCTCAATCGGAAATGATGGGCCGCGAAGTGCCCTTGAATTAATTAGCCCAGATGGGCCGCGGGGCACTCTTGGGCTGGAAGTCTCGCACGGGCCACAAACCAGTGGACCAGGAGGAGCGTATGGGCTGCCACGCGGAGGAAATGACGTATATGGGTCCAATTTGGCCCAAATTTCACAGCCCACGAATAGAATTTTTTTGGGCTCAAGGAATTTTACTTCCAAAGGCAAAGGTAAAATTTACTGTGACTACTGTAAATGTCCACATCATACAGTAGAGAATTGCTGGAAATTGCATGGGAAGCCTAGAGAAAAAGAAAAAGGGAAATTTTCCCAAATTTTTCAGGTATCTGGACAACCAGTGGAGAAGACAATTACTCATGATCAATATCAGGAATCGATGGAGGCCATAAGAAAATTTGATGCCTCTGATAAATCTGGAAGCTTCACAAGTACTTCTTATTGTTTGGTAAATTCAATTTCGAATGGTGCATGAATTATTGACTCAGGTGCTAGTGACCACATTGTCTGTGATAAGAGCTTACTTTCAAACATCAGACAATTATCATTTCCCAAATTTGTTCAGCTTCCAAATGGAAACATGATCGAAGTTGAAATCATTGGCACTATGAATCTTAATTCTCACATCACACTTCGAAATGTGCTTTACATTCCTAAATTCCATTTCAATCTCATGTCAGTATCTCGAGCTTGTGAAGAAAATTCATGTCGTATCTTATTCAATTCTGATAAATGTTTCTTTCAGGCCCTTTCGACTGGGAAACTAATGGGCTTGGGTAGAGTTTTCCATGGGCTATATTTCTGGATGAATTTTCAATTGTCGTCTTCTTTTGATTCAAATAAATCATTGTGTAATGCTGCTATCAATGATAAGAATCTTCTTCATCAAAGATTAGGCCATACTGCTATGTTTCCTTATCCTCAGTGTCCCATCTGTCCATTGGCAAAACAGACACGTGCTCCTTTTCCAAATAGCACTTCTCGAGTTGATGAAATTTTCTCACTAATCCATGTTGATGTCTGGGGACCATATCATACTTTGAATCATGATGGGTCCCGATTTTTTCTCACAATCGTAGATGATTTTTCACGAGCAACATGGACTTTCCTCATGCAATCAAAAGTTCAGGTTCTTTCCCACCTAGAAACTTTTCTCACCTTGTCTAAAAATCAATTTGGGCAATCAATTTGTCGTATCCGCACTGACAATGGTAGATAATTCTTTAATGGGGAATGTGTTACTTTTCTTTCCTTAAATGGAATTTTACATGAAAGCTCTTGCACATATACACCACCGCAAAATGGAGTGGTTGAAAGAAAGCACCGTCACCTATTGGAAGTAGCACGTGCTCTTAAATTTCAAGCTTCTATTCCTGAAACTTTTTGGGGAGATTGTGTGGTCACATCAGCATACCTAATCAATCGTATGCCATCACAGATTCTTAAAGGAAAATCTCCTTTTGAAATATTATATGGAAGAAAACCGGACCTGAGTCATCTTAGAGTTTTTGGGTGCCTATGCTATGTGACCACGGTAGGGCACAAGAATAAAATGGGATCTCGTGCAAGACAGTGTATATTCATGGGGTATCCAAATCTCCAGAAGGGATATCGTGTTTATGAACCATCCACAGAGAAATTCTTTGTGAGCAGAGATGTATTTTTTCATGAAGATATTTTTCCTTTCAAAGATGCACTTCATTCATCTCCAAATGAAAGGCCCGATCCTCATCACTTCTTATCAAAGGAAGAGCCATCTTCTGGAGAATCTTACATTGTTATTCCTCCTCTGAGAAATTCGGACTTGACGGCTGCACCATTACCTACTGAAACATCTATGGATCATTCAATTGCCGAGTCTCCCAAAGAAAAGGATCCTCATATGACAGCATCACCAGACTCAAGCACTAATGAAGACTCGACCTCAGTATAGCATCCAGAACCTCGGCGATCTGGTCGAGTTAGTCATCCACCTATTTGGACGAAGGATTATGTGTGTGCTTCATCAGCATCACCAAGTACTCGATATCCTATCTCATCCTATATTTCATTTGATAGGCTATCGTCGAAACATTTATGTTGCATGAATCATATCTCTAAGGGGCAAGAGCCATCTAGTTATAAGGAAGCAATGCATGATCCGCGTTGGCAAAAGGCAATGGAGGCAGAATTACAGGCCCTAGTAGGAAATCACACTTGGGATATTATGCCTTTACCTGCTCATAGAAAACCTATTGGCTGTAAATGGGTATATAAGATTAAATATCAAGCAGATGGTTCTATAGAGAGATACAAGGCTCGACTCATGGCCAAAGGTTTCACACAACGAGAAGGTTTTGATTATCATGAAACCTTCTCTCCAGTGGCCAAATATGTAACTGTTTGTTCTTTCCTGTCGATTGCTGCTTTTCGTGAATGGTCATTGCATCAAATGGATGTTCATAATGCCTTCTTACATGGGAATCTGGATGAGTAGATATATATGGATCTTCCACTAGGATTACGGAGACAGGGGGAGTCTAAGGTATGTCGTCTTCACAAATATCTGTATGGATTGAAACAAGCTTCTTGTCAATGGTATGCCAAATTTACTAGTGCCCTTACATTCGCTGGATTTAAACAATCCAAATATGACTATGCCTTGTTCACTTGGAGGAAAGGTATGTCATTTATTTATTTGATGATTTATGTCGATGACATACTCATCATGGGCAATGATGATTCTGCTGTCAAGAAACTGAAAGAATATCTTCATTCCACCTTCCATATCAAAGATTTAGGCCCACCTAAATATTTTCTTGGAATTGAGATAGCTCGTTCAGATCAAGGAATCTCACTCAGCCAGCGGAAATATATAATGGAGATTATATCAGACGCAGGGTTCTCAGGTTGCAAACCTGCCATTATTCCCATCGAGCAGAATGCCAGGCTAACTTCTGTCGATTATGATGCCGAAGTATCTTCTTCTAATGATCCACTATTGAAAGATCCATCAGGATATCATAGACTCGTAGGGAAACTTATCTATCTTACTATGAGAAGGCCGGATATCTACTATACAGTACAGACTCTTAGCCAATTCATGCACAACCCAAAGCAGTCTCACATGAACGTAGCTTTGAAGATTGTGAGATATCTGAAGACATGCCCAGGATTGGGAATACTTCTTTCTCGGAAGTGCAACATGGAAATGACAGCATATTGCGATGCTGATTATGCTACATGTCCTATGAGCAGAAGATCAATTACTGGGTTCTGCATCAAATTTGGGGAATCTTTACTTTCATGGAAGACAAAGAAGCAATCCACTATGTCTTTATCCTCAGCTGAAGCCGAGTATCGATCCATGGCAAAAACCGTGTGTGAAATAGTTTGGTTGAGAGGTTTACTTATGGATCTAGGGGCAGAAATTAAGGGACCTACTACACTCTTCTGTGATAATGATTCGGCACTCAAGCTTGCAACAATTCCCATAGTTCATGAGAGAACAAAGCACATAGAGGTCAATTGTCATTTCACTAGAGAAAAAATCCAAGAAGGAGTTGTCCAGACAAGAGGGATCAGAACCACGGAACAACCGGCAGACATGTTTACCAAATCTCTATGTTAGAGACAACACGCATATCTTCTAAACAAGTTGGGCGTCTTGGACATATACAAGCCACCAGCTTGAGGGGGAGTGTTGGAAGATATGAATTACAAGATTGTAAATTGATATATTTGTATCTATCTTAGGACTAGAAAGATCACAGAATATTTGGAGAATATATACTTGCTTTTATTATTATTTCTTCTGTATTATATACATGACATTGTATAGAGATTACAATCAATGAAGTGAGGCATTCCTCTCCAATACTTTCTTCCCTACGACTTACAGTTTTCCTCGGTTCTTTCTTCTTTGCTCGCGTAGTCTTGTGACAAATCTAGCTAGTAGATTGTCAGTGTGAAAAAGTAGACATAGGCTTCATTTAAATTAAACCACTATAAAATTCATATGTAATTTTCTCTATTTCTTGACTCTTGTTTATCACTTATGGTAGACATTTGCACACTGGTGGTTATCCCATTATCACGATTAAAGTTCAGACTTTGATTTCACTTGATTATGAAGTTACTCATCTTAACAGTTAAAATCTACACAAATTTGTTAAGAGTTTTTAAATTCGTCTATTCACTCTCCTCTAGGTGATATTGCTAGCCTCTGACAATATACACTATGATAACCAAGGTGTGATATATTTAGCATACAATTCGATTTATCATGAGCGAATGAAACATATCAATATCAAGTACTATTTCATCCAAGATGACCTAGCGAAGGGTAACGTGGTTCTGAAGAAGATCGCTACAACGGAGAACCTGGCAAACATGATGATCAAACCTGTTTGCAGAGAGTGAGCGCCTGTCGGGGCATTGGGAGAGTAGTATAAATGATGATCACTATAACTTGATTTCAAATATTGAGTCAAGGCAGAGAATTATTAAATTATGTTTCGAATTTAAACTCGTGTACACTTTCCCATTTAGAAGAAGAAGAAATCCTCTGTCATTGCAAGACCAAAAAACAAGGGTTCACATATTTTATTATATATATTTACTTATTTTATGGTGGTGGCGTTCTCCGTAATCATCACCAAAGAATGACTCTTGCTTTCATATTACTACACGATATCAGGACTTTCTCGTCCTTATGTGCTGACGAAAAGGGTTTGCTATGGAGAGGAATAAAAAGACAGGGTTTCTTCTTGACAGTAACCACACAATAGACTTCTTAGAAGGACGGACGAGAAGGACGGACGCGATGACACTGTGACACTCACTCTTGAGTTCTATACACAATGATTTTGTGCTTTGGATTTACATCTAAATTGAGTTGTTTATTTGTAAATATTTTAAGTTTGTGCTTAAATTTAGGTGTGAGAAACATTCGAGCGTATGAAAGATTATAAACTATGAAACTTTTATTATAGTAAATTATTTGATGCTGACTTTCTCAGTGAATGTAGATATCGATATTTGGATCAGATCACGTAAATATCCGATATCCTTATTATTCATCATTTATTTCTTTCATTCTATCGCATTGCCTAATTTGCAACATCTTGTCGTTTTTGCATTAATATTTACAACAATATATTATTATACGTCAAGGTAGCACCTCATAACTAATTAATTAGAAAAAATTGCTAGACTGTGAAGCATTGATTTTGCATGCCATGCATGAGAAAAATCGAGCCCATTGAAAGTTACTAGACCTCTTCTCCCCCCAAAATGTAGGCTTAATAAATCTGGTTTATAAAACCGGTTTTCAAAAGTATTATGCCAAACTATTATCGATTCTCGAATATAATTCACTTGTGTAACGAGACCAATGCCTCTTACAGCTGTATATCATTTTCCGGTGAATGAGCCCTTTCGCGAACCATTTATGTTGTAATTGGCAATATATTGCAAGATAAAACATTTTCCTATTTCAGTCACTTTAGTGTGCACCTTTGGAAAAGTAATGGTTTACGTGGAAAAGTCAAGCATGCCTGTCTTGATACCTAAATGACTAACATTGAGTCTCATCATTTTGTACCACTTACTCATCATCCCCGAAGGCTAACTACCGGTTCATGAATACCAACACTCGAATCAAAGCAACCGTTGTCCACCGATTTGCTTGACATGTCAATTTCAATGAAGACTAGGAAAATTAAGTCAATGTATAGTTGTAACAGGCATTGGTCTCATTATACGAGTGAGTTATATTCGAGAATCAGTAATAATTTGCCATATTGCTTTTGAAAATCAGCTTTATAAACCAAATTTATCAAGCCTAACATTTCGGGGGGAGAAAAGGTCTATCAGTTTTCAAGGAATTGATTTTTCATGCATGGTATGTATAATCAGTGCTTCATAGTATGGCAATTTTTTTTCTAATTAATTAGTTATGAAGTGCCTCCTCAACATATAAACATATTAACGCGGAAATGAAAGGATCTTACAAATAGTTAATGCGATAGAACTAGAGAAATAAATGAGAAACAATAAGGACAATAGAGATTTTCATAATTCGATCTGAGTATTAGTGCCTACATCCATGAGAACAACCAACAACAAACAATCCACTATAATTGAAGATGCAGAGTTTATAATTCCTCATACACTCGAGTGTTTTCTACACCTAAATTTAAGCTCGATGGTCAGTGGATTAGCTATGTTTATCTTATGGAGTTTATTTTTTATTTTTTTTTATTAAAGACAAATTACATAAGTATCATTTAAAATTGAAAATAAATTGAAAAATTAAAATTACCAATAATATACTATAATATAATATAATATAATATAAATGGGCCAGTAATGGACTATCTATCTAAGCCTAACATCTATATTTGTTCATCTATATAAAATTGAAACTTGATCATGGACTATTTTATGTGAGCCATTGTGGACTATTTTCTTCTTTGCAAAAAAGATTGATCGGTATTCAATTTGTTCAATCTAATCCCTAATAATATGACAATTAAAAAATCTATTGAAGGTTGAAGGTCAAATGTATAGCTAGTCACTAACAGTCAGTTGTCATTTTTATGCGAATAACCAAAGCCTAATATTGACAAAGTCTTCTAAACCCTTTGGACCAACAAAATAAAAAAAGAAAAAGAAAAAAGAAGGGGGTCCGTCGACCTAACCTGTTGGTAATTGTTGTTCTAGTACGATTTGAACTAGTGTTTTTCTTTGCATCACATGGTATTACTATAACAAAGTAATTAATATGTTTAACACAAGACATAATCAATGAACCTGTCTACTATTAGATCAGTGCTTGACTTATTAAAACTAATTTACTAAATTGGTATATACGTGACGCTTCAAATCGATAGCTCTTTACACAAGTGAGTTATATTAAAGCATCAATAATAGCTTGACATATCGCTCTAGTAAACCAATTTTATAAAATCAGGCTTTTTTATGTAATTAGAGACTATCCTCTAGGGCACATGTTTAACGACCAATGAAGGAAGTTGAATCATTGGAAATTACCCAAAAAACCCAAACTTTATTATGTATGTGTCAATTCAATCATAAATTTTTCATTTTGACTCATGTAATTCTAATTATTTTGACAATTATTCAATATAATTCATTCGGCCAATTGAGATTGATAATTGATAATGACATCAACTATTTTATGTGATAAGGTTGGCAATATTAGGCTTATGGCTTCTCAAAATGACTTAAAGAAATTCGACAGGCTCCTTGATTTTTTAATTTTACTGTTAATGGTCTCAATCTTCACTCTTTTTTCAAAAACTTTTATTGTTTTGCTTTATTTCATTTTCCCGACTGTTCATCTCCTTCGGCCATGAGAGACCCTGAAACTCATCGGGCATGGCTTATCGAGTATGATGGTCGGTTTTCGGCTAGTTGGGTTTGGACGACCTGCGAAAGGAGATGATAGTGCCACCTTTTCTTTCGTTGGGCCTGTGGGTGGTCGGCTTCATTATGGCTTCTTCGAAGTCCATTTTTGGAGACCGTTTCTTGTCACTGAGGAGTGAGGAAGTGGGAAGGGGTCATCTCTCTCTTCAGCTTCACTAACGTATCCGAATCACGACGATTGAGTTCAAGGAGTATCAGTGAAGCTGCAATGATTCGAGGGTTGGGAGAAGAATCGGATTGTTTCGCAGATTGTTGTGGTCATTTTACCAAACACCGAAACGGAGAAGAAGACTTGAGTGTCGATGGAGAGAGGGAGAGATGGTGCTGGTGAGAGAAGGTGATTTGGTGATGTGAGACGATTGAGATTTTATTACTTTGCTTGCGGAAAAAAATGGAACCAATTAGAGAGGGATACAGAGGTTGCGGATATGAGCGAGGGCGGTCACGTAAGAAGAAGATGAACAGTGATGTCTTCTTGGCAATGAAGTGGAAGTAGATGAGACATAAGGAAGAGGATCAATAATGGTGTGGAAAAGAAAAGAAAAAGCGAAAAGAAAAGGAGAAATTAAAGAAAAAAGGTTAGACAATTATAACAAATTACAAAATCACGTCATTTCAGTTCATTTATTATCTGCCTGAATAACAGAGCAATGAAGAGATAGTGAGGGAAGAGAGAAAGTAACCGACTGATTATCATCGTACTTTGGATTCTTAAAGTATCCGATTGACTAGCATCGTACTTTAGATTCTTAAAAATAAGCGGGATTAAACTCTTATTTAAGCAATTGCTTAGCTTTCAATATATATCAAAGCAAAATCAAATGTACCATTTTCCACTTGATTTTACAACTACATATGATAGATGATATTAGAGGATCGTTGCACATAATGCTGCCACATATAAACGCGCAAAAGGATTTCTCCTTTCTCTTCCTATTTTTGGCCAACTATTTCCCTATTTATTTACTCGTTAATTTATTTTACCTTATTTCCGGCCACCACCACACGACGAGGTACGAAGAAGAGAAGCCCACTTAATGAGCTCCACACGTGTGCTTCCAAAAAGCCCTAGACTTTCTTTTGGGCCATGAACCTGGGCCTCGAGCCCATAATTATGAGGCCCAATTCTTAATTAGATTATCACAACCATCCCTCTTTCTCCCAAATTGCTTGATTACCAAGATCACGCTTTAGAGAAAACATTCTAATTTTTTTTTATAAAAAAATTAATATAGTTGACCGATCCATATCCCCCGGCGGATCATATAATCAAATCAAAGATACATAACTGTTCACGCGGCCACCCCTCATATGCAAGATATGCTTAATCTAATCGTACGTTGTGATCAATTCTTTAATTACCCACGACACAATATACCACTTACAAAACCATCGCCCGCAGCGGCAGCATTGGCCTCGGGCTCTCTTCCCCTCGTGAATGGGAGAAGTTCGAACCTAACGTTGTCGTTAGGGATTCTTAAGTATGACATCGTGGTGGTGGATCCTGCACTAGCTTCACCTCGAGTTTATCTCGCCGGCTGCCGGCTGTACAAGGGTTCCCGAGTTCAAAAAAAAAAAGAAAAGATACCACTTATAAAAAGTAATCAATTAAATTAAATTAAATTAAATTAAACCATGCTTTGGGAAAGAGAAATCTCGGTTGACTTTTCGGCACCGGAAAGTAATTAACTAAATTGAATTAAAAGCAGGAAACGGCAGAGTGGGACACGTGTCGGGGTGCGGGGGCGGGGAACAGAAGTCGAGGCCGGGGTAGTTACACGTGTTCTGATGTGTCGCGCGATTGGAAGGGGTGCGCGGGGGGAAGATTATTTCCCGGCTTCTCTTCTCCCCCGAGGGGCTTTCTCCACCTTTTTGGGGACCGTTAGTGGGCCCCGCGTGAGGGGAAAAAGGAGATTTATTTGTAAGAGGGGGAAAAGTATATGCAATGCAATTGCGATGTAGGTGCATGAACTTGGTGCTCGCACACCGAGCTCCACGCGAGTTGAATACCTATGGAGAGAAAGAGAAAATAAAAAATCTGAAAAGATGGGCATGAAATGAGTGGAGTGTGAGCGACTAGTCATGTTCCTTTTTTTTTTTTTTTTAAAGTCAAGAGACTAGTCATCGTGGAAGCGTGCGTGGGACCCTGTCAATATCCTTCACATTGAACCACAAAGAAAAGTCATTGGAGCACGCCACGGACCACCTATATGTGCAAGTAACAACGTCAAGGCACCAAAATGTTGTGCCAACTCTCAGTCTTACCGAGCAAAAAAAAAAAAAAACTCCCAGTGTTTCCTCAACGAGAATGGAACTTCACAGCTTAGCAGATATCACAAGTTTCAAGACTAGAGAGCTTCAATCACTCTTAGTCTTGGTTCTCTCTCTAGCCTTCGCCTTCACTGCTTCGGCATCGTCACAGGATATTAGGTTCAACTTCACAACTTTCAACGATAGTATCATTGAATGCCAAGGCAATGCGACGATCAATTCCGGGCACTTCATCCAAATTACGCCCGACAGTCCAAACAGCACGGGGTGGGCCACATACTACGAGCCAATGCGCCTCTGGGATAAGGCAACCGGTAACGTGGCGGATTTCACTACACAATTCACCTTTGTCATTGATTCGCAAAACAAACCACTTGGCGCCGATGGATTCACCTTCTTCCTTGTCCCCAATGGGTCTCAACTCCCAGCTAACTCGACCGGAGGTGACCTCGGTATTGTAAATTTCTTTGATCCTCAATCTGCTCGGTTTGTAGCCATCGAGTTCGACACTTTTTACACCGATGTTGGTGGTAACTTTGGTGGTGCGATGAAGGACCGGAATTGTTCACAAACTGAATGGAGTGGTAACGACTCACATATCGGTAGAGACTTGAATAATCTCACTTCTGTGGATTCTACATGCGTCAATTGGCTCAATGATAAAATCAAGAGCGGTGGGCAGACCAAGGCTGTGATTACGTACAATTCTAACACGCAAAACTTAAGCGTTCTCATAATGGATGCTGATGCCACGGGTACCAGCATAAATTCCGCCAATATCCATTACAAAGTCAACTTCACTGAGCTTTTGCCGGAGTGGGTGACTTTTGGTTTCTCTGCTGCGACGGGTGACGATTTCGAGTTGCACACTATTCAAGCATGGGAATTCACATCTACTGTTATGGCTAAAAAGAGCATGTTATGGCTATGGTCCATTTTAGGGTCTGGTTCTTTCATTCTTGTTTTAGCCTGTATTTGGTTTCTTCACCGTTCTAAGAGCAAGAGAGCTGACACGAGTGGAGAAGAAGATGATCCAGCGATCGATGAAGCATTTGAGCAAGTGTCGGGTCCCAAGAAATTCACCTACAAGAACTTGGTTGCAGCGACCGATAGTTTTGCAATCAAACGGTTGCTTAGGCAAGGGGGCTTTGGGAGAGTGTACCAAGGTTACTTGACCAGCGTGAATGCTAATGTCGCAATCAAGAAAATTAACCCATGGTCAGGACAAGGGATAAAGGAGTATGCAGCCGAAGTGAAGACCATAAGTCGGCTCCGACACAGAAACTTAGTCCAACTCATCGGGTGGTATCATGAGAAAAAGGAACTCCTCCTTATCTATGAGCTCATGTCTAATGGTAGCCTTGATTCTCATATTTTCAAAGAACGAACCTTCTTGCCATGGGAGAAGCGGTACAAAATAGCACAAGGCATAGCCTCGGCGTTGCTTTACCTGCATGAAGAATGGGAACAATGTGTCTTGCATTGGGATATAAAGTCCAGCAATATCATGCTCGATGCCGATTTCAATGCTAAATTAGGGGACTTTGGTTTGGCTAGGTTAGTGGACCATGCCAAAGGGTTACAAACAACGGTGTTGGCCGGGACCATGGGCTATATGGCTCCTGAATGCGTTCACACGGGCAAGGCAAGTAAGGAATCGGATGTCTATAGCTTTGGAGTTGTCCTATTAGAAATAGCTTGTGGAAGAAAAGTCATCGAGCCAAGGGCCAAGGAAGGCAAAGTTCGACTGGTGGACTGGGTTCGGGAGCTGTATGGGACCGGAAGGCTACTTGATGCGGCGGATTCAAAACTTGATACTGATTTTGATGGAA
Organism: Eucalyptus pauciflora; assembly: GCA_007663325.1. NCBI lineage: Eukaryota > Viridiplantae > Streptophyta > Magnoliopsida > Myrtales > Myrtaceae > Eucalyptus > Eucalyptus pauciflora. The sequence continues at coordinate 315,078 of VMYD01000306.1, read as the reverse complement.
AGCAACTGGAGTGCTTGATGGTTGTAGGCCTATGGTGTGCTCATCCGAACCATACTGTCCGTCCTTCCATAAGAGAAGCATTGAGCGTCCTCACCTTTAACACTTCGCCGCCTATTCTCCCATCGAAGTTGCCAGTCCCTACATATTCGACGCCTCTATCCACATTCTCTATAACATCAATTGTTTCATCCCAGGCCACCTCGACTAGCAGCACCTAAGTGTCCACATTTACTGCCTCTTCTATACAATCCCCTCATTTAGCTTCCGCTGCATTGCTCTCAAATGCTTGATGAATTCCTACTTCTGGTTGTAATTGTAGTTTGAAAATTGACGTCGGATATTACCTATTTCTTATAAGTTACTTTATGTGTACATCAGTATCGACTCTTCATGTTTAAACTTCCATTTGATGTCCAAGAATAAGTCAGTATGTATCTTCTTTTGATGGTTTATTATCAGTTGTCCATTGCTAGTTAGACTTTCCGATCAAAATCTACCATTCTCTATTGTCTTTTCATGCTCCAAGAAAGTTAAAAGTCAATACAATTAATAAGTGAAAGCCTCGAACAAATTCAGGGTTGGAAACATATTGTGCGCTCTCATTGGCTGAACTCATAAAGTGAAACTACATTTTAAGTCTTTTTTTAGTATGTCTTAATTGAACATTTGTAAAATATTCTATCCCACTGCACAAATTGAAAGATCTATTATGCCCCCTTGCATTCGTTATGCAAATTTTAGGATCGGGAAGGCATTCAAAGTCTGACGAAGTTAAGTGCATCATTTATTTTGCTCGTAAAAAGGAGGCCGAAGAAGCCAAATTGTTAATTAACGACAAACAACACGGGATCCAACAATTAAAAAAGCTAATCCAGAAATTTGAATAAATAGATGGAGGGAGAGTACACATACATAAAGTCCATTGGAACTTAATTTGCAAACAAAGTTAGATACTTTAGCACCCTCTTCCCCGTGTAGATCGAACCGAGAACAATAGTTGAAATTAATGAATGGCGAGCTGTAGAGTTGAATATATAAAATGATCCGATTGACAACGTTTGATAAACCCAACACTTTTGTCATTTGTCCTAATGCAATGAACTAGTGATATTTCTCAGGATTATTCAATGTTATTATTATTAGCATTATATCAATCCCCACTTGCCAAATAATCCCAATATCCGATGTCCCACGCCACCTTCCGCTGGACAAGAGATGCTCTATGGGACATATTCCACTTGCTAAATACTCCCTAATGGGTAGTGATTCCAATTTGTTTGGAACCTAGAACTTATCTTGTATAGGCTCTTATAAGCACTATGGAACTTGGAATGTTAATTACACAAGTTCTCATCCTGTACGCTCTTGTAACTTTTTGTCTTATGAAATCATTAAATAGAAATTGTCACAATTCTAATTAACATCATTATTAACATTCCGTATAAAAGTGCCCTAGATAATAGAGTATATTATTCGTGCTACGGCCAATGAGGCTGTCACACATCTTAAAGTGACATTTTCAAAGAAAAGAGAAAATCGCGACTAATTAAGGACATATATATATATATATATATATATATATTTACTTAAAGGAGTAATCTACACAGTAACTTGTGCCTTGTATCCTTTACCTTTCTACTTAGTTTATTTGGCTCTTTCGCACATCCCTCGTATAGTCAAGTACTTTCCATGGTCATTTTTTAATTTGTCCTTGACGCCAACCTCTAGAGTTGCCACGTTCAACAGCTTCCTCACAGTGGGTCCGCCGTTGGACGGCCGAGAATAACAAGTGTGACAATAAAATTGATTCTATCCTAAGCAATCATACTGGCAAATCGGTTGATATTCCATTTGGTAATGAAGTAATTGGATATAAATGGATATTAAAAAAGAAGCGTAAAGCCGATGGCTCCATTGATAAGTATAAAGTACGTTTTGTTGCCGAAGGATTAGACAAAGAGAGGGTCTAGACTACTACAAGAATAACATCAGTTAGGATGCTGATTGCTATAGCTTTGCTATACAATTTGAAAATACTTCACATGGATGCGAAAACTATATTCTCGAATGTGATCGTGATGATTTATATGAAACAAGTTGAAAGATTCAAGGTCAGAGGACAACTATACATGGTGTGTAGATTTGTCAAATCATTATGTGGACTTAAAAAAGCTCCTAAATAATGGCATGAAAAGTTTGATTGTGTAACGATCCAAAATGTATATATATACAATGAGTATGATAAATGTGTGTACACCAAATCCACAACAGTTTGGTGTGTACTTAATTATTTATATGTCGATGACTTACTAATTCTTGGAGATTTTGCTAAGGTTATCAAAATCACTAAGAATGTTCTCTAGAAGAACTTTGAGATGAAAGACTTAGATGTTGCATATGTATACTCGTCATCACAATTCTAAAGAATTCTAATGATCTAGATTTGACACAATCTCATTACATTGAAAATGTAATTGAGAGGTCTAAAGAGTTTGGCATTAAAGATGCAAATAATCCTATTCTTCCACACCTAACTTTAAACAAGAATATTGGAAACAATATCAAGCACCTGGAGCACTCTCAAGTAATTGGTAGCATCATGTACATTATGAATTACACTAGGCCAAACATCGCGTACTTAGTAGGAAAACTAAGTAGGTATAAGGTAATCTTAGCATGAGCATTCTAATGTTCTATTAAGAGTTTTAGGTTCTATGAAAAGAACCAAATATGGAAAATATCTAGCTATTTTGGAAGGCTATAGTAATGCCAACTAGGTTTCGGATTTTAATAAATTGAAATCGACTAGCGGATAAGTGTCTACTAGGTGGTGTTGCAGTATTGTGGAAATCCTAAAATCAAACTCTAATAGTGCGCTCAACGATGGAATATTGGTTTGTTGCTTTGGACAAAGCTACTAAAGAAGTAGAGTGGCCTCGAGAATTTTTAGAGGATGCTCTGTCATGGTCAAAACTTGTGTGTGCGATATACATCCACTTTGACAATCAAGTAGTGATTGCAAGGGCACATAATAGGATATATAATGGTAAGTGTAGACACATTTGTCATAGACATTATACCATAAGGTAGTAGCTCTTGAATAGAATAATTTCTTTGCACTTTGTGACATCAAAGGAAAACATTGTGAATCTGCTAACAAAAAGATTGTCATATGAGCAAATAAATTGCGCATTGAGGGGAATGGGGTTAAAAGGCTTTACTCAATAAAGAGTTTCCATGATGGAAACTTAACCTAACAATTGGTGATCCCACGGACTAGGTTCAATTGGACAACATAAATTTTTGGAAACTCTAGTATGTGCACTATCTCTAACTCCTATGATGCAATAGTACTTCCTACAAAGTTTTGAGGATATGCTATGTGTTCAGTGATTTCTATAGCTAGGATTACAACATCCTAGTAAGGTATAGTTGAATATCTTTAATAGGAATACACCTATATGAGTAGAACTGGCTGACTCTATGAAAATATTTAAAGCTAGATTTTATAAAACAAGCATGAGTCCCAAGAGGTTTTGGGCCGAAAGAATGGACACAACCGAGAACCAATCTTGAATTGTTGATACTCTTTGTGAGGTCTCTTGTTTGGGCTTACATCAACAAGATGATTCAAGACTTAGTTTGATAGACTTTCACTAAAGAGGGGTCATAGCAAAAGCTACCCATCTTGATGCAATTTATCTCCATAGGCACACTTGGAATTTTTTTCGAGTGAAAACAATGTTCTGTTGAGCCATTAATGTAGGGGATTGTTGTAACTATACATTATTAATGGCTCAACCTTTAGTTCACATATCTCTCCCGCTTGTGCAATAGTTTTATGAACGCGTTAATGAACAAAATAATGGACACATCTCTTAAGCTCTCGTGTAGCAGTTTTATGGACGCATTAATGGATGCATATTTCAGCACTCATGCAACAGTTTTAAAATGTATCTTTAGTTTACAATAATTAACTTATGAATCTTCTTTAGTTCGTGTGAGATAGTCATTCTAAATTAGAATTCTTCTTTAGAAAATTGCTCGTGCTGGTTTCTAAATCCCTAAAACATTGCTACTGGAATGTGGGCCATGTGTCAAAATTATGGAATGTCTTGCCGGGCGTTTATCATAAAGGCAAAGGAAAAGGTTATGTGACTAGCACAAATCAAATGTTATCTCAACCCCAATCTTGATACCTAAAATTTTTCGCTCCAAGTGTAAAATGCACATTTGACCAATATTAGGGATTGTATGAGCCCTTCATTATTATATCTAACTGCATTTTCTCGTATTTAGCAATTACGAATGTTGTAGATGTATGATCATTGATCCTACGTGTAGAATGACAATCGATGGAGTGGTCGGAGCTTCAAAATCCATCAATATATATATGGAAATTGGACTTTTCAACGTCAAAATCATATCCCGAGCCATGATTAAACTAACCAAGGCCTAACTAAGGCCCATTTTAAGGTCCTAAAAGGCTAAGCACGGCCATGGGCTGTCCATATATGAGTCTCGGCCCATGGACGAATCGAGGGGGTTTCACGTGAGCCTCCCTCATTCTCATGCTTGGCTGTGCATGACACGGGGCATGTCATTCTCGAAATGATCCTGTCGCCATTCTCATACCCAATCACCTTGATGTTTCCCTTATCTAGTCTAGCATGAACCTAGTCCTTCTTACAACCAAGTACCATCTTCAAATTGAAAGGATTGAAGGTAACTCAAAACTAGGGAACCTAATCAAAGGGATGTGAAAAAGGAGATGGCTGGATGCTGGCAAAGGAGATTTCGTGCATGCCATAAGGGTGAGTTGGTGAGCGTATTTGAGGGAACCAAAAGAAAAGGCAAGTCTGACCGTAAAGGAATGAATCGAAGAAAGAAAGAGATCTGTTGGGGGCATCATCAACGGACTCGGTGAGAAAGAAAAGTGAAGAATGAATTAAAAAAAGGAGTAAGAGAGGAGATCATTCGCGGGGAGATTAGTCTGGATTTTCTTTGGAAAGGGTCTTCTCCACCACTTGACAAAAAGGGTCCTCAGTATGAAATCGATATGTGCGCGTGGTTCATTGTTGAATAATGCCGGAATTGGAAGGATAGTATGATAAAATCTTAGTTTGTCCAATAGAGATGTTGCCTAGACATTTACCAGTAGGTCTTCGAAGACAAATAAGTTGGAGGACTGCTCGGTCAGAATTAGGAGTCCAGCGCGCAGTTGCACGAAAATGGGGATTACGCATTCGTTCTTTGTCGAAATATGTTGGAATATCGTGGAGGCCTCTACAACACGTTGTTATCCAACCTAACCGAAGGAGACGGACATCATAATTCTAGAGTCCACATTTTCTGGTCAGCTCGTGGCCAGTTTGATGCTCGGTCATTACAGGGAAAGTCCATACTTGCCTTCACGAGAACGGTTAGTACGTGCTCTCATCCATTGTTGGAACAAGTTGTAATTTTGATGTGCTTTTCCAGTCACCTGATTCTTCAACCCTATCAAAGGAGTCGCGTATATGATATTCGGAGCTTCTCTTCATGGACAGTTCGTGACCTACTTGGCCATCCAACAATCAAGAAATTTCTCTGTTCTAATTCTTTTGTATTTCGAATTTGTTCATGTGAACGGACTGAATCTCTTGTTGTTTTGTCGGAATCCATTTTCTGGGAGCGTTTATAAAATTACTTGAAAGCGTGACGTGATTCACGGTAGGGTAGAGTCTAGGTTCCCCTTGTTTGGATTTCGCTTTCGAAATTTTATGGCTTATAACCCTTGTCTTGAACAAATTCATTTTGGGCATTGAAACCCTTGTATCACACTCCGTTTCAGAATCAATTTAGGACCCGAAATTGGGCTGAATACACACCATACAAACCGCTCCATGGTCTGGACGATGGGCATTCAGCCCACCGTTGATCTTTGTAGAGCTTTCCTGAGTCAATTTTCGATATTCCTTTGCCCCATAGCTCCTTCCAACATTCAACGACATATCATACATTCATTTAGAGTAATTTTAATGCAATTATTAACAGGCGAAAATAAGAAAGGTCGAAGGTCAATCTATGATTTAATTCACTATTCAAGTTGGTTTGCATTATTGCGATTGACTTTTGACAATTGTTCATCTTATCGTCACTCATTGCATCCTTAACTATGTTTATACGCATTTGGACTCGTCCTAACCTCTATTTTGCAAGTTATGAAAGAATTAAAATTGAATAATTGCCAGTTTTCTGTGACATTGTTTTCTAGCCCAGAGTTTAGGCGATACTTGAATTTACTTAATGGGAAAAAAGTAAATTACCAGCTTGAGGTATAACTAGTAGTAAAAATTAAAAACTAATGTGGTTATGTTTTTGAAATGTAGACAAAACACAATTAAGAAACATAAAAAATATTTGTGCAGCTCTAAATGAACTGCATGAATTGTGAATTTTGCACTATGACCAATCACAAATTAAAGAAATAGGTAAAGAAGTCCAGTATTATACAAATAAGCAGTATGGCAAAATGATGGCTTTAAGGGTCAACACCAAACCGAATGCCGTTACTAATCATTAGCTGCATCAGCTTGGATAGCTTCGGTCCATCCACCACAGTTGCGCACCACATAAAACATCAAAGCGTAAGCGTTGCCACTAGGCCGAATCCCTTTTGGTGAACACATGCTCCAACAAATCCAAACCTCACTGCATTGGAGACTCTCGCATAAGCCGAGAATCCATGAGCTATAAGAGTGTAGATGGGATTGGATGCGTACTTGCAGCACTCGATTGAGCAGCCTCACAGGTTGAGCTGATTCACTCCGTCTAAGGCAGGCATTGATCAGAGCGTTGAAAGTAACCAAATCAATTTGGCATCCGAGTTTCAACATTTTATGGACCACGGACAACTGGATTAATACTAGATATCTAACTGACACAGCCTTTCATGTTCACCTAGTAGTTCATGGGTGTCCTAGTACAGGGTTTGGGGAGGTTGTCGCGACCTAAGCTCGAGTGCACCATCTAGGGTTTGACTAACGGATTTTTGAGGGGTATCTCATGGATTATATTATTTTAGTAAATATCTATCAGAATATTCTAACATCTAACATAATATATTAGGCAATTGCCAAATATATCGAATCACTCAAATAAGGTAATAAAATATTGCAAATATACTAGAGATGTGTATCTTACCTAATTTAAGGATTTTATTTCCAAATTCGAATGCAATGCAATCAAACCGGAAGGCGGGGAGTGGTGGGTCGATGGCAGCGGCACAACGGATGGCTCGCATGGTAGCGGGCATGATGTCGTACAACCAAGGATGTTGACAGGGGTGTCGACGGCAGCGAGACTACTGAATCGAAATCGAGGATCACGGCTAGGGCGGTGCAGTGGTTGGCCGTGTGGGGCGCCATTCATTCATCGATGTAGCGGTTCTCGGCCAACAACTGCTCGTCACTATGGTCCAAACCTGCAGAACAATAAACCACAGACCGTGAATGGAACGCTGTCGGTGATGGATTGGGCTGCGACGGGGGTTGCGATCAACGTTGGTCGTGTCATGGGGCTCTTGGTCCGGACTCAGTGGCGTCGGCAAGGACAGTCGCAGTGGAGGTCTCAGTGTTGTCGAGGAGATCTTGCGTGGACGCTTGGAAGATCTGGGACTGCAGGTTGCCACTAGGAACTCGGTGAATGTGTCGGGTAACAGCAGGAGCTCGCTTTAGAACATTCCGGGGTGTTATGTATGATATGAACGTGAATATCCTCCAGGTGTTGCCATGAATGGAAGGGAGCTCTACGTAGATTCTCCACATGTGCGCATCCTCCAGAACAAAATAAAAAATAATCATGATAAAGAAATCTAGACGTTAGACATTGATGTGAGAATTGGAGGCGCGTGATTTTTGTCTGCGTTGCTCTCCGACCCCTCCTTTTGTCGACTCAATGTGGCCGTCTGTTTTTCAATTGTGTAGCCTCCAAAACTTTATCGTCGTTGCTCACGGCCAGGTGAGGAGTGAAGGCTGCTGCTTTGTCATCGGAGAGGATCGTGGCCAAGCTGGTTGTTGTCAATGCAGCGGACAATCAGTAGCAGGGTCGGCGTCAAGGGACCGCCACGAACTCAGCAAAGGCACGGCCATGAAGAGGTCTTGACCGTGACTCCTTCAGCTCTCTCTTTGCTCTCTCAAGTATGTTCTTTCAATGTGCTCTGAAAATTCTAATTTGCCGACCTCTAACTTGTGAGGCATAACGTCCTATATATAATGCAAACCTTGGTTTAAACTTGATCTCATGAGCTTAGTTTAGGCTTTTCAATGTAACAGGCTGAATTAAGCTCAAGACCTATTTTAATTAATTCCCATGGGCTGAAATTAGATTGAATTGAATTCACTTTGGCCCATCTCCCTATGTAATTTTCGGCCACCATAGCCCTCTAGTGCTAGCTGAATTTTGGCTTCTCTTGCATGTTCAACTTGTCAAATTTCAAGCTCAAAATATAAACTAAATAAAAATACTCTTAAAACTATGTGCTATGCACTTAAATTATAATATTTTTGTTTAGTGGTTAAAAACTAATCCCTAATTTTCTATGCAATAAATGAATAATTGAATTGCCAAAATTTAGGTGTCAACAAAGATATTTAATGTACGAGGAACAAAGGCATTACTCAAATATGATAGAATATTTTTAAAATCAAAATACTACAAGGCTGTCCAATCTCTCTAGCCTTATCGAGATGAAGTTATCACAGTCCAAGACATAAATCAACACATTTCCTATATATAAAGTTGCAAACACGAAGAGACATGGATGTCACTCACCCAACTCACCAAAACGAAAGATGAGATCGAGAAAGCCAAAGACAGGGTGATGTAATAGCCAGGAGGTTTGCCTAGAAGCAGTCACCCTTGAAAGAGTGCGTAACAGGGGTAGCCCTATTTTTGGTGTTTGGTCAAGGAAAATCGTAAGGCAATGATAACTAGCTAGGCAGTCAAGCTTTACTCCCTTGGAATTGGTTTAGCCATAGGGAAACCTACGGCTAGATTGAAACTGTTGCAGCTGCTACTGCTATTTTCTTGATCTACCCAATTGGTCAAGGAAGTTTTTTGAGATGAAGGTATCGGCAACAATGTGTTTTATTGCGGGACAACTTATGATATTCACATCGATCTGTTATTCATAGGATAATTGTCTGGGAAGCCTAATTTGAATTGATTTCAACAAATCCCTCATTATTGCTCAGACCAAGTAATAACAGGATCCTTATTAGTAACCTAATATTTTCTTAGAAAATATATTTTATTCCCCGTTGCTTCCTCGAAATAGAGAAGTCCTGACTAGACACCTAAAGTTATGGGGCTATTTTGCCAAGTTCCTTAGAGAGAGTTGTCTCGCACCACGACTAGACTCTCGCCCTATACTCGACGAGCTTGAGAAACTACAGGCCATATTGAGAGTGCCCAAAGTAGAGCTCCATGTTGAGCGTCCTCGTCTTGGATCCACAATCCATAGAGGCCTCCATCCGTGAGCAGATGAGGGACAAACTCAAGGTGACAAAGGCTGTCGATGAGCTCATTGAGGCACTCGATCGAACACGTGAGGGGACGGACGTGCTCAAGCAAGAGATCAACATTTGGCATAAGAGTCGGCAATTTTTTGGGATTTCTAGTTAATAATAGAGAAATAGAGGTTGATAAGAATAAGGTTAAGGTTGTACCAGAATTGCCTCCACCAACTTGCAAGAAGCAGTTACAAATGATAATTGGGAAAATCAATTTTCTTTGAAGATTTATTGCTAATCTATCTAGCAAGATAGAGGTGCTTTCTCCTTTGTTGAAATTGAAAAATCAGGATGAATTCGTCTGGCGAGAAGAGAATTGGCGTGCTTTTGAGAGGATAAAAGCATATTTGACTAGTCCTCCAGTGTTGATGCCACCAAAAGTAGGCAGGCCTCTAAATCTTTGTGCGTCAGCCACTGATATTATAATTGATAGCATGTTGGCACAAGAGAATGACGAAGGCAAAGAGCAAGCGGTCTATTACCTCAGCAGGATATTGAACGATGCCGAGAAGAGATATACTACTGTTGAAAAGATTGGTTTATCATTATATTTTGCTTGTACGGAACTACGGCATTATTTGCTGCCAGTTGTCATTCATGTGATATGCAAAACCGCCGTTATTTGAGTATATTCTTATGAGGCCTATAGTGAAAGGTTGAATCGCAAAATGGTCCTTCACATTATCCGAGCTGGACCTAGTGCATGTATCGATGAAAGCAGTAAAGGGACAAGCCGTAGCTGATTTTCTTGTGCAGTTTTCATCTATTGAAGTTGAAGACGTCAGAAGTGAAAGTTATGCACAGTTGGTCGCATGGTTGTTGCACTTTAATGGTCCGTCCACATCTACTACATCAGGAATAGGGGTTTTGATTATGTCTCCAAGGGGGCATAAAACAAAATTCCAGTTTAGGCTAGATTGTAAATGCTCTAACGATCAAGTCGAATATGAAGCGCTTGTAGTCGGCCTCTATTTGCTAGCTGACATGAGTGTACAATCGATCAAAGTGATGGGTGATTCGACAGTGATAATACAGTTGAGAGGAGAATATCAATGTCTTAATGAAAATATCATTGAGCATTACCACAAAGCAAAAAGTTGTTACCTAAATTCCCCAACTCGAAGCTAGTACATATACTGCGATATCAGAATGCGGAAGCCAATGAGCTAGCTCAAATGGCATCTAGTTATTGTATCACAAAGGGATTGGCCTACACTTTAATAATTGAGATAAAAGCTTTGCCACTATCTCAATGAATTATGGTTGCCAAGGACAAAACAAAAAGGGACGAGCAAGATTGGAGGATATTGATAATAAGGTATTTCGAAAATCCCTAATCACGAGACAAGAAGTTGAGAAAACAAGCACTAAAATATATACTCCTAAAAGAAGAGTTATATGGACATACCATAGAGGGAGTATTGTTCAGGTGTTTGAATAAAAGGGAGATAATGTTGGCAATGACTGAGATTCACGAAAGAATTTGTGGGCTCATCAATCAGGTATTAAAATGAAATGACTGTTAAGACATCATAGCTATTTTTGGCCCACAATGACCTAGGATTGTATAGACTACGCGAAAGGGTGCAGACCTTGCCAAATACATGGCCTAATTCGGCATGTCTCGACCACCTTATTGAAACCAATAGTGAGGCCATGGCCTTTCAAGGGATGGACGATGGATATCATCTATATATGCCGACCTCTAACCTGTGAGGCATAATGTCCTCAACTTCATAATGTCATACACCCGCCGTTAAGCAAGATACACCCGTTGTCAAGTAAGAAACATTTTTACATACTTCTAGCCACTCATTACTTTAGCAATGTCATACAAAAACATGACCCAAAATATTGTGAGGGAATTCATCAAGAAGCATATTATACATCATTTTGGCATTCCTGAAACCATAACGGCTAACCAAGGGATTGTCTTCATGGGTATCAAAGTTCTCAACTTTGTAGAATCAACCGAAATAAAGATGACACATTTAATACCATAGTATGCACAAGCCAACTGACAAGCTAAGCTGTCAAACAAAGTCATTATTAACTTGATAAAGAAGCATATCAAAGAAAACCCAAAGGAATGGGACATGACTCTGTCAATAGTGTTATAAGCATACCACACATTGAAGAGATCGACAATACGGACAAGCTTGTATTTTTTGACCTACGACCAAGAGGCGGTCTTGCCACTAGAAACCACAGTGCAATCACTAAGGGTTAGACTACAAAGAGAGATTTTGCCGGAGGAGTATGATGAAGCAATGTACATGTAGTTGGATGAACTAGATGAGGTATGATTAGCGGTGCTAGATCATGTGATTGCTTCAAAGAAGAAAGTGGTGATAGCTAGAATAAGCACGTGAAGGTTAAATTTTTTGCCTGGGGGATTTGGTTTGGAAGACGGTTCTATCATTTCACACAAAAATCGAAACATTAGGTAAGTGGTTGACCATTTGGGAAGGATTGTATCAAGTTATTGATGTTTTAAGCAGCAACGCCTACAAATTAACAAGCTTAGAGGAGGAAGAGTTGCCATGTTTCATCAATAGAAAATATTTGAAGTTGTTCTATCCTACAATGTGGGAAATGAAGGTGTAACACCCTCGATACCGACTCCATCAAGGATTGGTCATGGTCCGACCAACTGATCACGAACTGATCGAGGTGTTGGCCGTGAATTTTGTACCAACCAGACCAATAAGATGAGGTCACCAACTCATAAGACGGCATTTTGATCACAAAGATTGATCACGGGATGATTTTGGATCGGTGGATGATCATGGGTCAATCCGATCGGTCGTAGTGCCCGGCTGCGAGTGATTCCGCCCGGCTATGCACCGATACACGGACGATTCGACTTGACCAAATGTGATCATCTTCCGACCAAAAATGCATCATTCTCTATTTACTTCTTAGTAATCAGAAAGGAATCTTGAACTGGTGATGTCCGATCATGGATCGGTAATGTGCCGACCATGAACCATATGGATGGATAAGATGTCAACCAGAATGAGCTTAGGGATAGACCCAGCTATTTCTTCACTAATTTTAAGGTCCATGAGTGCCTTCGCTTAATGCTAGGCCATGGGTAGCCTTAGGATTAGCCTTGAACCGACCGAATGACAACTAACCTTTTTGGCCGACCGACCGTCCAAAGGAATGGTTCGAGCGAGCATGGGGCGTGTGGCCGAACGTCGGGCGTACATGATTCAGTTTTTCAAGGTGAACCTAATGATTCATTTTCCAGCCTCGGAACCAACCTAGACGATGGATTTCTCCGGACCGCTTTCTTGAGGAAGAAAATGACAAAATGGAATTTTTTAGAACACCCTAACTTCTTCATGAAGGAAGTTGACTTATCATTCCACCTAAATTGTTCTAGATATAGCCATGATTATCAAGGATTTACCTTGGGAATTAAGCAAAGTATCCGAGCCAAATGTCCCAATAAAAATAGGACACATTGGAGCAAATTATGGCTATCCTATAGCCTTGATGCCACCATGAGTTTCATAGGTTTTGACTTTCCAGTTTCATGAAACTATTGGATCTTTTCTACTTTCCAATTTTATAGAGTCCTTTATGCTTCGAATTTAGAGAAACTTTCTTCATAAAAGTTGTTCAAAATATCATTATCTATAACATACTTAAATTTCATATTTTTCTGAGGTGGAATGGTTGGGACAAAGGCCCAATCAATTACTATATAGAACCTGCCTAGTATAGTAAAAACGGTAACCAAGTTGCTTTCTCGATTTTTTATAAAATTATCCCTTACGAATTTGAACATGCTTCCTTCACAAAAATTTTAAATGACATCCATATATACAACATATTAAAATTCAAATAGTTTTGTGAAGATTTAGATTTCGAAATGAGTCTCTCTCTGACCGTTGAAACTGCTCGATGGATGAATTTTTTGGTTGTGTTCAGTGATTTGTTACTCTTTCCACAAAACAAATTTGGCTTGGATTTCTGCTTGAAAAATATTTTCTAAGGTCTTCTCTATAAAATATTAGAATTTTATAATTTTTTGAGCTCGTTTGGTAAGGTAATGATACTAATTTCGAAAGTTATTCAAAACTATTTTTGTCTTAGAATGGGAGAACCACACGCCCAACTTGGAGGGGAAGGGGGCTGCACACCTAACTTGAGGAAGAAGCCAATCTAGAGTCTTCTTGGCTTGAAGATAAGAATGTATTAAATGCTTTTGGAAGTTAGTTAATTAATGAGCTTAATGAGTCACACTCTCATGTGGTTAACTTGGAGAACAAGCTATTCAAAGTCCAAGTTTCTTGATGACCAAATCTCAGGTAAATCTTAGGGTATGATGACCCTAAAATGTAGCCTTGATGAACAAGGCAAGGACCAACCAATTAGAAGAAGACGTTAGACATTATATAGGCTTATGTGTCCCTTAGGCACCATAGGAAATAATGAGTCTAGATTAAGCCTTGGAGAGCAAGCAAATACGTGGATCAATCACAAGCCAATACCAAAGGACCTAGGCACCAACTCAGGAAGATAGATAGGCCAACTCATCATTTAGGCATAATCATGAGTTTGCATAAAAATCTAAGAGGAAGATGCCTATAAATAGGAGAAAGCATCCTCACATTTTAAGGAGGAGCCATTCTCTCCATTTCCTTTCCCTTTCTCTCATTTCTTTCACGCCATTCTCTTTCAAGCCACCCTAGACGCCAACTGACCACCAAAGAAGCATCTTGGAGCTAGGTCCAAAAAGTAGTAAGTAGATTTTCCTAACTCTTTGATAGGGTGATGTGGTACGTCTATCGATTTTAGGATCATGTCACCATTTGCTTGTGTTGGCTTTCTATTATTATGCTTGTTGTTGCATTGAGTAAGTTCATGATCTAGCGTGAGTGTCGAGCACACCCGGATGTCAAAGAATGGCCTTGGTGACTTTGGATGTTTGCCAAGGTGGGTGCATGACTCACACTTGATCCTAGGACAATATTGAGGCGTGTTGTACTTGGGACAAGTCAGGGGTTGATGCTGAAGCCAGAGCGAATAGTTCCAAGTCAAGACCACAAGGCCAAGTCGCATTCAGCATGAGTTTAATTTAGTAAGACATAAGAGTCGTTCATTGATTCACTTTGTATGGCACGCCTTTCGGGCCTTTCATCCGGCTAAAAGTTCAAAGATAAAATGAATTGATTGATACTTGAAACGCATGGACACACAATGGACTTACATGAAGACGTTGTGTGACATCCTAAATTTTCGACCCGTTTTGATAAAACAAAATAAGGTTTTCATCGGCCCGCCTATAGTCCTTTTTCTCTGAGCTGATCACTCACGAGTTAACCAATCTATCGGGTGAAGCTGTTAAGGGATTTAACGTGGTAAAATCCCTAAAAGCTAGCCGGTAGGTTGGATTGGACTAAAATTGCATCCGGTTGATTTTTACCACAAAATTGAATTCGGTTTCGGGAATCGAACGTTCGAGCGTGTCATGATTTATTTTTAGGATCTCGTCTCATCTTATGAAGAAATTCCGTCGAGTCGCAAATTTTGCGGAAAAATCGCTTTTCGGACAAATTAGAAAATAAATGGAAATTCGGAGGGGCATCTTCGGTTAGAATTTTGGTCACCATTTTGCATGGTTATGTGAAGACTTCAAAGGGAATTTATATGGGCTGTTGTGACATCCCGATTTTACAATTCTAATTTCAATTGAATAAGTCGGGTATTTCATCTTCGCGCCTATAGCTCTCTTCTCTGAGTTGGCCACTCATGAGATAACTAGCTTATTAGATAAATCCATTAATGAATCTAAACGCAATAGACTTGAGAATTCGACCAGGAATCGACTGCTCGACCGTGCTAATTTATAAGGGTCATTACGGCACAGTTAAAAAAATCGATTAGAGATCGGAGATAGGTCGACTCGACAAAGGTATGTGATTAAGTGTAGGTGATTCCACCTAATTGCACAATTCTTGTTGATCGGCATTAGACCGATTCTTCTGTCGTTATGGTACCTTGTGTCCGCATTTGGGACCTTAACATTTTCACGACAATCGAGAGTCGCCAATGTAACGAAGATGTACATTGTGGCTTGAAAATAATCAACCACAGGTTAAATGCATGAAAATTTCTAAAAGCTACCTGATAGATTAGGACGCACTAGGATCGCGTCAGAATGAAATTAACTGTGAAATTGAACCCGAATTCAAAAATTGAAGGTTTTTTCATGTCACAATTCATTTTAGGAACGTCGACTCATCCTCAGAAGATTTTTTTGCAAACTGAGATTTTTGGCGTAAAAGCAAAGTAAGGCCGTTTTTGTTTGGGAAAGTCAGAGGGCCGATTTTGATCGCATCTTTGGGATGCAAGTTGGATCATATGACGGGGAAAAGTCATGAGATGGACGAAGGCACCTTAGCAGATTTATTTGGACTTCAATTTGAGCTCAATTGGATTTATTTGGAAGAGGATCGGATGAAATTGAATAAGATTGAAGAGGGAAATGTATCAAATTCGTATGCCATGGGGTGCATGACTTCGTATGCCATGGGGTGCATGACATTTTGGACCATTTGCCAAGCTTATTGGGGAAGATTGGTGGCTGCAAAGGGCAGAGGGTGAGGGCCATGGATGGTGGGGACAAGCCAAGGGAGAGAGAGACAAGTGTTGAAGGCTAAGGAGCCTTTGGGGTTCCCCTTGTTCAGCAGCTATTCTTACTCCTTGAATTGAGGCTTTCTCCATGGCTTGGAGAGACCTTGAGAGAACCAAAGAAAACCAAGCACACCAGCCCCTCCACTGTCGCACGCCTGCAAGGCCACTGTCGGCCGTTTTCCTCCTCCGTTTTCCCTTCGTGCCAGTTTCTGCTCCAACCGACCTTTCGCTAAAGATCCGAGTAAAAAGTTAACTTCCTGGATGAATCAGTGAACGAGCCACCTATCACTGCGAAGAGGACATCTAGATTGTTCCAAAGAGCCCAGCCTCGGCCCGAACAGAGCCGCCGGCTGTCTTGTACACCGGCGAGAAGAAACTAGCCACAGGTTCGTCGGTCCGCGTGGCAGTTCGCTCGATTTTGTGATTTCAGCGTTTTCTTCCATTTCAAACCCTACCTCCACCCATATCAACCACCAGCAAGTCCTCCTTGACCCCCGGGTGCCGCCGGTTGCCTGCTAACCCCTCGCTGGAGCTTCGGCCAAGCCCGTTCAGCTCTGTTTCTCCTCCGGTGACCAATTTTTCAAAGTTACAGAGGGAGTACGAATTTATAGTTGTTGTTCCAGCCCCGAGACCGCCTTGGATCGCTATGGTTGAGGTTCCTGAGCCTCCTTGCCACCGTCCATCAGCCATATGCCACCCCCAAGCCGCCGGACCTTCGCCTCTCGTCGTTTCCAGCCCTTTTCTCCACCGGTTCCAGCTTGTTCGTTCAAGATCAGTAGCTGAAGACCAGCCAGATGTGGGAGCTTCAAGGCCTGTTTTAGGTGTCTTCTCAGACTCCGTTGGTGTCACCACTTCGAGGTTTATCGACCGCCTTGGCGTCGTGGTCGCTGTGGACTCACCGGCTCGCAAAACCGGTGAGTTTATCCTCTAATCCTCGCTTAATAAGTTAATTATGCTTAAGGGGTGTTTAGATTAATCTAAGTAAGTTTATGTGGTTAGATTATATTATTTAAATGTTAATTAGATTAGTTGTATGATTAGTTTAGTGGTTGATTAATTAGGGCTAATTGTATGTTTAAATTAGTATAATCTAGTTTAAGCCCTAATTAATTATTTTTAGTTAATTAATTATTTCGAATTTTATAAATATTATTTTATTAAATTATATTATTATAATATAATAATAAATTATTTAATTTTCGGAATTAAATTTAATTATCTAATATTTTCGAAAATTTCGCCGGGATGGTCGATCTTTAGAATTTCGCGATGATCGCAGTAGTGTGGTCAGTTTGTGCTAATTGTTTGTTTAATTTGAGGAATTGAGTGATTGATGATTGTGGTTAATTATTCTAAAAGTGTGGAATTGAGTGAAATTAGAGAAGTTTTGGTACTTAACTTGAAAATACCCGATGTTGGCTTTTGGCACCGTAATTGGTTTGTAGAACCAATTTGAATCGTTGGATTTGAATGGATTTTTTATCCAGTTCTCTGGTTTATTATTGTTTATGCAGCTTTGGCGAGTAAATATTTATTTATATTAGCTACAGCTTTTGAGAGCTATTATATTATCTATCAACTACAGCTTTGGTGAGCTACCGTCTATATATTATAGCTTTGGAGAGCATATGTCTTATTGACGAATGATTTGATAGATGGTATTAAATGATAGATAGTATGATTGAGTTGAATCGTTGGGACTAATTTGATTGGTTGAATTATGAAATGTACTGACGTGCAGGAAGGGACTGAGGCAAGGTAAGCTCTCTTTTCTATTTGTGTGGCTAGAGCACCCTGAGGCGTATTTTCTTCCTAATCGAGTCTTAGGGGGTAGAACTCACTGAGACATTGTCTCACCCCATCGTGGGCTCAATATTTTCAGGTCCTTAGATGGCGGTCATGGAGGACTCGAAGCCATGGACATTTGTGGAGGTGGAGATTGAAGAATCGGCGAACGTGTATGATTAGTTGGTCTTAGGACAGTTTCATTTTTGTTGAGCCGGTCTATTTTGTAGACAATTCAGTGTTAAATATAAACCTATGTGTTTATAAGAAAGCTTGTTTGGTTGTGATTGATTGCCTGCTTTTCTATCCCAAGTTAATTGTAATTAGGAGATTTGTTTCACTTCCGCATGCGTAATAAAAAGTATGGGTCGATGACGTGTTCTGGGAAGTCGCATATTTCTATCGACCGCAAAGGGATGTGTGCGCGCTCGGAGGATTGGGGCATGACAGATGTGGCCATGACATTTTGGCCATCAAATTGAAGTATTTAGTAAGAAATTGAAAGGAAATTAGATAGAAATTCTTAGGGGCTAGATTATTGAGATTTTTGGCCATCAAAGGAAGTTATTTGGTGAAAAAAGTGGTGGAAATTCGTATGGCTGCTGGAAGGGGATTACTTGGTCATTTAAATGACTTGAATTGGTGTGAAATTGAAAGAAAATAGCTAGAAATTCGTATGGACATATTGAAGGATTTATTTGGCTGCCCAAAGTATTTTGTTTGTGAGGATTAAAGGGAAAAATGGCAATTGGGTGGGTTCTTGACTTTAGGGGCTTGTTAATCATCATTTTGATATTTTGAGAGGCTTGTAATTGGCTGAAATATTGACTTATTGACTCAATCTTATCCCTCCCTCTCTTTCCTCTCTCCTTCTTACGTGCATTTCTTTTTTCCCCTTAAACCGACCAGTCCACTCCTCCATTCCTTCCTTCTTCTCCACGTATTCTTCCATCTCCATTCTCCCTTGGTACTTCAGCTTCTCCTTTCGGCCACACCACCCAACAACCCCACGTTCCTTCCACTCATGCAGCAACAACAACTTCCCCCAAGCGACGTCCCACTCCACCTCAACGCCTCCATCTTCCACCAGCACATGCCTGCCTCTTCCATCTTCTGCCCACAAAACAGAACCAACACCAGCCCGCCAGAATTTCCAGCTCCATCAGCAACACCTATGTCCGCCAAAATAACCTAAGGAGCTCCAAAGTCTAGATATGTAAAGGTCAGCAACTTGGCAAAATACTCTTTAACTTCAGGGGAAGGGGTACCTCCTCCCGAAGGGGATCACAACCCATTCACCAAAGAATAAATTGGAAATCATCCCTTTTTTTATAGTTTATTTTATAAAAAATAGATGAAATGAACTTTTATTTCAACTTTAGCATAATTCATATATTTGGAATAGATCTGAAATTTAATTAAACTCCCCCCGAAAAAGAAGACTATCATGAAACTGGGCAAGCAATGGGGTTACCTACTAGCCTAACATCTATATGTGTAACTCAACATAAAAAGTATAAGTAAAATTGAAACTTGACCATGGACCATTTTATGTGGGCCATTGTGGATTTTTTTCATCTTTGCAAAAAAAAAGAAAGACAGATCTGTCATTCGGGAGTCATTTGGTCAAAGGTTCCAGCCAGCATAGTCGTTTGCGACCCCTTCAGCGTGGTGGACTAGCCGAGCCAAGCACAAAGTCCTCCAATTTTGGCCGGAACCTGAATTAGGCATGATGTTGGTAAGATTTTATGTCCTTATGAATAACGCAGAGTGCACACTCTTCATTGATAGGTAGCAATGCCGAGGCTATCCCTCGTACGATTCAGTATCTCTTTTTTCACATCTAAAAAAGCTTAATCTCTCTTCGAATAGATGAGAGTCCGAGGAACTGGACATGAACTCTTAGATAAGGGATGAGTTCCTTTTTCTTCTAGATGTGAGAATAAGAAAGAGAAAAACTCCCAGCAAGCTTTCGATATCATGGATTTTTTATTTTCTCAAGTATCAGCGAAAAATCTAACTTTGACTTGGCTGGATGTGACTGTATGTGATATTTGCCAAATTCTAGCTGCAAGCCGCGCCTTTTCAAAAGAGAGAGACATAACAAAACATGGTCGAGATTTTTCAACCATCGTGTGCTGTCATCCGATGTGGATTTGAGGAAAAAACCACGGTTGAGAATTGACAATACTTGTCCAAATTTAATGTAATTTAAGGCAACCAGAAAGTAGTAGAGATTATATCCTCGCCTAAATACTTGAATTTACTTGATGGGAAAATGTGAATTACCAGCTTGTGGCATAGCTAATCATAAAAGTTAAAAATCAAAATAGTTATGTTAATAGAACTATAGAACGCAATAAAAGAATA
Source organism: Eucalyptus pauciflora (assembly GCA_007663325.1). NCBI lineage: Eukaryota > Viridiplantae > Streptophyta > Magnoliopsida > Myrtales > Myrtaceae > Eucalyptus > Eucalyptus pauciflora. The sequence continues at coordinate 294,718 of VMYD01000306.1, read as the reverse complement.
AAAGATACGTGTTCAGCTCTGAATGAACTGGATGAATGAAAGGAAAGGGGTAAAAAATACCAGTATTAGTATTTAATTCGTTCAATCTCTATGTTGGGGATGTGCAACAAAAACTCGATGTTAAGGGTGTCAACAGTTTAGATTTTCATGATACTCGAATCGACCCGACCATGTTTGCTACACGTGTGTTCGCAAACTGAACTATTTAGTACCTCGGTTTATGTCACGCCCTGATCCTCGAGCGCGTGCCCATCCTTTTCTGGTCGATAAAATTTTGCGACTTCTTAGGACAAGTCGCTGACCTTTTTTTTTATTGCACATGCAGAAGCAAATAACAAATCCCTTGACAGTAACCATCTCGGGATAGAAAAGTAGGACAACACATTCATAAAGCAAACATGATTTTATAAACACATTAAGTCATTTACAAAAGCCTATATCCAAAAGACTACCAAGACTAACTTTCCAAAAAGAAGTGGTCCTAACTGACCTACACTTCATATCACATTCTCTTGGCTCTAGGCCCTCCACTCGACGATCCTGAAAATTGAGCCCACGACGAGGTGAGATATAAATCTCAGCGAGTTCACGCTCTAAACCCCGATTAGGAGGGTCATACGTCTAGAAGTGTCCTAACCACACAACCATGCAATCACAGAGACTTATCTCGTCTCAGATCCACCCTGCAGATCAACACAATTCATAAACACAAATGCATATAATTAATGCACATGACAATTGAAATGTCTCAACAACTCATTTAATCATAAGGGTCCCGATTATAAGGCCAAACCATTATGACACAACTCATATCATACCACACAATTTTGTCTCATAATCAGGCGCATCAAACTCAGACAATCATGCGTTCCAATTGTTAATTAAGCCACTCAAGGCACTGCTGACTTCCATGTTCGACAGTCTACTAGCGTAGCCAGGCATCTTCTCTTCCCCATAGAGTATGGCTACGTCACATTGATGACTATCCCGTAGGAGCTTAGGTCCAGAATTTACTGCAACCCGCTACCTTAATGCATGGGTAACCTGAAAGTGGGATTTAGTAACGTACGGCTTAAACGCTAGGACGGTTTCTCTTTAACCAACACACGATTAATCAATTTCAGCCCAGAACACCGTGCATTGCATTCAAATGCCTCCATTAAAATGGTGAACCTAGCCTATTTTCTTCGTATTAGAAATACACGGTAAAATAGTCGTGTGTTGGTACACAATCAATTCACTCCAGAAAATTTGATATCATTTTTTTTTAAAATCCCATTATTTTATATAGTACTTAAAATTATTTTCGGTGTCAAAATCTGACACCCAGGATTTTTTGAACAAATATTGAAATTCACAAATTTTTGGAATAAATAACCACAAATCCAATCAGGACTCAATTTGCATAATTCAACACTCAATTGCAAAAATTGATCACACTATTGCAATCGGCACGAAATTGCGATCACCAGTTATCCGGGTCTAATTTCCAGAAAAATAATTAATAACTAATTAATTTCTAAAATAGTTAAATAAATCAATTTAAATACTAAAAATACCAACCTAGGCCAAAATTGCTAAATTAAATACCGATACGGGCTCGGAAAATTCCCGAACTCTTCTAAATAAATAGCACATCATATCTAGGCATTGATTAATTTAATCTAACCACATAACATGCACAATTGACTAATTAAATCACTAATCTAATCTAACTAACCACCTAATCCCTAATTAAATTAACTAAATACCCCTTAAAATTCATTAGCCTACTAAGAAAAGTTTAGTGCATAAACTCACCGGTTTATTGCGGAAATCGGTTCATCACGACGATGACGCGACGACGGCCGAAATCCGAATTTTCGGCGGTGTTGACAGACACTTGGACCAGGCCTAAAAGCCTTGCAAGCCCATAGTAAAAAGCTGGCTCGGGCCTCCTTCTCGGGCTTGGGAGTCGCTGAATTTGGCTTGGCTTCGTGGGCTTGGGCTTCAAGACTAGGATGCTGAAATGCAATTGAAGATGGGCTTTGAAGGCTGGGCCGAATAATTCAATTCATGGGCTGATTTTGGCTGAAATGTGGGTTGGCTTGCGTGAAGATGGGCCCATGTTTAAGTGGACTGAGCTGCTGCAGGCGTGGGCTCGGAAACGCAAGCTGCTGGGCTGATCCACGATTAAAGGAGAGGGAGACAACGCGGGGCAACTTGCTGGCAATGGCTGCTCCTTGGGCTGCTGACACGAGCGAGAGAAGCAGCAAAGTCCACGAGCTGAAGAAGCTGGACGCTGGCCGCATGGAGCAGGGAAATCTGGTGGAGATGCACGCTGATGGAGCACGCGAGGATGTGGCCGAAGTTGCTGGAGGAAGATTCGATGGAATGATGGCTGCTCGGTGGGGTTTTGCTTCATGGGATGGCAGCAAGATTCGAACGGGAGGGGAGAGGAAAAATGGAGTCAAATGTTGGTGGGGTTTGACTTGGTGAAAGGGGGAGATGGACGTGTGGCAGGGAGCAGCGAAGATGGAGGGAAAGAAAAATGATGGGTGGACGTGTGACCTTGAGGCTTCGGTGGAGTGGACTTCGACCGAATGAACGTAAAGCAGAAGCTGAGATAGAAGGAATAAAAATGAAGAGAAGCCGTGAAGAAGATGGGGACGGAGGAGGCGTGCTCAAGACGTTGAGGGGAAGGAAGTCCAAATAAAATATCTATAATTATCATTGGCTTGTCCAAAAGTATTCAAGTTTATCCTAGAGTGTCCCCCAATTATTTTCTTGATTAAAATTCCCCAAATGATCAAATTTTGAAGCCAATTTTGCTGCCCCAAAAATCAGCTCCGAATTTCACCGATTTTACTTCAATTTCTTCACTCAATTCCTCCAATTGAGGTCTAATTTCGATCAAGAAAAATCCTATACCATTTTTTGCAAGTCCCCAACACTCAAAGGCTTGGCTTGGAAGTCCAAATTTACTTTAATTTGGCATGTCTGAATTTTCGCTATTTTTCCGCAACGTCTGAATCGATTTTCCGTAAAAAAATCCCGGAATTTTCGAAAATTCCTCAAAAGGTGAGTCGACATTCCTAATATGACTCGTGACATGATAGGACTTTCAATTTCTGAAATCGAGTTCAAATTTGCGGTTAATTTCAATCTGACACGATTTTAGCGTGACCTAACCTACCGGGTAGCTTTTAGGAATTTTTGATGCAATTGACTCGTGGTCGATTTTCTTTGAGCCACACGTACCTCTTCGACACATTGGTGACTCTCGATTGTCGTGAAAATCTTAAGATTTCAAATACGGACACAGGGCACCAAAATGACAGAAAAATCATTCTAGTGCCGATCAACGAGAATTTTGCAAATTAGTGAAATCACCCACATTTAGCCACACATCTCAGTCAAACCGACTTATCTCTGATCTCTTATCAATTTTCGACTGTGTCGTAATGACCATTGCAAACTAGCACGGTCGAGCAGTCGATTCCTAGTTGAATTCTCAAGTCTATTGCGTTAAAATCCCTTAATGGTTTCACCCGATAGGCTAGTTATTTCGTGAGTAGCCATTTAAGAGAAAATCACTATAGTCGCGTCGATTAAAAATGCCCGACTTATCTGATCGAAATCAGAACCTAAATTTTTAGGATGTCATAGTTTAATTCAGTCCGAGATGCAAAAGAGACTTTCTTGGAGGGCATTCTTTGGGAGGAAGACAAAAATGTTTGTGTACCCATTTTCTTTATTATCTATTATCCGAATAAGAAGGAACCCAACCTGAAAAGACCATAAGATTTCGGTTTGGTTTTGTGCGGATATTTTTGATACCTGTAACCAATACCTTCACCGAGAACATTGTTATTTTTGATACCTGTAACCAATACCTTCACCGAGAACATTGTTAAGAGGGAGTTTAAGTTCAAAACCATCAACATACGTAGTTAGACTCATCTTACCACAAAAATTTAAATTAATAAGTTATAGGTCAAGTATGATACATTAATTACTTTACACTACATCAATTATAGATTTGAGACTTTTCTAACGTAAATCACGTTAGTTTCAACACAATTACCATATCAAGCGATCTATCAATCCACTTGCCAAAGCTCGAAGGTCAAATCTGTTGAATGTCAAAGGTCAAATATGCGGCTCCGTCGCTGATGGTTAATTGCTTTTTTTTTTGGTTGACCGAATGATATTGACAAAGTCTCCTAAACCCAATCTTCTGTCATGTTGATGAAGTGCAATGAACTCGTCTTTTTCTTCGCATTCATATACTATTGCCATGTCAAGCGATAACAGCTGGACGCATCGACCTTGTTTTTAAAATTAATCTTATAAGTCTAGCATTTTTATGTAATTAAAGACTATCCTGCACTTGTTTGATGACCAACAAAGGAAGTCCGCAATTTTCAACTGGGATTATTTTTTCTCGTGGGTTACATGTGAGATTTTCAAGGCTTCGCCACGGACTTTTCCTAACTAATTAATTTTGAGGTGTACCCTACATATTTGTTAACATGACGCTTTTAAATTGCATTAATTTTTTATGTGATTATTTTTCTTTTAACGCACCATATTCTTTTTTAATTTTATTTTTTGAACTCTAGAGACTGGTCGTTCGGGAAGCTCTCATGTTACTCTCATTTTCGTTTCCGTTGAACCATTCCAAGAGTGATCGCTAAGGCTGCGCATGACAAAATTTCTGAGACAGAAGTTGATTTCTGGCCAGAAATCAATTTCTCAATTTCTATTCCCCGAACAAGTTTCTGAGCAAAGAAACCCGTTTGATAACGACTCAAAATTTCTATTTCTAAAATAAAAATCTGTTTGATAACAGAACAAAATTTCTATTTCTAGGAATAGAAATTGATTAGATAACGATATAGGAAATCCTCAAATACAAAATAATAGTTGAAATGATACTAAAACAACATAGGAAATCCTCAAATACAAAATAATAGTCAAAATAATACTAATACATTACAAAAGTTGAAAATACAATTTTATGGAATTTTTGGCATATTATTATCCATTGTCATTTTATTGGCAATGGTTTTCCTAAGCGTATTTATTTGGTTTCCCACCTTGGTCAATGTATCGTTTGCAAGCTCATCCTGCGTAGGTTCAAACAAGTATTACGGAAGCATGAATATGGGTACTATCAATGGCGCCTATACAACCCTGTCATTTTATCAAAGACTAGTATTATACAAGATTATCAACAAAATAAAATTGATGGTTTAAAGGAATATATGAAAATTTTACCTTGAAGTAATGTTTATGGTTATGAACCAATTGGGGGAAGGTCGGTTTATTTTGATTCTCGAATTGAATCAGTCTAGTTGCTCATCCCTAATTTCTTTATTGTCGCTCAATGAACCTTTAATGGCCCTTGCATAGCAAAGAGAGAGATTCTCTTGAATCTCTTGCCTTCGAATTAAAATTCAAGATTGTGTAACAATCTAATTATTTTTATTTTGCAAGAATTTTGAATCCGTAAAGAAACAAGGTTAAATATTTAGGCATGTTTTTTATTCATCTATTACGTAAGAACTTTTTCTTCAACTGGCCATTCGCGTGCCCTTTCTAGGAGGAAAGAGCCTCATTTTTTTTTAAGTAAGCATTTAAGAACTTTGGTCATTTTTGAAAATTGGGGACCCATTCGATTGCCTTTCATCCTAAAGAGGAAGTTATCAAAAAAAAATTGAAAAAAAAATGAAAAAAAAAACACGAGCAAAATAAGAAAAAGAAAATTAGCAATAATTTGTGAAGTAGTGGTTATGAGTGAATTAAGTTAGCAAGAAAGCGCAATGTTCTTTTATATGGTTTGATTTCAGTTTCTGATTTCTATTTCAGAAACTGAGAAGTTAAAAATTTCAGCTTCTGATTTCTTCAATTTCTCTATTTCTGGAATAGAAATCTGTTTCAGAAATAGAGAAATCAAATTGCGTTATCAAACGGATTTCTGTTCCAAACCTGTTCCGGGGAACAGAGAAACAGAGAAATCAAGAAATAGAAATTTTGTCATGCGCGCCCTAAGTTGTTCAAGAGCCAAAAGACTAAGCCTATTGGGGCCACACCATGTGCATATATATACGTGCATGTAGCAATGTCGAAGCACCAAAAAGCTATGCTAAGTTCCTGATATCAAGGGCAATCTTGAAACCTCAACCACAATGGAACTTCGCAGCTCAGATATCAAAATTTTCGACACCAGAGAGCTTCGATCACTCTTGGTCTTGGTTCTCTCTCTAGCCATTGCCTTCACTGCTTCGGCATCATCACAGGGCATCGATTTCAGAATGCAGAATTTTAACAACGATGACATTCAACCCCAAGGTGATGCAATGGTTGATCCGAGCAGCTTTTTAATCCAACTTACGAAGACTAACGAGGACGTCGACTGGAGCAAGGGGTGGGCCACGTACCATGAGCCGATGCGCCTTTGGGATAAGGCGACCGGGAACGTGGCGGATTTCACCACCCAATTCACCTTCGTCATCGATTCGAAGGGAAAGTCGATGTTTGCTGATGGATTGACCTTCTTTCTTGTCCCTGAAGGGTCTCAACTCCCAATCAACTCGGCAGGACTCAATCTCGCTCTTGTGAGTCCAAACCGCGACCCTTCCAATTCTTCTGCTTCATTTGTAGCCGTCGAGTTCGACCCTTTTCCCAGAAATTCTGATGGTGTTATGGACCCGAATTGTCCACATGTTGGTATAGACTTGAATAATCTCACTTCCACGAACTCCAGTTGCGTCGATTGGTTCAGGGATAAAATCGTGAGTGGTGGGCAGATCAATGCTACCATAACGTACAATTCTAGCACTCAGAACTTGAGCGTTTTCATGATAGACGCGGATGCCACAGGCACCGACATAAATTCCTCTACTATCTATAAAATAGTCAACATGACAAAGTATTTGCCGGAGTGGGTGACTTTCGGTTTCTCGGCTTCAACGGGTACACTTTCGGAGTTGCACACTCTTAAGGCATGGGAATTCCGTTCTAACGTGCAAGTGGTTGGAACAAAGAGCAAGTTATGGCTATGGTGCATCTTAGGCTCAAGTTCTTTCATTTTGCTCATCCTAGTTCTAGCCTTTATTTGGTTTCGTCACCGTTCGAAGAGAATGAGAGCTTACACGAGTGGGGAAGACGATGATCCAGCAATTGAAGAAGAATTCGAGCAAGTTTCGGGGCCCAAGAAATTCTCCTACAAGGACTTGGTCACATCAACCAATAATTTTGCAATCGAACGGTTGCTTGGAGAAGGGGGCTTTGGAAGAGTGTATGAAGGTTACTTAACTAGTGTGAATGCTAGTGTTGCAATCAAGAAGATTAGCCCAGGGTCAAGACAAGGGATAAAGGAATACGCCACTGAAGTCAAGACCATAAGTCAGCTTCGGCATAGAAACTTAGTCCAACTTATTGGGTGGTGCCATGAGAAAAAAGAACTCCTCCTCATCTATGAGTTTATGTCTAATGGCTGCCTTGATTCTCATCTATTAAAAAAACGAACATTCTTGCCATGGGAGAAGCGGTACAAAATTGGGCAAGGCATAGGCTCCGCATTGCTTTACCTCCATGAAGAATGGGAACAATGCATTGCGCACCGGGATATAAAGTCTAGCAATATCATGCTTGATTTTGATTTCAATGCTAAATTGGGGGACTTCGGTTTAGCGAGGCTAGTTGACCATGCCAAAGGGTTACAAACAACGGTGTTGGCCGGAACCATGGGCTATATGGCTCCTGAATGTGTTTACACAGGCAAAGCGAGCAGGGAATCAGATATCTATAGTTTTGGTGTCATCTTATTAGAAATAGCCTGTGGAAGAAAAGTTGTCGAACCAAAGGTTGAGGAAGGCCAAGTTCAGTTGGTGGATTGGGTTTGGGAGCTGTATGGGACTAGGAGGATACTTGATGTGGCAGAGTTGAAACTCAGTACTGACTTCGATGAAAAGCAATTGGAGTGCTTGATGGTTGTAGGGCTGTGGTGCGCTCATCCGAATTACATTGCATGTCCTTCCATAAGAGAAGCTGTTAAAGTTCTCAACTTTAACGCTCCACCACTAGTTCTTCCATCGAAACTGCCTATCCCATTCTGTTGACATCCAGATTTTCATACTCTGATTTCGATTAGATAAATTGGGCATTTCATCGACGCGATTACAGTGTTTTTCTCTGAGTTGGCCACTCACGAGATAACTAGACTAGCTAGGTGAGTTATTAAGGACTTTCAGGCGAATAGACTTGAGAATTCGACCAGAAATCGATTTTTCGAGCATGCTCATCTTTAGAAAACATTGCGGCACAGTATAAAATCGATTTAAAATCAAAGATAGGTTGGTTCGACTAAGATGTGTGACCGATCATGGGTGACTCCACTAAATTGGAAAACTCTTGTCGACCGACACTAATTTGATTTCACTGTTGTTTTGGTACCCAATGTCCATATTTGAATTCTTGAGATTTTCTCGACAACCGAGAATCATCAATGTGTCGAGTGGGTTCATCGTGGCTCGAAGAAAATCAACCACGGGTCATTTGTCCTAAAAAGTTCTGAAAACTACCTAGTAGCCTAAGTCACGCTCAAAATGCGTCGAAGTGAAATTAACCGCCAATCTAAGTCCGATTTTAGAAATTGAAGAGTCTATCATGTCACAATAAATTTTAGAAGGTCGACTCAATCTTAGGAGATTTTTCTAATAACCGAGACTTTTTGGGAAAAAGTCAGTTTATGGCCGTTTTCGTTCGGTTGAAGCCAGGGATTGTGAAATTGGGAAGCGTGAGGGATTCTTGGATGAGGAAAGTAATCAATTTGATAAGTGAGACATCAATTGATTTTATGAGAGTCATTTGAGAGAAATTCAAGAGGGAATTTGGATGCAGAAATGTAAGTGGGAACCGAGTATTCTAATCTGAAATTCTTTTGGGAATCTATGAGTTTATTCAAAAGAAAATGAAATAAGAATTTTCTATTTGAAGAAATTCTTTCCTTTTGAATTTGTTCCCATTTCTTCTTCCCCATTTGGCCAAACACCTTTTTCCCAGCTGCTCTCTCTTCTTTCTTTCTTTTTCTTTCTCTCTCTCTCTCTCTCTCTTTTCTCCCTTGTGCGAAATGCACCCCCCCCCTTTCCACCGAATACACGGCTGTCCTCCAACTTGGCTTCCTCACCTTTTTGCTTTTTGACTTTTCAAACCCACACTCTCTCTTATCCTTATCTTCATCTCTCTCACTCTCTCGGTACCCTCCCTCATCTGCTCGACACTCTCTCTTCCTCTCCCTCTCGGCTTGTTCGAAGACAGCATAAACAGAGACAGCAGCTTGCCGTCACAACCAGCAGCCGAACCGAAGCTGCCATCGCTGTCGCAGCCACCACCGAAGCCAAGGCCGTCGTCGCCGACTCACGCCGCACGTCGTCACAGCTTCGCGGCCGCCCTCACGCCCTCTGTCCTCCCCTCCGTCTGTTGCCCGAGGTCCCAGATCTGGGATGGACGCTGGAGCAACCAGCGCTGCGTGCGATGCCACCGCCCTCCGCCATTCGCCGCCGTGCTGCACGCCATTGCCTCGTCACCACTTCGCACGCCTTGGTTGCTCTCTCGCCTAGCTCGCTGTTCCAGAGCTACTGTCCAGCTCCGTTTTGGCCAGCACAGGCCACGGTTCGATCACCTCAGGCCGCCGCCTGACCTCCTCCAGCCACCATCGACCTCGCCAGAGCTCCGCCTTGCCCTCTGCTGCCCTTGGCCGCCTCAACCAACGCCGGAACCGCCTCAACCAGCAACGCACAAAGAAGGCATAAAATGGGTATGACAGTGGGGTTTTGGCCCGTTTTAGCCGTCTTCCCGAGCTTGGATGCTCGGCCCGCCTTGAGGAAAGTCGATCCTCGCGTCGATCCAGTCGTTTTGTGTGAGTTTTGCTCACTAATGCCTTCTTAGTTTTCTAATTATACTTAAACGTTGATTAGATTTAATCAAGTGCAATTAGGTGGTTAGATTAGAATGGATTATCAATTATTAGTTGATTGCATTGCATATTAGTTAGGTGGTTAGTGTACTTAGATAGAGAATTGCCTATAGTATTTATTGAATGCTTCTTGGGATTTTCCCCGACCCTTATCGGGTGTTAATTAGGCAATTCGGGCCTAAGTGGAATTTTTAGGAATTAAATATTAATTTTTGAAATTAATTATTTAATTATTTATTTTCCAAAAATTCAATTGGGATGGCCAGCGACCGGGATTTTATGCTGATGATCGTGGTGCAGCCCATTTATGTAATTGAGCTTTATATTGTGCTAAATCGAAATTATTATATTTATTTATTTTTCAAAATTAATTATTTAATTATTTATTTTCCGGAAATTCAACTGGGATGGCCAGTGACCGGAATTTTGTGCTAATTTTCGTGGTGCAGTCTATTTATTTAATCGAGCTTCAATTTGTATGGAATTGATTTAAATTGTGAATTTTAGGATATGTTCCTATTGAGTTGATTGTTAATTATTTGATTGAGAAATCGTTGAGTATTGGTTGTCGATATCGAAAGTAAGTTGGTTATCACCCGAAAGAAAATACGTGGGCTTGGTGAATTGGAATATCACTTGGAGAATTGTCGCGACCAAATTTTCGGGTTGCCACCTAAAATTAGGCTAATGGATTGTTAAGCCTAAATTTAACTCGGGTTCTCCCAAGCCCATACCAATTCGCGATTTAGGTTCAAGTTTTTTAACATGCAATTGATTTTTAATTAGGAGTCGCTACTAATCTATTCATGGTAGGTCGATTAGACATCTAAATAAAATAACGGGAGGATTATTTTACTCTTATGAACCAGAGATCTTTGGGTACGGGGACTTGGTTACACTAGACTATCCTAGTGCCATTTCGGTACCTTTCTTTTTTATTTCGAAAAAATATTTTGTAGGCAGCTTAAATTGATTTTAATTCACTTTCCTAACATGTGATGTCATCATGCGAGTGCGCAAACCAACAATTAAACACCCAAGTAAAGCAATAAATAAATTGCAAAACTTACCTCAAAGCAACGAAAGCATCTGCGTTGTTAGATCGGAATTCACATCAACAGTCCTAGATATGATTTCTAATTAACATGCAATCACTCAATTTTTGCTTTCACTTTATCTAATGAGAATCTTGCAATATGCAATGCAATATAACTAAATGACCTAATTATAATGACATGCAATTTCTAATTAAATGAACCTAGCAACAATGACTAAATGACGTACATTTCATGATGATGTGCACATAACTAAAACAGGCATGCAATCTGTCCTAGAGAATGAAATGAATCTACCCTAAGACAATTTTTTTTTGTATTTTTTCATGAAATTCGAAATTAAAAAAAAAATGCAAAAATTATCTAACTAGATTAAGATTCTATCTAATTTAAACTAAGAATTGGGTTAGGTCAAATCTTAATTTAAATTAAGATGTTATCTTAACTTGAAAGTTCCTAATCTATAATGCAATTCATCTCAAAAGATCTATCTAAATAAAATCAAACATGCAATTAACCTAATATGCAATGACATGCAGAGAATGCCATAATTCTAATTTTTTTATTTTTTTTGAAATTCGAAATTAAAATTGACACATAATTAAACGTGCAAACTAACATTCTAAATGAACACATTTTTTTTGGATTTTTTATTTTAAAAAAATTCGAAATAAGATTGCAACTCTAGATAACCCTAAAACAAGAAATATTCTAAAGCAAATCTAATCCTAACTCAAATATTTTTTTTTTTGTATTTTTCTTTTACGAAAATAAAATTGAACCAAACACCACGACAACAATCAAACAAGATAAAATTGATATCCGAAAATTGGCGAACCATATCTCGCGCATGAGATCGGGTTGTCCAATTTTAAAATTAAATCGCGAATCGAATCTGGAGCATGAGATCAGATTGTCGATTTTTGCAAGGGATTGCGAGTCGGATTTCGGGCGCGAAAATCGGACTGTCAATCCCTAATTTGAGGGGCACTTTCATGTCGGAATATCAATCATATATTCAAGAGTAATTCTAAAAAAAAAAATAAACAAATGAAAATAATATATATAAAAAAAAAAGAGTAAAGAAAAACTACCTAATTGATTTCCTTATTCGGATCCCCGAATGGCTACTCGCGACTTGACTTGGTGGTGCTTGTTTCGACCACGGCCAACAATATGGAGAAAGAGTGCTTGGTCTCAACTCGTTAAGATGGTAGTCAAGGATGACTTGCGGTGATGGGAGGGAGATCACCAACAAATCCTTGGTTCGGTGGTCAATGGGCACGCTTGGATGATTTGCAAAATTAAAAATCGTCTTTGACCATGAGGACGGATAAGTTGCCAGAGCTTGTCCTCCTGGTATTGATGGACTGAAGATGTATCGGTGCTGGCCAATGGACTTCTATGTGAGTCTTGTGCCGTCTGAGAACTCCCTATCTTTTGCCGTGAGATATCCTTCTTCGTGTAGTGCTTCTTCAGTGAAACCCGCATAAATCTCACCGCTTTCCCCAAAGATATTCACGGTGAAACCGCGACACAGTTTGACCAAAAAAAAAAAATCAAGTCGCGGCAAAAGAGGATGAGCTGGTGTCGTGTTGCTTATTGGGATGACTACTTGGAAGTAAGCAGGAACAATAGCAGAAGTGACGTCAAGCCTGGAAGGTAGTGGGGTTGCTGACTTTGCTGGACAAATTGTTGGGAACCGCTAGCGAATCGGCAAAAAATCGAGAAAAGTCCACCTGTGCTGCTGGAGATTGTTGTGAGGATGTACTTGGCATCGAGCAGTGAGCTAGTGAGAGAGGGACGATTGCCGATGTTGGACAGAAATTGAAAAGTCTCCTTCCTCTCAGTTCTGTATTTTTTTACGAATGGTGGCCGTGTGTTTCTATCAAGTGCCCCCCTTTTGAAACCCTAAGCGAACAAACCTATTTATAGGCTACCAATTAGGTTTTCAATTTTTCCAATCCAATATCCATGAAGGTTCTTTTTTCAAAAACAATATTCGTTTTGTCAAACGCGATATTTGTTTTTCCACTTGCCCTATCCGAATTAACCATATCCCGGCAAAATTTCAAAATTTCAATTTTCCCACGAGATAACTTTCGATTATTAAGAAACATGGGCTTAGGCCAACTTGCTCGCTTCATGGGCTTAGTCCAAAGCTCAGAACCACTAATTTGAACCCATCCATCATCAGTCCAATAAAATGCAAAAAATACAAATTACAAATAAATGCACCTAAATCTATATGCTATGCAATTAATAAAATTAACCCCTAATTTTCTATGCAATAAATAAATAAACTAAATCGCCAAAATTTAGGTGTCAACAAGAATGCACGTGAGTTCGGTGGTTGAATATGTCATCTTGGCAAAGAGGTCGCCTTAGAGAATGCACATGGCTTGGAGACTCGGTATGTCCTCCTTGAGAATGCACGTGGCTCGGTGACAGAGTATGGCATCTAAAAGGGCATGTGGCTCGGTGATCTGATGCTTCACTTTGGTGAACTAGTGCCTTCGAGAATTCATGTGGGCCCGACGTTCTGGAATGGCATCTAAAAGGACACGTGGCTCGGTGATCTGATGCGTCACTTTGGTGAACGAGTACCTTAGAGAATGCACGTGGGTCCAGTGTTTGAGAATGGCATCTAAAAGGACACGTGGCTCAGTGATCTGATGCGTCACTTTGGTGAACTAGTGCCTTAGAGAATGCACGTGGGTCCAGTATTCGAGAATGGCATCTAAAAGGGCATGTGGCTCAGTGACTTGATGTACCACTTTGGCGAAGAGGTCGCCTTCGAGAATGCACATGGGCCCAAGGTTTGAGGCACGTGGCTCGGAGACTTGGTATATCGGGAGAATGCACGTGGCCTGACTTCTAGATATTTCACCGTGGGGAATGATTTGAATGACATGTAATCAACTAGGTCGATTGATCATTGTTTTGATCTGATGTTGTGAATTGATTGATTGAATGGAAATGACCGTGAGTAGTCTTGTTGGCGTGTAATCGATTAGGTCGATTTGATCGATGCTTCATTCAGTGATGTGATTGCTTGGGTGCCTATTTGATCTGTGTTAATATGCAAATGGAATCTGAGGCTAAGGTAAGTCATCTGACTCATGTTGTGCATAGGCAGCCCTAAGGTGTATTAGTTTACTAATCGGGTCTTAGGGAGTAGAACTTGCTAAGACATAGTCTCATCCCGGTTGTGGGATAATATTTCAGGCCCCTAGATTTCCCGAAGACGAGTCGACATTGGAAGCCGAGGATGAGCGAGAAGAAGGAGATGAAGAGTTTGAAGAAATTGAGCCTAGTGGTGAAAGATCTGAGGAGGATCGGGATGATGATCCCGAGCATGATCCGGATGAGAACCGAGATCCTATCCTCTTTTGTGAACCCTGTACATGTGTGGTTGTAAAATTCAATATGAAAAATATGGCCTGCTTTTCTATCCCATTGTTTTATTGTCTGGGGATTTATAACTGCTTCCGCATGTGCTATTAAAAAGGAAAGGATCGGCAATATGTAGTCTTGGATATCTCATTTTAAAATCGACCAAAATTAGAAGGATAGTCACGTGACCGAGGGTCGGGGCGTGACACATTCTCTCAAGCATCAATCGTTTCGTCCCATGCCACCTCGACTACCGGTACTGAAGTATCCACGTTTACTACCTCTTCTATACAATCCTCTCATTTAGATTCCGTTGCATTGCTCCCGTATACAATGTAATCCACGTCATTCAATAATCATTTGAATTGTAAACTGCAAATTGTAATTTGAGATTTGATTACGGATGTTATCTACTTCATATAAATTTCTTCATATGTCGCTCTGTATTAACCCTTCATGTTTAGAATTCCATTTGATCTCTAGAATTGAGTAAGGTAATATGTATCTTCTTTGGTGGTTTATTATTTGTTATCATTTGCTAGTTAAAGTTTCCTAGATAAAATTAGTGTAACCAACTCCCCAAACCCATAATCTATAGTTTGTGGAAGTAAGGCGATTTACTGTGCCTTAGCTCCTAATAGGCCTAGAGTAGGTTAGAGGCAACTTCAGTCTCATTTAATTACTAATAAACCACATATCAAGTTCTGATCGGTAGAGTTTGGGAGAGCTAGTGCAGAGGGTAAATGCCATATTGAAACAGGGTTATAAAAACCCACCTAGCAATCCCTCAACCCCCTTGAGCCTGTGCTCATCCGTTTTCCGAAATAATAGCGCTAGGTACTATTCTTGCCTCTACAACACTTACCATTGTTTCCAATAGGCAAAAAGTACATGCGCTTGAAGATCAATGTTGCAAAATTTGGGGTCATTTCGCTTTGCTTTATAATGCTAAACCATCTTCTAGTCGCTTTAGGTTGGAAAGAGTAACATAGAACTGCAATGAGATGGCTTTAAGCGTCAACACCAACCGAATGCCTTCACTCATCGTTAGCTGCATCAGCTTGGACAGCTTCGGTCCATTCGCCACGGTCGCACGCCACATAAACATTGAAGTGTATGTGATGCCACTAGCCCAATCGCTTTTGGTGAACATATGCTTCAACAAATCCAAACCTCACTCTGTCGGAGACTTTCGTATAAGCCGAGAATCCACAAGCTATAAGCGCATAGATGGGATTGGATGCGCACTTGCTGGACTCAGTTGAGCAGCCTCATAGGTTGAGCTGATTCACTCCATCTAAGACAGGCATTACTCAAAGTGTTGAAAGTAAGCAAATCAATATGGCAACCAAGTTTCAACATTGTGCGGCCCACGGAAAACTGGAAATCAACCAATCTCAAACAGCACAGATAACTCGAGACGACCCTTAGATGAAAGAAGTCACGTTTAATTCTCAATAAATGAATCCGCTCGATCGTACGTATTGCAATCGAGAAACATTACATCTGTGCCGTGACCCCTAATGGCAGGGCAAAATCCTTGGCTTATGGCAAAGGCTTCATCTTGCTCATTCTCTCGAATAAAAATAGGGCATCATCAAGATTTCTCGGGTCATCACTCACCAGATTTGCACGTTCTCTCACATGATTCGAGAACCGTTAATTGATTTGCCAAACCAGACTCTTGGATGGAACACGAAGGGCTTTGCAGATGCATGGAAGGAATTGACGACTTACAGAGGGAAGGCGAGAGTACTCGTGCATGCCTTCAACTGCAAGCTTTTTTTCCAACATGTAAGGATAAGGAACCCATCCATCTCCACATCTTGACCTGCGAAAGTTGAGATCCTCAAATCTGTACAACCTCCGATAATCTCTTTTCAGTTACTAGACCAGTCAAACATGTGGGTCGGGTTGAAATGGTTTGACCCAAATTGAGCCATTTATATGCAAGGTAAATTCAGCGATCCATACCCGCTCCAAACCCGACCCATATTTATGAAGCACATTAAAAACGTCATTTCATGGCCAATGAACATAACATCATCACCTTTAACGTTGAGCAGTCCATGAGTGGTCTCCTCTTGCAAGTGCCTCGTTCAAATTACCATAGTTGTGCTCCATGAGAAGTGGATTCACCAATTCAATCATTGATTCAATCAGTATCCAAACTTGCAACTATGCAAGACAAAGTAGTACAGAACAGTGGTGTTTGATTTGAAACGCTGGTTCCTGAAAGTTCACATCATATCTAGAACATTGATGTTTTTGGCTAATAGGGGCAAATAAGAGATGACAATTATTCAGTCAAGCCAGATCATTTAAGCTAGAAGTTGCAGTTAATTACTCAAAGCCAAGAGTTATACCATTAAGATTTCGAGACATAAACAAGATATTGAGCAATTTATATAAGTTGATGTAAAATGCAGGAACAAAAAAGAGGACAATAATAACCAGATATTTAACTGACAAAGCCTTTCATGTTCACCTAGTAGTTCATGGGCGTCCCCTGCAATGCAGGGTCTAGGGAGGTGTTTGATATATGAGGAACAAAGACATTACTCAGAATTGATAGAACATTGTTTAAATCGAAATACTATGGGTAAGAAGCCTTATCCAGATGAAGTCATCACAGTCTGGGACATGAATTGACACATATCCAAAGGATTATTACTGCTAAATTTGCAAACACGGAGAGACATGGATGTCACTCACCCAACTCACCAGAACGAAGAATGAGATCAAGAAAGCCAGAGACAGAGCGATGCAGTCATGGCTAGACCCTCGCCCTATCCTCGATGAACTCGAGAAACTACAGGCCATATCGAGAGCGCTCGGAGCAGAGCTTCCGTGTTAAGCGTCCTTGTCTCGGAGCTACAGTCCCAGCTTGAGTCCACAGAGGCCTAGATCCAGGCCCAGAATAGGGACGAGCTCGAGGCAACGAAGGCAATTGACGAGCTCACTGAGGCACTAGATCGAACACGTAAGGGGACGGATGCGCTCAAGCAGATCAACAAGGGGCGGCAAGTGAGGCAGAACCTCAAGCAGGTACTGCATGTGAAGCGACAGAGGCTGCAAGTGAGAACGAGGGAGCCGTGAAGTGGAGAGCGGGCGAGATCCAGTGAGGGTCATAGAAGGAGAGAGAGTATTGCGAGTGGGTTGGGTTACGGGTCACAGTCCAAACTCATTAAAATCCATAGTTTTGTCGGCCATACTACTCCAAAGATAGCGGCCGGGAAGAGATAGGGATAGTAGTTGTTGAATGGATATTTGTATTATGAATTACAATAATGAAATCAGGGATCATGAAATGAGAGTGCAAATCAAATAGTAAGATTCAATAGAATATCTAAATTTAATATTTTGTGTGATGAGCATACATATTATACTTTACAAAATATATCAAGCAAGATCCATAATCTATGAAAAGAAATCACAAAATCGGGGATGACTTTTCCATGCATAAAATAATATTATTTGTTTTACCGACACAAAGATCACATCTATAAATAAACAGATCTTTATTGGTCGTTTCTTTTATAAGTGTATTGCAAAAAATCAAAATTTACATGTGGTGATTCCGTAACTTTCACAATATAGAATCGAGAGGGAAATAGGACGAAAGTAACTTGATATGATAGTTGATAAACGTACAAGAAACTTTGAATCGGTCGAATAGATAGAAATGTCTTGAATGGTGATTCGCCAGTGAATTGATCATTTCGCTCTCAATTTGAAAGGTCACTGATGGGAAGAGAAGGAGCGTGGGCTTATACTTACTTGGTATGGCAAGAGCCATGAAGATTCAGACGGAAAAAAAAAAACACAAAAAACTCCAAACTATGCCTATTACAACACATTTATCCTAAACTCATAAAAAAAAACCCCAAACTATATTGACTGTGACATATTTACCCTAACTAAACTTCAAACTTGTACTTATATGACACATTTACCCTCCCACCATCAAGGTTCCATTAAATGATTTTTTTAGTTAAAATAATGTTGTTTTTATTTTATACATTGTTTGCTAGTGTTCATATAGGAAGATTTTTAATAATTCTCATTGATAGAACTATGATGAAGGTTAAATGTGTCATAAAGGTGCAAGTTTAAGATTTTTGATATCACAAAAAAAAAAAAAATTATTTGAGGTGAATGTGTCATAGTTAAGTAGGGGTGATCGGTTCTTAATCCAATCCGGTCGCATCTTGGAATTGTGAACCAAGCCAGAAGGACCGGTTATCAATTTTTAGAACTAGACCGGACCAGTCGATCCTGTTCGATTTTTAGGTGATCGAATAAAACCGTCGATTCACAATAATGTAGACTTCATTCTCGTGTAGTCCAAAGCTTCTAGGGTTAGGGTTTTCCTTGTCCGACTTGCTCGAGGAATCCACATGAGTAGCGAACCCTCGTTCCTTTAGGGTTAGCGTTTTCCTTGTGTGTGTGGCTCGCTAGGGTGTCATTTAAAAGTACACCTGAAATACTTTCTCTTTATTCATCTTTGTGAAAATAATTAATCAATATCAAATATAAGGAAAATTTCAAAAAATGACCTAAAATATGGTTGCTTTCTCAAATGGGGGCTCATATTAGACCCCATCTCAATTTGGGCCTTGAGGGGCCTTAGTCTTAAATAAGGCTTTAAGAGTAATTTTCAAGGTGTGGCATTTTTTTTTAAAACTTTCTCCATTCCTTTTTATTTTCCACCTTTCTTTTGTTCATCTTCTTCTTCATTATTTTCTTTTTCCCCACTGTGCTAGATCTCGCTCAGCGTCATGAAGTCATCGATGAGCCCATGTACTGGTGTCACCTACAATCACTCCTCTATCTAGTGTTGGCTCGATGATGCTGATCACCATCTTCTCTCTTCTCACTTGTGGCCATGGTTGTCGTATCTTTGAGCACCCCACCATGGCCATGGCCACTTTAGTTCTAAGCTCTTGACCTTGGCCACTTGATCTCCAAGCTGGTGGCTGTGGCTATTCTAGTTTCATGCTCATGGCCATGGCCTCTCTCTCTCTCTCTCTCTCTCTCTCTCTCTCTCTCTCTCTCTCTCTCTCTCTCTCTCTCTCTCTCTCTCTCTCTCTCTCTCTCTCTCTCTCTCCATCCATTTGGCTAGAATCGGCGATGTTTATGCGTGGAGTTGTGATTGGAGGTGTTCATTAGACTAGCACACGAAATCTTGGATTTGCTCGATGCACAAGAGAATTATTGATTTAATTCATTAAGTTTGTTAATTTGGAGTCCCTTTTTTAGGGCTAGAACTTAATGTGGAGTTTATTTTAAACTCAATTAACATGATATGAAGTTCAGTTGTTGGGGCTAGATCTATCGCCTAAAGAGGGTGAACAGGTGATATTGCGGAAATTAGAAGAATTTAAAACTAATATTGCAAAAATATAATGTTTGGTGATAGAATGTGCAGTGGTCAGATCTTACCAGGGTATAATTAATTACATCACAAGTAAAATAAAGAAAGTAAGGGATAAAAAATTGCACACATAAGATTATAGTGGTTTGGCTTTGATAAGCTTACATCCACTTTTCCGTGCTAATAGCATATTAACTGGATTTCACTATACGAACCAATAAGAAGTTACAAGATTTGAGTAATGATTACTTAAGCTCGTGTGAACAACTCCTCACATACTCTCAACCTCTAAGTATTTATATAATATTGCTCACAGAGATGAATGTATTTGATTGGAAATATTCTTTAGACTTTGGAATTATAAACTTTGATTCTCTTGTGTTCTCTCATTCCCTTTAGCTTCGAGACCTCTTTCTATACTCCTCCCTATCCAAGCTGACCATTGGACATATCTCCAGGAATATTATCCAATCAATCTACCCATTGGCCTAGATCTTACTTAGAAGATTTTGTTGCCCATACAGCAATTTGGATTTCCATAAGTCGAGTACCTCAATTTAGAAAATATACTTACCCTCAAATCTAACGTTCTAGAAATCCAAATCTTTGAGAACGAGTATATTGTCTCATTTCCTAACCGTTTGACAGAACATATATGGAAGGAAATAATTAAGCCACAACTTTGGTTCTGATTGATAACATCTGATCACATCCCATCAGACTTTCCACTTGAAAAATACTTATTATCAAAATCAAAGTCTTTACTTCGGATAAGCTTTGTCAATTTTCAAAATTATTTAGGGAATATTTTCTCAACATTAGTTGGAGGTTGAAAAGCAAGTGCAAATATAAAGATGTTTGAATTGCATCATGCATTTTTGGTTCACCATTAAACATTGAACTCACTTTCTACAATGGAGGGGGAGAGAGAGAGAGAAGCCATGGGCTCAAGCTAGAAGCTAGGCTATGGCCAACAACTCGGAGATTTGGTGGTTGTGGCCATGGCTTAGACCTTAGAGATATGGTGGCCATGGCGGTGAGTGAGAAGAGAGAGAGTGGCCATTAGTGTAGTTGAGCCAGCGGTGGATGGAGGAGAGGTCGTAAGTGACGCCAATACAAAGCACCGGTGACTTTATGATGTCAAGCAAGATCGGGCATCAAAAGTGGGAAAAATAAAAGAAGAAGAGGACGGACAGTAGAAAGGGAAAAAAAAAAAAGGAAAAGAGAAAGAAAAAAGAAATCAAATATCCTAGATGAAAATGTCCCTAGACATCGCTTAAAAAATGTCATCAGAATCTATTTGAGACTAAGCTAGCCATTTTCGGGCTTTATTTGAGATAAGGTCTACTCTTGAGGCCCTCTTTGAGAAAACAGCTTTATTTCATGTCCTTATTTGAATTTTTTCCTTAAGCATAATTTAGAATCACAAATCCATAAACCCGTACTTGTTGCTTGAATGTGGGCCACGTGACAAAGTTTTGCCATGCGTTAATTATAAAGACAAAGAAAAGGGCTACATGATTAACACAAATCTGAATGTTATCTCAACCCCAATTTGGATACCTAAAATTTTTCACTCTAAAGGTGAAATTCACTTTCCATGAATATTAGGGATTGTATGCCCCAATAACGTCAAAATTCAAATCCTATCACACAAAAAAAAAGATTGATTTATTTATTTTTGTTTTGCTCATTTCTTCTATGTAAATATGTATGCAGTGCTCACATGAATCAAAACGCTGGACCTTGTACTCTCTGGCCCCACCCCCCAATCCCTTTATTAGTATGACCACATGCCTGTTGCCCACCAAAAAGAAATTTAAGTTGCATAATACCTAACTGGATTTTCTCCCATTTAGCAATTGCAAACATTGTAAATGTTTGATCCTTGATCCTACGTATAATTGTCAATGAAGTGGTTGGAGCTCTTGAATTCTTCAATATGTATCGAAATTGGACCTTTCAACGTCGGATTATATCCCAGGCCATGATCAAGCTAACCAAGGCCTAACTAAGGCTCATGTTATGGAACTAAAAGGCTAGGCACAGCCATGGGCTGTCTCTGTGTTAGGCTTGGCCCATGGCCGAATGAAGGTGGATTTACGCGAGCCTCCCCCATTCTCGACATGATCCCGTCGCCGTCTCGTTCCCAATCACCTTGATATTTCCCACCTTTATTTTAGTAAGAACCTAGTCCTTCTCACAACTAAGTACCATCTTCAAATTGAAAAGGATTGTAGGTAACTCAAAACTAGGGAAACTAATCAAAGGGATATGAAAATGGAGATGACTGGATGTCGGAAAAGGAGATTTCGTGCATGCTAAAAGGGTGAGTTGGTGAGTGTATGTGAGGGAACCAAAAGAAAAGTAAAGTGACGAATAAAAGACAGTCTTTAAGATGGAAAGGAGGCCTTTATGAGTGACTAGTTATGCCATTCAGATTGTCGAATGCTCCAAGCACTTTTGTGAGACTCATTAATAAAGTTCTTCGTTCCTTTATTCGTCGATTCGTTGTTTATTTCGAGGATAGTCTTGATATTAGAGAGTCTGGGAGGAGCATGTATTTCATCTAAAATTGGTCTTTGAAGCCATGAGGAAGCAGAAGCTATATGCGAAAATGGATAAATGTCAATTATTTTCAACAAGTATCGCATTCTTGGGATGCCGATCAATCTAAGGTGGAGGCAATAAAGACTTGGCCCTAGCCAAAACCGATTTTCCATGTGAGGAGTTTCATGGATTTGCATCCTTCTATTGATGGTTTGTGAAGAATTTCAGTTTCGTCATGGCTCACATTATTGAATGCATGAAAAATGAATATTTTGAATTGATATAGGCTACTCATAGTGCTTTTGAATTGATCAAACAAAAAATTTGTGAGTCCCTTATTTTTGCCGTTTCTGATTTAGATAAAGTATTGAAGTTAAATGCGATGCAAATGGAGTTGGCATCAAAACTGTTTTCACCCAAGTTCAGAAGCCTCTAGCATGTTTCAGTGACCTAAGGGAAAGGGTTTGGGCGACCTGCGAAAGGAGATCATAGTCCCAGCTGTTGAGCTTGGGGCCAAGTATTTTTTTCATTGGGCCTGTGGGTGGTCGGCTACATTTTTGGAGACCGTTTCCTGTCACCGAGGAGTGAGGTAGTGGGAAGGGGTCATCTCTCTCTTTAGCTTCACTAACGTATATGAATCACGATGATTGAATTGAAGGAGTATCAGTGAAGCTACAATGATTTGAGGGTTGGAAGAAGAATCGGATCGCTTTGTAGATATCGGGGGTCAGGTGGGTTTGGTGCCGAGATTTAGTATGGCGCAAGACTGTCGCTGAAAACTGAAACTGAGAAGGATGCCGAGTCTCAGATGGAGAGAGAAAGAGATGGTAATGGCGAAAGGAAGCGAGTGAGATTTTATTACTTAGCGGAAAAAATGGAACCAATTAGAGAGGAGATGCAGAGATCGCATGTATGGGCGAGGGCCGCGACCTGTGGCCACATAAGAAGAAGATGAACAGTGGTGTGGAAAAAGCCACTTCGCGCGCTCGAGGCTGAAGAAGCCCGATGAGAAAAAACCGACGCCGTCATGCCTCCAGTCCGGACGCGGGCGTGGACGCGTCTTGGGGGCAGCGATCTCTGAGTGCCGAGTCGCTGCTGGGGAAGCGGCCTACGATGGCGGAGGTTGCTGTTCGCTTCGAAGAAGATTTGCTGTTTCGGCAACTCCATTTCACCAAGTGAACCGGATATGCAAAAGCTTTCTCTCCCTCTCTCGTGGACACGATCTGTATTTGGTCTGTTTTAGCCAAGGATGAGTCATGAAATTTGAATGACGAAATCACGAGGAAGCTTGGATGCAAAGCACATTGCTGAATCAATGGTCTGATCATGAAGCATATACATCGTTTTTAGATCTAAAATCATGCCAAAGTTGAATCAAAAGCTTGTTCTTGGTGCTGCACATCGCCCGTTCGCTAAAATGCCTACAGGAAAATCGATTTTTTTAATATATATATGTTGGAGCTCAAGATTGATTCGTATCCGTGTTCATATTCGTTACATCCTCTTTGCTTATTCGTGTTTTCCTTCTTCTTTTTTTATGTGATTTGGTGGAAAAACCTTGCTCAAGTTGGTCACGTACAAATTTCCCGTGCAGGAATACCCGGTCGGAGCTACCTATGGAAACTAAGAACCTAGTTTTATGGGCGACCTATTCAACGAAGATTAAGATCTTATCTCTCAACAGTACTCAAATTTTCTTCATACAAATTTGTCTAATGAGTTGGTTGGAGAATGATCCTTTGAATACTATCCAACAATTAGTTTGGAAGTTGAGGAGTATAAAACAAGACCAAAGTGCTGAAGAAAACAGAGGTCTAGAGTAGGAAATTCTAAAGTCTGAGTGGACTTTGATCCTACATATTTGTCTTTCTTAAACTATAAATTGTAATCTCAGAGAAGCACTAAAAGTGTAATTGAGTGAGATAATGAGACCTATCATGTACTTGAGTATTATCATCTATAGTTGTAACCTCTGATTGATTATCAAGTGGAATTTAGCCAGGAGGCTGTTAGTATGGAAAAGTAGACATAGGCTTCATTTAAGCTAAACCACTATAAAATTTATATGCAATTTTCTCTATTTCTTTACTCTTGTTTATCACTTATAATATTTATATCGCATTAATATTTACAACAATATATTATAATACATCAAGACAGCACCTCATAACTAATTAATTAGAAAAAATTGCTAGACTGTGAAGCACTGATTTTGCACGACATGCATGAGAAAAATCGAGCCCATTGAAAGTTACTAGACCTCTTCTCCCCCCCCAAAATGTTAGGCTTAATAAATCTGGTTTATAATACCGGTTTTCAAAAGTATTATGCCAAATTATTATCAATTCTCGAATATAATTCACTTGTGTAATGAGACCAATGCCTGTTACAGCTGTAAATCATTTTCCAGTGAATGAGCCCTTTCGCGAACCATTTATGTTGTAATTGGCAATATATTGCAAGATAAAACAGTTTCCTATTCCAGTCACTTTAGCGTGCACCTTTGGGGATGATGAGTAAGTGGTACAGAACTATGAGACTCAATGTTAGTCATTTAGGTATCAAGACAGGCATGCTTGACTTACTTTTCCAAGTCTTCATCACTCAATTCAAATCAACCATTTTCCACCGATTTACTAATCAAATTCATCACTCAATTCAAATCAACCATTTTCCACCGATTTGCTTGACATGTCAATTTCAATGAAGACTTGGAAAAGTAAGTCAAGCATGCCTGTCTCGATACCTCATGTCAATTTCAATGAAGACTTGGAAAAGTAAGTCAAGCATGCCTATCTTAATACCTAACAGACTAACATTGAGTCTCATCGTTTTGTACCAATTACTTATCATTCCCAAAGGCTAACTAGTGGTTCATGAATACCGACACTCGAATCAAATCAACCGTTGTCCACCGATTTGCTTGACATGTCAATTTCAATGAAGACTTGGAAAAGTAAGTCAAGCATGCCTGTCTTAATACAAGTTACTTATTATCCCCAAAGGCTAACTAGTGGTTCATGAATACTGACACTCAAATCAAATCAATCATTTTCCACCGATTTGCTTGACATGTCAATTTCAATGAAGACTTGGAAAAGTAAAATGCCTACAAGAAGATCGATTTTTTTTTATTAATATGTTGGAGCTCGAGATTGATTTGTATTCGTGTTCATATTCGTTGAATCCCATTTGCTTATCCGTGCTTTCCTTGTTTTTTTTTTTTTTTTAATGTGATTTGGTGGAAAAATCTTGCTCAAGTCGGTCACGTATGAATTTCCCGTGCCAGAATACCCCGTCGGAGCTACCTATGGAAACTGAGAACCTAGTTTTATGGGCGACCTATTCAACGAAGATTAAGATCTTATCTCTCAACAGTACTCAAATCTTCTTCATACAAATTCATCTAACGGATTGATTGGAGAATGATCCTTTGAATACTCTCCAACGGTTAGTTTTGAAGTAGAAAAGTATAAAACAAGACCAAAGTGCTAAAGAAAATAGAGGTTTAGAGTGAAAAATTCCAAAGTTTGAGTGGATTTTGATCCTGCGTATTTATCTTTCTTAAACTATAAATTGTAATCTCAGAGAAACACTGAAAGTGTAATTGAGTGAGATAATGAGACTTATCATGTACTTGAGTATTATCATCTATAGTTGTAACCTTTGATTGATTATCAAATGAAATCTAGCCAGTAGGCTGTTAGTGTGGAAAAGTAGACATAGGTTTCATTTAAGTTAAACCATTATAAAATTCATATATAATTTTCTCTATTTCTTTACTCTTGTTTATCACTTATGGTAGACATTTGCACATCGGTGGTCATCCCATTATCACGGTCAAAGTTTAGACTTTAATTTCACTTGATTATCAAGTTACTCATCTTAACAGTTAAAATACACATAAATTTGTTAAGAGTTTTTAAATTCGCCTATTCACTCTCCTCTAGGTGACATTGCCAGCCTCTAATAATATACACTATGATAACTAAGGTGTGATATATTTGGCATACAATTCGATTTATCATGAAAGAATGAAACATATCAATATCAAGTACTTTTTCATCCGAGATGACCTAGCGAAGGGTAACGTTGTTCTGAAGAAGATCGCTACAACAGAGAACCTAGTGAACATGATGACCAAACCTATTTGTAGAGAGTGAGCACCTGTCGGGGCGTTGGGAGAGTAGTATGAATGATGATCACTATAACTTGATTTCAAATATTGAGTCAAGGTAGAGAATTATTAAATTATGTCTCGAATTTGAACTCGTGTACACTTTTCAATTTAGAAGAAGAAGAAATCCTCTATCATTGCAAGACCAAAAAACAAGGGTTCACATATTCTATTATATATATTTACTTATTTTTTGGTGGTGGCGTTCTCCGTAATCATCACCAAAAAAAGACTCTTGCTTCCATATCACTGCACGATATCAGAAGGACTTTCTCGTCCTTATGTGCTGACGAAAAGGGTTTGCTATGGAGAGGAATAAAAAGACATGGGGTTTCTTCTTGACAGTAACCACACAATAGACTTCTTAGAAGGACGGACGAGAAGGATGGACGCGATGACACCGTGACACTCACTCTTGAGTTCTATACACAATGATTTTGTGCTTTGGATTTACATCTAAATTGAGTTGTTTATTTATAAATAATTTAAGTTCGTGTTTAAATCTAGGTGTGAGAAACATTCCGAGCGTATGAAAGATTGTAAACTCTGAAACTTGGATTATAGTAAATTATTTGCTGCTGACTTTCTCAGTGGGTGTAGATGTCGATACTTGAATCAAATCATATAAATATCTGATATCCTTATTATTCATCCTTTATTTCTTTTATTCTATCGCATTGCCTAATTTGCAACATCTTGTCGTTTTCGCATTAATATTTACAACAATATATTATAATACATCAAGACAGCACCTCATAACTAATTAATTAGAAAAAATTGCTAGACTGTGAAGCACTGATTTTGCACGCCATGCATGAGAAAAATCGAGCCCATTGAAAGTTACTAGACCTCTTCTCCCCGCAAAATGTTAGGCTTAATAAATCTGGTTTATAAAACCGGTTTTCAAAAGTATTATGCCAAATTATTATCGATTCTCGAATATAATTCACTTGTGTAATGAGACCAATGCCTGTTATAGCTGTACATCATTTTCCAGTGAATGAGCCCTTTCGCGAACCATTTATGTTGTAATTGGCAATATATTGCAAGATAAAACAGTTTCCTATTTCAGTCACTTTAGCGTGCACCTTTGGGGATGATGAGTAAGTGGTACAGAACTATGAGACTCAATGTTAGTCATTTAGGTATCAAGACAGGCATGCTTGACTTACTTTTCCAAGTCTTCATCACTCAATTCAAATCAACCATTTTCCACCGATTTACTAATCAAATTCATCACTCAATTCAAATGAACCATTTTCCACTGATTTACTATTCAAAGTCTTCATCACTCAATTCAAATCAACCATTTTCCACCGATTTGCTTGACATGTCAATTTCAATGAAGACTTGGAAAAGTAAGTCAAGCATGCCTGTCTTGATACCTAATAGACTAACATTGAGTCTCATCGTTTTGTACCAATTACTTATTATTCCCAAAGGCTAACTAGTGGTTCATGAATACCGACACTCGAATCAAATCAACCGTTGTCCACCGATTTGCTTGACATGTCAATTTCAATGAAGACTTGGAAAAGTAAGTCAAGCATGCCTGTCTTAATACAAGTCACTTATTATCCCCAAAGGCTAACTAGTGGTTCATGAATACCAACACTCAAATCAAATCAATCATTTTCCACCGATTTGCTTGACATGTCAATTTCAATGAAGACTTGGAAAAGTAAGTCAAGCATGCCTGTCTTGATACCTCATGTCAATTTCAATGAAAACTACGAAAAGTAAGTCAATGTATAGCTGTAACAAGCATTGGTCTTGTTATACGAGTGAGTTATATCCGAGAATCGGTTATAGTTTGCCATATTGCTTTTGAAAACCAGCTTTATAAACCAGATTTATCAAGCCTAACATTTTGAGGGGAGGAAAGGTCTATCAATTTTCAAAGTGATTGATTTTTCATGCATGGCATGTATAATCAGTGCTTCATAGTATGGCAATTTTTTTCTAATTAATTAGATATGAAGTGCCTCCTCAACATATAAACATATTAATGTGGGAACAAAAGGATCTTACAAATATGTTAATGCGATAGAACTAGAGAAATAAACGAGAAACAATAAGGACAATAGAGATTTTCATAATTCGATCTGGAGTATTAGTACCTATATCCACGAGAAGAGCTAATAACAAACAATCTATTATAATCAAAGTTGCAGAGTTTATAATCTTTCATACACTCAAGTGTTTTCTATACCTAGATTTAAGCTCAATGGTCAGTGGAGTAGCTATGTTTTTATTATGGAGTTTTTTTTTTAAGACAAATTACATAAGTATCATTTAAAATTGAAAACTTAAAATTACCCAAAAATATAATATAATATATTATATTATATTATATTATATTATATTATATTATATTATAATATAATATATTCTAATATAAATGGGCCAGTAATGGACTATCTATTTAAGCCTAACCTCTATATTTGTTCATCCATATAAAATTGAAACTTGATCATGGACTATTTTATGTGAGCCATTGTGGACGATTTTCTTCTTTGCAAAAAAGATTGATCGGTATTTGATTTGTTCAATCTAATCCCTAATAATACGGCAATTAAAAAATCTATTGAAGGTCGAAGGTCAAATGTGTGGCTCAGTCACTAACGGCGTTTTTAAGCGAATGACCAAAGCCTAATATTGACAAAGTCTCCTAAACCCTTCGGACCAAAAAAAAAAGGGGGGTCCGGTAGACCTAACCATTGTTAATTGTTGTTCTAGTACGATTTGAACTAGTGTTTTTCTTTGCATCACATGGTATTACTATAACACAGCAATTAATATGTTTAACACAAGACATAATCAATGACCCCATCTGCTATTAGATCAGTGCTTGACTTATTAAAACTAATTTACTAAATTGGTATATACGTGACGCTTCATATCGATAGCTCTTTACACAAGTGAGTTATATTAAAGCATTAATAATAGCTTGACACATCACTCTAGTAAAACCAATTTTTATAAAATCAGGTTTTTTTATTTTATTTTATGTAATTAGAGACTATCCTCTAGGGCACATGTTTAATGACCAATGAAGGAAGTCGAATCATTGAAAATTACCCAAAAAATCCAAATTTTATTATGTAGGTGTCAATTCAATCATAAATTTTTCATTTTGACTCGTGTAATCCTAATTCTTTTGACAATTTTTCAATATAATTCATTCGGCCAATTGAGACTGACAATTGATAATAACGCCAACTATTTTATGTGATAAGGTTGGCAATATGAGACGCACGACTTCTCAAAATGACTTAAAGAAATTCGACAGGCTGTTTGATTTTTTTAATTTTACTGTTAGTGGTCTCAATCTTCACTCTTTTTTTCAAAGCTTATATTGTTTTGACTTTTTTATTCATTTTCCTGACTGTTCATCTCCTTCGGCCATGAGAGACCCTGAAACTCATCGGGCATGGCTTATCGAGTATGATGGTCGGTTTTCGGCTAGTTGGGTTTGGACGACCTGCGAAAGGAGATGATAGTGCCACCTTTTCTTTCGTTGGGCCTGTGGGTGGTCGGCTTCATTATGTCTTCTTCGAAGTCCATTTTTTGGAGACCGTTTCTTGTCACTGAGGAGTGAGGAAGTGGGAAGGGGTCTCTTCAGCTTCACTAACGTATCCGAATCACGACGATTGAATTTAATGAGTACCAGAGAAGCTGCAATGATTCGAGGGTTGGGAGAAGAATCGGATTGTGTTTGCAGATTGTTGCGGTCATGTTACCAAACACCGAAACGGAGAAGAAGACCTGAGGGTCGATGGAGAGAGGGAGAGATGGTGCTGGTGAGAGAAGGCGATTTGGTGATGTGAGACGATTGAGATTTTATTACTTTGCTTGCGGAAAAAAATGGAACCAATTAGAGAGGGATACAGAGGTTGCGGATATGGGCGAGGGCGGTCACGTAAGAAGAAGATGAACAGTGATGTCTTCTTGGCAATGAAGTGGAAGTAGATGAGACATAAGGAAGAGGATCAATAATGGTGTGGAAAAGAAAAGAAAATGAGAAATTAAAGAAAGAAGGTCAGACAATTATCACAAATTACAAAATCACGTTATTGTTAGGAATTCTTAAGTGTAACATCGTGATGGTGAATCTTGCGCTAGCATCACCCTGTATAGAAGTTCCCGAGTACAAAAGAAAAAAAAATACCACTTATAAAAAGTAATTAATTAAATTAAATTAAATTAAACCATGCCTTGGGAAAGAGAAATCTCGGTTGACTTTTCAGCACCGGAAAGTAATTAATTAAATTGAATTAAAAGCAGGAAACGGCAGAGTGGGACACGTGTCGGGGTGCGGGGGCGGGGAACAGAAGTGGAGGCCGGGGTTGTTAATCCTCGTCAGTGGGTCACACGTGTTCTGATGTGTCGCGCGATCGGAGGGGGTGCGCGGGGGGAAGATTTTGTCCCAGATTCCCAGAGCAGTGTAGAAACTTCAAAGAGAATGGCACTTCACAGCTCGGCAGACATCAAAAGTTTCAAGATTGGAGAGCTTCGATCGCTCCTAATCTTGGTTTTCTCTTTGGCGGTCGCCTACACTGCTTCGGCATCGTCTCAGGGCATCGATTTCAGCTTCCAGACTTTCAACGACAGTGTCCTTCAACGCCAAGGCAATGCGACGTATGATTCGAGCGGCTTCATCCGAATTACGGAGGCCAATCGAGACGAGAATTTCACTGCAAGCGTGGGGTGGGCCACGTACCATGAGCCAATGCGCCTTTGGGACAAGGCCACCGGGAATGTGGCGAAATTCACCACCCAATTCGTGGAAGCACGTGTGGACTTTGTCAATTTTGTCTGCATAGAACCGTTCCACGGTCGATAGCAAGTTCTTCAACAAAGAAAAGTGCTTGGAACATTCCACGGACGCCTATATGTGCCGGTAACGACATCAAGGCACCAAAAAGCTGTGTTAACTCCTCAGTCTTTCCTCAACGAGAATGGAACTTCACAGCTCAGATATCATTAATTTCAAGACCAGAGAGCTTCAATCACTCTTAGTCTTGGTTCTCTCTCTAGCCTTTGCCTTCACTGCTTCGGCATCGTCACAGGGCATCCATTTCAGCTTCCAGACTTTCAACGATAGTATCATAAAACTCCAACGCGATTCAAGTTATGATGGGAGCTTCATCCAACTTACGAAGTCCAGCAAGGAACGCGAGACGATCGATTGGAGCGTGGGGTGGGCCACGTACCGCGAGCCTATGCGCCTTTGGGATAAGGCGACCGGGAACGTGGCGGATTTCACCACCCATTTCACCTTTGTCATTAATTCGAGCAACAGCACGGATTATGCTGATGGAATGACCTTCTTTCTTGTGCCCGAAGGGTCTGAAGTTCCAGCCAATTCGTCGGGAGAACGACTTGGTCTTGAAGTTCTGGACGGCAGTCCGCCCAGCTCTTTTTTTTCATTTGTAGCCATTGAGTTCGACACTCGCTACAATCCCGAATTCGACCCGAATTGTACACAAAGAGCACATGTTGGTATAGACTTGAATAATCTCACTTCCAGGAAGTCAAGCTGCGTCAATTGGTTCAATGATACAATCATGAATGGTGGGCGGATTAATGCTACGATAGCATACAATTCTAGCACGCAGAACTTGACCGTTCTCGTGATAGACGCTGATTCCACGAGTACCAACATAAAAACCTCCGCCATCTATGATATAGTCAACATGACAGAGTATTTGCCGAAGGAGTGGGTAAATTTCGGTTTCTCGGCTAGCACAGGTTTAGCTTTCGAGTTGCACACTATTGAGGCATGGGAATTCAGCTCTAACGTGCACGTGGCTGGAAAAAAGAGCAAGTCATGGCTGTGGTCTATCTTAGGCTCAGGTTCTTTCCTATTGTTCATTCTTGTTGGAGCCTTTATTTGGTTTCGTCACCGTTCGAAGAGCACGAGAACAGACATGAGTGGAGAAGAAGATCATCTAGCGATTGAGGAAGAATTCAACCAAGTGTCAGGCCCCAAGAAATTCACCTACAAGGAATTGGTCGCGGCGACCACTAATTTTGCAGTCGAACGGTTGCTTGGAGAAGGGGGCTTTGGTAGAGTATATGAGGGTTACTTGACCAGCATGAATGTTAATGTTGCAATCAAGAAGATTAACCCAGGGTCGAGACAAGGGATAAAGGAGTTTGCTACTGAAGTGATGACCATAAGCCGGCTACGACACAGAAACTTGGTCCAACTCATTGGATGGTGTCATGAGAAAAAGGAACTCCTCCTTATCTATGAGTTCATGTCTAATGGTAGCCTTGATTCTCATCTATTCAAAGAACGATCTTTCTTGCCATGGGAGAACCGATACAAAATCGTGCAAGGCATAGCCTCAGCATTACTCTACCTCCATGAAGAATGGGAACAATGCGTTATACACCGGGATATAAAGTCTAGCAATATCATGCTTGATTCTGATTTTAATGCCAAAATAGGAGACTTTGGTTTGGCTAGGTTGGTTGACCATACCAAAGGGTTACAAACAACGATTCTGGCTGGAACCATGGGTTATATGGCTCCTGAATGTGTTTACACGGGTAAGGCTAGCAAGGAATCAGATGTCTATAGTTTTGGAGTTGTTCTATTAGAAATAACTTGTGGAAGAGAAGTCATCAAGCCAAGGGCTGAGGAAGGCCAAGTCAGGCTTGTAGACTGGGTTTGGGAGCTATATGGAACCGAGAGGCTACTTGATGCGGCAGATCCAAAACTTGGTATCGATTTCGATGGGAGGCAACTGGAGTGCTTGATGGTTGTAGGGCTGTGGTGTGCTCATCCGAACTACACTGCCCGTCCTTCCATAAGAGAAGCATCAAACGTTCTCAACTTTAACACTTCAGCACCTGTTCTCCCATCAAAATTGCCAATCCCTACATACGCAGGGCCTCTATCCACATTCTCTACGGTATCGATTCCTTTGTCTCATGCCGCCTCGACTAGCGGCATTGAATGCTCCACATTTACTACCTCTTCTGTATCTTATTCAGCTTCCCCTGCATTGCTCCGAAATACAGTATGAGTTCCTACTTTCGGTATATGTTTTCCTCGAAATTTTATTTTGGATATTATTTGCTCCACATTTACTACCTCTTTTGTATCTTATTAAGTAAGGTAGTATGTATCTTCTTTGATGGTTTTATTATCTGTTATCAATATAATTATTGCTAAGTTATCAAAGAGTTGTTGGAAAAACCGGTGACTAGTGATTTTTTTTTTTTTTGCTATTAATTATCAGAGAAACATCTAATTATATGGCTTAACTCGAGATAAACATCCTTTAAGTAGTGATTAGGGCAATAAAAATTTATTGAAGGTTGGACATAGGTCATGTTTAGATGCTCAACTGACAAATAGCCCGTCACAACTGATGGCGGTAATTGCGGACGTGAAAACTTAGCTTAGGGAGCGAGATAAAGGAATTACATTACTCCAGACTCGAGGCTCAGGATACTAAAACTTAACATAAACTATCATAAACCATATTCTGCACATGCAAAGAGATCGGCATTGATGACCAGCGAATAGATTCACGGCGGCTCCTGCCAGCCTCCCAGTGGGTCCGTCGTTGGGCGACTGAGAACAACGAGTGTAAAGATGGCTTCCAGATAGTTGTGAGGGTCAGGGTCCTTTGCGCGTCGCGATTGTAATAAGAGACTCAACTGGCAGCCCGCTGTGCACTCTGGCAATTGGCCGTTGTTTTTTACCAAACAAGAAAAGCCTAATATAAAGAAAGAAGGGGGTCCGGTAAACCCAACCTTTTGGGAACACGTGTTTTCCTTTGCATCGTATAATATTGCTAATAATAACCAATAATCGGTCGTACTTTGGCAGTCATCTTCCGTTTAGCACCGTGCATAAGCAGTGACTCGCTTTGATATTAGACCAATGTTAAACTTCTTAAACATGATTTACGAAATTGACACATGAGCGGTGCCCTGGACTATGGATAGCTCTTTACACATTTACCATCCATTAAAATTTTGTCAATGAGAACCGTTAAAAATCTATCTATATGGACAACAGAAAGCGAACGGTGTTGACGTGGCACTCATATAGCTTAAGTGAAATAAAAAATAACGTTTTGGCTGATAAATGAGTAACAAAACTTTGATGAATCATAAACGTGTCACATAAGGACAAGTTTTGAGTTTTTTTATGTCACAAGAAAAAGTTTTAGGTAAATTTGTCATAATAAATATAATTTAGGGTTTTTGATATTGTAAGAAAATTTCAGGATAATGGCATCACACATAATTTGTAGTTTTTTTATGACTTTTTTCCTTTTATACAACCGTGTTCTCTGTCTTTTTTTCCTAGTCTAAAGTCTAGTCGTCAGGGAACCTCTATGGACCATCTCATTTTCGTGTACGTTGAATCGTCCCGAAATTGATCGCAAGTTGCTCAGGAACCAAAAGCCTAGGTCATTAGGACCCACCAAGTTCACCTATATGAGCATGGTTCATTGTTGAATCATGCTGGAATTAGGAGGATAGTATGATAAAATCTTAGTTTGTCCAAAGGAGATGGTGCCTATAAGTAGGTCTTCGAAGACAAAAACTGAATAAGCCGGACTGCTCAGTCAGAATTAGTAGTCCAGCGGGGGGATAACGCATTTGTTCTATATCGGAACATGTAGGAATATCGTGGAGGCCTCTACAACACGTTGCTATCCAACCTAACCGAAAGAGACGGGCATGATAATTCTAGAACAAGTTGTAATTTTCATGAGCTTTCCGAGTAACCTGAATCTTCAACCCTATCAAAGGGGTCGCGTATCTGATATTCAGAGCTTATCTTTTCATGGCTAGTTCGTGACTTATCCATCTGTCCAACAATCAAAAAATTTCTCCATTCTAGTTCTTTTGTATTTCGAATTTGTTCGTGTGACCGAACTAAATCTCTCTTCGTTTTGTCGAAATCTAGTTTCTGAGAGCGTTTATGGAATTCCTTGGAAGCGTGACGTAATTTGCGATTGGGTAAAGTCTAGGTTTTTCCCTTGTTTGGATTTCACACTCGAAATTGCATTGCTTATATATCCTTTGTCTTGAACAATTTCCATTTTGCGCATTGAAACCCTGGTATCACACTCTGTTTCAACATCGATTTAGGGCCCAAAAGTGGGCTGAATACACACTATACAAACCGCTCCATGGTCTGGACAATGGGCATTCAGCCCACTGTTGGTCTCTTTAGAGCTTTCCTGTGTCAATTTTCAATATTCCTTCACCCCAAAGCTCATCCTAACATCGAATGACATATCATTCATTCATTTAGACCCATTTATTTCGTAAAAAATATTTTTTGAGAAAACATTTTACTCATTATCCGGCATTTGAATACTTAGGAAAATGAGTTAAAGGAAAATGTTTTTTGTGTCAATGGAAAATCTATACTTAATTTAGAAAAATGATTTTTCTCTTTAAAAAATTGGAAACTATTTTTCAAAATATGACTAGATATTGGTTCTTAGATTAGAAACTTTACGCTTGGGTATGGAAATCCTAATGCTCATTCCTGGGGCCTCGGCATCCAACATTGAGTGCTAGGGCTTGCATCCATTAAGGCTAGGTTTGCGACCCTAGTGCCCATGCTTGGGTACTCGTGCCTATGCTCGGTCCATCAAGGCCAAACTTCCCAGTGCTAGTACCTTGGTCTCTAGCAGTCCATCAAGTCTAAGCCCCCAAGCCCTAGCACCAGGGTTGGGTCCACAAAGATCGAGCACAGGACCCTAGTACCATGCCTAGCTCCCCCATGTTGGAGCTCAAGTCCATCAAGGCCAACCCTAGAAACTCGATGCTCGTGCTCGGGAACCCAGGCACCCATGCCTGGGTCCATTAAGGCCATGCTTAGGATCCTGGTGGCTAGCCTCGAGTCCATCAAGGCTGAGCCTAGATTGTGGACTGTGCCCAGATCCCCATGTCCGAGCTTTGGGTCCAACAAAATTGAGGCCTAAGACTTCGGTGTCTATCCCAAGATCCATTAAGGCAATAAACACTCGTATATAATGGAGGAAAATGGTGCAAAGGTCGCTTTGACCTTCAGGTTTCTAATTGACCATCCTGAAAACATGGGGGAGGTCATCACACTCGTTTATAATGGCGAGGCTACTCACCTTCCTCCTACGCATCGCTTTAGGGAGGACTTCAATGAGTTCCGCCTCTTTTTCTAAGAGGCGCTGGACTTGTTCATTAAGAACTGGGTATCACCTCTTCTTACCATAAAGTAAAAGAAGAGTTCATGAGAGGTGTCGACTACAATCGACATCTTCAATAGCTTCACGACGGATGACGCCAAATCAGGGATGACACCCAGAAAATGATGGAGGTAATCATAGCTTACAGAGACAGCGTGGTTAGGCAGCGGAAAAGCATCCAAGCACGGAGTCCCAACCATGGTTTTCTTCATCCGGTACCTAGTCTGATGACCATTCATGAAGAGGAGATCGTTGTCAGCCAACAAGTGAAGACTAGCCTTGGAAAGAGGGTCGAGGCATGTCAAGATGCTCTCGTGGACTTGGATCAAATCAACGCCAGAATAGAGTCAATCCTAGAGGGGAAACACCTCACCTATCACCAAGCCGTCAAGGAGAATAGGGACATAGAACGACGCCTAGCCAACTTTGTTTCTAGGTTCTAGTGCCATTTAGGCTTAGATGGATTGACCTCTGTTTGTACTACTCTCTTGTAAATATGAGGAAAATGAATGGCAATTTGGTCTTTTCATACTTTGGACTACTTAGAGATAAACTTTATGCCTAAAAAGCTCATTCAGTTTTGGGGCAGGTACGTTCTTTTGCTAATTGCAATCAACAATATATTCTATGGTGGACTCTGGGAAAGTTATGAATAATGGATTACCCTTAGTTGGCCACTATACTTTAATTTCTTTCGATTCAATCATTCTTTTTGAGTGGTTGTAGAAACTTGATTGAAAGACTTTGAGATCTATGTAGAGTGACCCATTTGAAAGATATAACAGTCGGCGGTTTGAGGGTAAGTCACCCCACAGTTGAATGAGCATTGGTGTAATTTACTTCAAATACTTAATTGATCCTAGATTTTCACCTGTATAAATTTTGGAGCATGTTTAACACTGTAGAATCTGTTATAGCCACCATAATATGAAATACGATTTGTATTTGGGGCAGCCAATCTGGATAGGGTTAACAGCTGCTTCTTTAGTG
The DNA here is from genome assembly GCA_007663325.1 of Eucalyptus pauciflora. Taxonomy (NCBI): domain Eukaryota; kingdom Viridiplantae; phylum Streptophyta; class Magnoliopsida; order Myrtales; family Myrtaceae; genus Eucalyptus; species Eucalyptus pauciflora. The sequence goes on along the minus strand of VMYD01000306.1, from coordinate 256,995 downwards.
CATATGTGTTTTTTTATGTTACATTATAGTTGGACACCCATTGAGGTGATTTTGTGGATATGAGTTTGAAGTCACACCATTATGCTTTTCAGAAGTATATTACAAAGAAGTAATGATCTTAAGGACCTTTAACTTATACTTGTGATTTGAATTGTATGCTTATTCAACTTTGATTTGTAGACAAGCAGAATATGAGCATTTGGAGTTATCATACAAGTCATGAATCAGAATGTTTCTTGTTGTTCCAAAATTGGCAATATAAGTGAAAGGTGTTTCTATACTTAAGAACTGTGTATTATTGAATTTTGACTTCGCAAAATTCTCAAGAAAAGTGGAATATATGATCTTGACATTGATGCAAAATATGATTATAACATGTATGCAAAGAGAGGAATTGTTGTCTCTCACCTCAATTGACAATCAAAGATAAGCGGGAAATACTCAAATTGAAAAGCATGACACTTTAGTATCTCTAGTTTAAAGTACCCATTTGTTATAAATGAAGAAATCATTGAGTTTTATTTTATCGAGGATACAATAAATTTCCTCACAAAGGATATTCCCATGCAGTAAAAGATTGAGATTCAAATGTCATAGCTAGAACTTCAGGCAGATTTGATCTTGTAAGAGAGCTGTCACTCAGGAATTTGGCTAGACCTTTATTAATGCTGGAAATTTAGACATCATATTGCCTTCATTTGAGAGGAGCACAGGTTCAAAAATTTACCAAAATGAGGATATATGGGTGACAAGGTGGTGATGAATAGACTAAGGATGAGCTATTTCTTCAATCTATAAGTAAGTTTTAGTTGATGTACTTTCTTTTTAGCAAGTGGAGACCTGACATCCAGGATGGTAGAAGTGGTACCCATTTGTTATAAATGAAGGAATCATCGAGGTTTATTTTATCAAGGATACAATAAATTCCCTCACAAAAAAATATTCCCATGCAGTATATGGATCATTTTCCAGTCTCTAGAGCAAAAGATTAAGATTCAAATGTCATAGCTGGAACTCCAAACAGATTTCATCTTGTAAGAGAGGTATCACTTGGGCTAGACCTTTATTAAAGCTGGAAATCTAGAGATTGTATTGCCTTTATTCGAGAGGAGCATGGGCTCAAAATTTGTCAAAGATGAGGATATATGGGTGACAAGGTGGTGATGAATAGACTAAGGATGAGCTATTTCTTCAATCTCTGAGTATGTTTTAGTTGACATACTTTCTTTCTAGCAAGTGAAGATCTTACATCGGGGATGGTGCAAGTGGTCTTTGAGTGGAAATTTTATAATTCATAGTTACTTTGGAAAAAGTGATGAGCATAATGGAAGATGTCATCAAAGTATTGCCTTAATAAGGCAGCTAGAGCAAATTTATCCTGACATGACTTGGTTAATGAATCAGCCGGAGTGAGAATTTAGAATTAAAAAAGGTGTGCCAAGGAGTTCTTGTGGTATTTCACAAGAGGAGGTTTAGGGGGGTGGTGTATTTAATACCCATCTGCTATCAAGGTTTTGATGGAAGTGTGAGAGGATCTAAGTGAACAGTGATATAGAAAATGAACTGTCTTGTAAACATATTTGGGACCATACTAGAAGATTCTAGAAAGAAATCATAAATGACTACGCAGGGATTGCTGGTGTGTGAGTCTTGAAGAAAATTGATGTAGATGAGTAATAAATACTCAGAAGAAAGTGACAAGACAATGATTTAGAGATATACCTGAAGAAAACATGTTTTATTGATTGATCAGTTGTCAAAGATGTATGCCACGGTGCAACTTGTTAGTACCCCGGACTGTAAGAGGAAGGAGTCAGGTTCTTATTTCACTGGCCTGTAAACCTGCACAAGTTACCATGGATGGACTCACATGACTTGCAAGAAGAAGCACCATGATGTATCATGCCATGAGCTTAAATTTTTGCCATAGATGAAGCAAGAGCGCAAATTAGTTTAGGCTGGAAATGGGAGGATATTGCTGGTGTGTGAGAGTCTTGAAGAAAATTGATATACATGAATAATAAATACTCACAAGAAAGTGGCGAGACAATGATGTAGATACACACCTGAAGAAAACAAGATTTGCTGATTGATCACTTGTCAAAGATGTAATCCACGGTGCAACTTGCTACTACTCTGGACCATAAGAGGAACGAGTGAGGCTCTTATTTTACTGGCCTGCAAACCAGCATGAGTTCGTCACTTGTTGTCTACACCATAGAGGGACTCACATGACATGCAAGAAGAAGTGCTATGATCTATCATCATAAGCTTATATTGTTGCAATTGATGAAGCAACTATGCAAATTAGCCTAGGCTGGAATGGAGGAAATATTGAGGTATATGGATAGTGATCATGGAGGCTTTATTGCAAAATGGTGATGCCCTATAATGACTAAGTTTCGCCGTAATGGGCCAATGAATAGTGAGGTTTTTGAGTAGACGTTCTACAAAGAGTCAAAAGGATGTTTAAAGGTGAGAAGAGAATAATATGAGCATGGTCTTGGATAATTAAGATCATCATATTTGAAAAGGCAAATTGAAGTGATTATATCTTTTGTTAGGGGATAGGAATTCAAGACAGATCCTGGGCTTTAAAGAGAAATTTAGAATAGAACTGATCAAGACAGAAACAAAACAAATCAGGTGACCTTATATTGTTCCTTTCAAGGGAAACTCAATGATGCAAGATTGAGAATAGTCCCAACCCCTATCTTAACCCCTATCTATGGAATAAGCTAGGTGGTTAACGCAGATTAGGTCGATATTGAGAATGTATAAATGGCATAGATGATCATTTTATGAACCAGTTAGCCCCACCCCAATGTATGATTAGTTGAGTTGAATAAATGTTTTCCATTTTTTTTTTTTGGGGTTTTTGATCAAAAAATGTTTTCCAAATTGACACGAATCTCTTTTATGAATACTACAGATATGTTATCCTATCAAATTTTAAAGCTTGATTTTCTTTATGTCACATGGAAAGGTTGCTACATTTTTGTCAGCAGATTTTACTTAGCTGATCGTTACCTTTCAATGTAAGGTTTGGTGTTTTGGTTCAAAATTTGTCATACATTCTAGGTATTTTCTTTGTTTTGGTGCATTTACATCCATACTTGCTGGATTCTCACGTGGCATTTTTTTTTTAATATGTATAGTTTTTTCCTTCCAAGAAAGAAAGGCATCCATTAGCAGAATGTAGTCAAGGGCACAAAGGAAAATCTATGTTTTCTGCTTGTACTGCTAAGTCTAATTGTATTGCCTTTTAATGGCTCAATTTTGCAGCTCCAACTGTGCAATTGATGTTCAGTTCACATCTGACGAAAAATACAGCAGAGAAATTTGGGCGCCACATCTTGCAAGCATTTGAGTTTGCTCTTGCGTCACCGGTGACAATCGAAATTAGATGTGAGCCAAATAAAGATACAGCAACTGAAGTTAATGCCCCTCTAAGCTTACCTGCACCTACGAACGGTCCATCTCAGATCAGAGACTCCACTGGCATCAGCGGTCAGCCCCATCTTGAAGTGGGTAAAAGTGAAATAGTTGAACTAGAAGCTTCCTCTAGAGAGCTTACGCAAAATGGGCATGTCAATAACAATGTGAAATTTGATCGAAGAGGCTTAGAAGTAGCTTCCCACGTGAATTTGCCACCTTCATTCCCGGAAAGAGTAAAATCTAGTGAAAGGAACCCAGGCCAGAGCATTGTGAGAGGCAAGGTATCCCTTGCACATGTGATACAGCAAGCTGAAGGATGCTCACAGCGTAGTAGCTGGTCAAGACGCAAAGCAGTTTCCATCGCCGAAAAGCTTGAAGAAGAGAATCTGTAAGTGTTGTGCTTCTTTTATGTTCAGTGAAAATCTACATTTATCTTTTTCCCTGATTGAAGTTTGTTTCCAAATTACTTGGTTTCACTTGCTGAATTGGCAGTTGCCAGAATAGGATGTACGTTGGAATTCTTTATTTGAAAAACAAGAAGAAATGAATTTGCCAAATAGGATGTACTTCTGTGTCCCAGTTGCCAAAATGGAATGTACGATAGATTTTTTGCTTTTTGCCAAAACTTTTTAGAACTAGATATTTTAATGACCAGTTCGTTTCATATGCCCTTAAAGAAAATGCAGTTTCAAATGGCAATGTTGTGATTTGAGTTGTGTGCGGAACCATTTGATGAAATGTATAGTTTGGGGGTACAATGTCTGCAGCTATACTGTTGATATACTGTTGCTATACTGTTGATTGATGGGAAAGCATGATTTCTCGACATTGCAGGAGACTTGAACCGAGGTCTAGAAATTTGCTTTGCTGGAAAACATCTAGAGCAACTCGTAAAAAGGTAATGATCGATAGACTTGATTCTGTTTGTATTTCCTTTGATGGTGGGGTAATAAACATCAAACCTCTTCAGTATTTGTGATGCACATATTTAGTCCATTTTATTTATATCTTCAAGGATATGAAATTGTGACTGAGGTGGCATTGAATAGTAGATAAATGGAAACTATCCCAACTCAACCGTCACTGAGTACCTTGTATTTTTAACACTTATTGGGAATATTAGTAGAAGGTAATGACACGGTTTAAAAGCAAATCCAAAAGCATAAACTCATTGGGATATGGTTTGTTGCAATTTGTTGTTTGTAATTGTGAGTTGTGTACATATGATTATTTCTCATAGAATTATGAACCGGCTATCTGTCTATGAGTGTTAACTTATCTATTGAGGGAATCTACATCTTTTCACTCCTGTTATGAACAAGACAATTAAGCAAGGGGATCGAGTTTCTAGAGTTACTAGTCTTGTCCATGGGCGGAACATGCTGCAAGTGCTTTAGTTTTGACTGAAGTTACACTAGCTTACTGTGGTACTTACTCATCTGTTGCATTTGCAGCTCTCTCGCTTGAAAATTAGAACGAGGAGGCCACACGCGCTGCTGAAGCTTGTTACCTGTGGGAGGTGTCTATCAAGTAAGTCTTCGAGATAATTGATTGGGAATGCTTGGGATGTAAAATTTGTAGCTGCCTTCAACTCATTAAAATCTACAAGAATTTTCTGCTAGTTTCAAAGTCGATTTTATTAGTCTTTGTCTGTTTAGATTGAATAATAAGGTGAGGTATATTGACTGGAAGTTGTAGGAACGGAAATTATTAGCTCAGTTTATTTTTAATGAATTTCATTAATTTCATCTTTTCCTTGCGAGTTTGCTTTTCAATCGTTTCTTTTCTACTTTCAATTCTTTCTTTTCTTTTATACCATTCTTACATGATTGGAGATAAAAGAGACATTTGCAGACGCGTATCATTAAGGTCACACAGAGATGAACTTGTTATTAACATATATGATAGTCCTTAAAGAGTGCAGTTATACCAATATGAGCTTTATCTCCAGATGAGTGGTTTATCACGTTGAATGTATGGCATTGATTATGTAAATACTTTGAGTAAAGATACACTCGAGATGGCTCCTGAATTTTTGCATAGATAGTTGGATACCTGTACATTTTATTAAGTTCCAAAGGTTTTCTTCCCAGTCTGTCCTTATCTGCCAGAATGGAGAAAGAGAAATTAAGCAGCAGAAAATATAATAATGTCTAGAGTGTAAGTCACTACTCCAATCCTTGGAATGTAGAGATACGCTCAGATAGCATATTGTAAAATATTTACAGAGGCTCGCCAGAAAATCCTGGGAAACTTTTTTACAAAATTCGCCACTCAAAGCTCCAGTAGATAAGGACCACTTTGATGGTTAGTACCATTTACTTCTTAGTGTCTGATGGTGATGACACAGATCTAGTAAAGTAGAAGGTGGTGATGATACAACGAACCTAAGAATAAAGGTAGGTGCGACCTTGACGCCACTCGAAGCACCTTCTTATTTTTGGGATAGGGTTCTCAATTTGTAACTATGTTTTTTCTTCTTCGTATAAGCCTTCTATGATGATCAAAATTGCATTTAAACCATATACCAATGTGGATGCATTCGATCATTCATGCACAGTTGCATGCTCAGTGTTTTGGAAGGGGGAAGGTAAATCGTTCAAAGGACAAGTCGAGATGGCTCAGGCTGTTTCGTGGAAGTCAGTTGTTGATAGTTGTGTACGGAAAACACCACTATCCCATGATTTTGGTTTCCTCTAAGGTTATTATTAGTCAGATCTGTGGCTGTCTTTCATGCATTTTTTGTCTGAATTTGCGGTTGTATGATGCTATGTGGTACTTAATAGGCCCTTCCTATAATTTTTCCAGTCTTATGTGATTTTGGTATATATGAACAGTAAGTGTAGACTAAACACACCATCTGGTATTCTGGCTTTGGTTTTTCTTGCACTTTGTTGTGGATCATTCTTGTGATCTGTTAGTTGATTGATGTTTGGAACACAAATTGGACTTCTTCAATTATGAGTTATTCTGAGGAAAACATCACATGTACCATGGTTTCAATGTTGTTAACACTGGTTTCCCTTCTAGTGGGCACAAATAATCCTCACTGGGTCATGTTCTGTCTTTCCCAAGCATTTGGTTTTCACTGTTTTCTGTGTGGACTTCTTAGTCTGCGAAGTGCTGACATTTAAAAGTAGAGGTGGCGACTGCTCATTCCATTGGTTAAGCACGGTACCTGCTACCAGCCTGACACAAGAATCCGTTTTTGGTCCCTTGTCATTGGTTTCATAAATCAGGACTTAATCAAGCCCTGTGGTTTATTGAATACGCATCTGAAAACAGAAGCAAAGTGGGGCAATAACCATGATTCTTTTCTGCTACATCTATGTAAAATTTCTTAGATGGTTACAGTTGGGAATTATATTCAGTCAAATGTCCTTCAATATCCTTTTCATCGAGAAAGCATTTCTCCTTGCTGCATTATCGTCTTCCGAGCTTATGTGATGCATCTAGAGTCCATGTTTCTGGCCCACGACTTTGCGACTATTATCTCCTGTTCATAGGATTGTGCATTCCAATGAAGGTTGGAGTGGCTTTGAAGACTAGCAAGGCAGTAGTCTTTTAGATGACGTTAGCTGCCCTATTGTCAACTCGTTTGCTTTCAAAGTTGTGTGTAGCTGTGGGATACTAACCACTTCCGAAAGTAACATGCACGAATATTCACCTCACCAAAATAGTGGAGACTGGTACTTTCAGGCCCCGGGAGTGCCGAACCAATCCTCAAATAGTCCAAAGGTCTTCCATTCATGTGTACATTATTGGCTAAGCTTTGTTCAATACAAAAAAGCACGTCTCTTTTCTTTCAGAATTTTCTGTTCTTAGAAATCTTGCTCTTGGTAAGCTTGCTATCCGTAACGAAAGACCTCGCTGTCCTTGTTGTTTCGGCGAGGACAGGAAAGACCTTCTAAAGAAACTTCAAGTGGTCGGATCTACCGAAACAGGGTGCGCAAACCCCATTTGGTTCATGTCCTTCAACAGGGTTCCTAATGTCGGTTCTTCGTTATTATGAAACAGAGAAGGAGAGTGATGTGATCACATGAGTAGAGCCCTGAGAGGCATCCCAAAACAAGACCAGAACATATGTAGGTCATAACGGGGTTATAGAAGGAGCCGAAACCCACGACCATGTATGCTCATATGGCCAACAGCAAGCCACAGGAACAGAATAGAAACTTGCACGCAGCATGATCATCAATCCCCAGCCTTATCTCTTGGACCACTGTTGTCTAGATGAGACCTACATGTGTTTTTGTCGCCCTCTTCCCTGACTCTGTTCAAACGGCCTTTCATCAACATCACCCAGCTGGGGTTCTCTATCCACTTGTGGGACAATGTCCATACTACTCTGCTACATCTGGTCTCTCTGTCCCTCAATGTCCATTGAAGCCTCCGACTGAATTGATCACCTGGAACAGTGTAGGGATTAGATTTCATTGCGGTGGTTGGATCTGGTGAGACCAATATAATATTCCATGCCGATCGCAACCCGTGTGGAGCAGAGTTGTGTTAAGTGTGCTCGTTGATCGATTGGTCCACCCCATGAGGGGGGTCCTTAAAACTTATAGACATAGATAGGCTGGATTTTGTACTTAGGCCACGGTCCGTAGCTACGGACGGTAGGGGCGAGCGGTTCCATCTGGAAATTACCCAAAGGAATCTAGAACCTACTCTATGTACTTCGGAACTTGCCTTGTCATAGATTTTAGGGTCTATCTAGGTACCGACCAATTTCCCTTTTTCTTTTTTAGTTTCATTTTTAGTTAAGCAAAATGAAAGTGAATACAACAATAAAAATTAAAGTATGATGAATACATAAAATAAAATAAACAATAAAAAATTCAAAATACGTGAGATAAAACCTTAATTATAGAACTTAAGTTCTCTGTCATTCATGAAACATTGGTCCAAATTCTAACTAAGAAACCTGTGAATGCTGAAAGACGTGCTTGAAAGTTGAGAGTCCTTTTCTTTAAAAGGTCGATGGGGCTTTTAACTCTGTGGAGAGCCCTTGATTATCTTGGATGAGGTTGGGGAGTTAGTTCATAAATCAGTCATCATGGTAAAGTGTGACTTAAGAGAACATGCTATGTTGAAGTATGATGTATGTGAAGATGGTTGAGCATTTATGCTTCTAATTTCTGTACATATCAGTAGCTGGTTATATTGTACAAAATTTTTATAAAAGCAAGTGAATTACTCAATTGAAATGGAGAAGTTCCTGTCCCAGCTCGCGGTCCCTAGACCAGGAATTGGAGATTTCTGAAATCACCGGTCTAGTTCTCCGGTTCCCAATTCTACCCTAAAATCATGCTCACCCCTTATAGACGGAGGTTGATAGTCTATACAAGCTGTTTGTTGAACCTGTGAGATACGAATGTTGTTGAGAAAATTCCTTCCAAATATATGAAAAGTCTACGAGAAAATTCCTTCCAAATATATGAAAAGTCTACGAGCCACACAAGATTCTTAGACTAGAAAAGAGTTCCCTTTGAAGAAAACGACCAATGTCCCGAACCATCGAATCTTCAACGCCATTGGCCGACGGCCGACGAGCTCCGGAATGGCGCCATTTCATACTCGAACCGACAATCCAAGCGTAAGAGCCTACCTACGGCATGTTAAAGATTGAAATCAGCACGACCATCAGCATGCAGCTAATCCGACGGCGACGTCATCCCCAAATCCTCTCCCGAGAAAGTCAGCTCGTTCATGCAGAAGGGTGAAGACCAGGAAAGCGAGAGAGAGGGCCGGCCCTGCGGTAGGTCAAACGTTCATCAAATCGAGACGCGCACGTTGCCACCAGCGAGAACGCGCGAGAGAAAATCAAAGAAGGTGCGCGTCCTTCACGTACGTGGAACAAGGGAAAGGAAAGATCAAATCAACGTTTCGATGCGACGTGCCCTGCGCAACGGGCTACGGAAATTTCCAAAGAGGGAGGGCAAAAGGGACGGGGGGGAAGGGACGGGTTTGTCAACGGCGCGCCGTATGAACTCCAGGAATTTTGTGGCGAAAGCAGCTTAACCATCTTGACCGGGAAGCTCTCTCTCTCTCTCTCTCTGTTTAGTCACGCTTTGGGATCCTCGTGGTCGGTCGGTAAGTGTGCGTTGGGATGGAGATTGAAGTCGAAAGATGCTTTGCTGCCGGAAGGGGACAAGGAGGAAGGCAGGATGAGTTGATTTTCTTCAGGAATTTGTAAGAAGAAAGGTGCTTTTCTCTTGGGTATATGTTACGCCCCCCGAAAGTTGTTGACATGACATGCCACCTTAGGCGATAATACCACAAGAATTTTCAAATTTATGTCCCGTAATATATCTGATCCAGACTCATTTTTACATCACATCAATATGTGTCGACACTCTCGTGCATTTTCCATGATAAGTCTCCACGCTAGATCCTCCATGCTAGAGGATGGCATACTAGTGGAAGATAAAATTTGTCTATAAAATACTATTTTGGGATTTTTCGTGAGAGGAAACATAGTTTGGGTAAAATGTGGCATGGAGTACTGGTTTGAGAATTTGTGTTTGATGAAAATTAGGTTGGGATTAACATGTCATGGAATATCAATTTGGAATTTTTTACTGATATTTACACTTTTTGAAGATGGTATAGTATAAATTTATATCATATTTCAATGCAGAATTTTTTTACCCCTAAAGAGTTTTTATAAAATAAAATAAAAATTAGAAAAAAGAAATAGAGGGACCTGGGTGCGCCCCTTCTGTTCTATGAAATGTTGGTTAAATTATTATTTTTTATTCCGACCCAGAAGAGTAGGAACAAAAAAAGATTAATTAAGTATCATTGATCTTCCATTACCTTCTGGATTTTAATCTCTAATTCATTTTTTTTTAGCTAATATTCTTGTTCGAATAATTCATCTCTGATTGACGAGAAGACTCCCCTATTATAAGTTTTTTTTTATTCCTTAGCAATGTCTTGTCTGGTAATATAAAATTGTAACCTCAATTTTCAAAATGAAAATTACATTTCTCACCCATTACTTTGGTTTAGTTACATTTCTATGCTTGTTGTAGAAGCTTTGATTCTTTCTAAGTGAGCTATGACCACGCTACAAGGACAATTCTGGAGACGGGCTCATTCCTTCATCTTATTTTTCTATTTTTATGTGCTTGGAAAAGCTCATTTTCAGATCCGTTTGATACAAAATCACCTTACGAAAATTTCCAAGGCATTATTACAATTAAAAAAAATCCGAATGTCCCTTTTTATCATGGGAAACACACTTCCGAGGATTATTTGTCCATATTGCCTTCCAACATAAATAGCTATTTTAGAAAATATGAATTTGTATCATCAGACATATTTTCGAAAATGGAAATGACAAAAGATACTTTTGTGCGCTCGTGCCTTTTTTAGCTTCGACAATAGCAACTATGGCAATGGACAACCATTTTGCAGATTGTGACACCATCGGTAGCCTCATGACGAGGTTGTCCAAGGCACCGCCTACACCACCGAAAGGGAGAGAGAGAGGAACAGGTTCTACAGCCATTCCTTCATACTAGTGGCGGAGAAATTCCCCAACGGTGAGCAGGGCAAGTAATCGGATGTTAAACAATTGTGACACCATTGGCAGTCTCGTGACGAGGTTGTCCAAGGCACGCCTACACCACCGAAAGGGAGAGAGAGAGGAACAGGTTCTACATCCATTCCTTCATACTAGTGACGGAGAAATTCCCCAACAATGAGTAGGACAAGTAATCGGATGTTAAACAATTGGGTTGCGAGGATCGTATGGTGACTGACTTACAGAAACTAATGCTACATTTTCGTAAATATATATAAAGAATTGTTCACAATCGATGATGTATTTGAATTTTCAAAGTTGCAATTGAAAAGTTGATATATGTTTCTGAATATTCAATTTTTATTTTTATTTTTTTTGCTTAGAATTTTAGAAAGTATCGATGGTAACATGTTCCGCGTGCTGCCCTATCACGGCTGACCCGGCCTACGCTGAATACAGTTGGTGCCGGCACCTACTTGGAAACCGCCGGACAGCGATGTGGTCTTAGTCATGCATGCGGCGTCGTCATCCACAAATGCATCCCACGGCACCCAAACCCTCCACGTCACTTCTCTCTCTCTCTCTCTCTCATTTTCCCATTTATAATACAAATAATTCATGTCACAATATACAATATGATTTCCAAACTTTATTGTATTTAATATGACCTAAACTTTACTGCAACGTGCAACGTATATGTATAATTCAGCTCAAAGATCACATCAAACAAAATAAAAATTCAAAGATCACATTGCACGTTGGAATAAAGTTTAAGGGTCACTGAAAAATTAAAAGCTTAGGAATTGCATTACACATTAAAACTAAAGTTCAAGAACCTTTTGCGTCGTTACCGCTTTTGTAAATGTTGTGTTACATAGTTTAGATTTATTTTACGATTAATAATACGAAAAACTCCAAATCATTCCATTCATACATATCATGTCAAGAAGAAAAAGAAACCCCAACTTTAATTTCTCATATTATATTTACTACAAACTAATATTCATGTCACAAAAAGTTTGGGGTTGTAGTAAATTTTTTCACAACTCAAGAGGGCTCCTAATGCAATATTAGCAGATTTTAAAGGATGTCCTGATAAAAAAAAATTAGTGATTTGAGATTTTTTTTACAACACAAAAATTAGGTTTGATATTTCTCGTCTATACCCCCAATTAATTCAGAGGAAATACGGCAAGGGTGTACAAATTTAGGATTTTTTTGGGGTGATATTAGCTCTTTTTAAAAAAAAAATCCAAATGGGAAAAAGGAAAAACCGTGGGAATTGGCCAATGGGGGCACCGCTTTCGACAAAAAAAAATGGGGGCAGCGTCGGGGACCGTTCTTCGCTTTGACCTTTTCCGTTGACTGGTGCGACGTGGCGCGACCGCAGCGGGCCTGCATTGCCGGGAAGTTAAGGGGGACAAAGTACCGTCGGCCCACGAATAGGAGAAAGCCACGTGGGCCTTTTACGCCTTCGCAATCGGCCGGACGCGTGAAGTCGTCGACGTATGCGTCGACCGCTTTGCCACGCGTCCCATTCGTCGACACGTGGCACGGTCTAGAACCTTCGCCAACAACTGGATTTTGTGGGGGTCCTTGTTTTTTCTTTTTCCCTCCCTCCCTTCATGTGCATGCCTTGTCTAATTGAATCCAAGTACAAGGTATCTAAAAATTATGAAAAAAATAAAAATAATTGCATGCGAATTTGACAAGTCAAAGTTTGCGTTTGCGAAACCTTTTTATGCGTTTGGGATTAAAAAAAAAAAAATCTAGGTGCATGTATCGCAAAATCTAAATTAAGAAAAAAAAGAAAAATTCTGCTGACTATCCGATCTTAATTAATTTTAAATGCGACACGAGAAATTTCTAAAGGTCGTAACATCCGAGTCGTATCGTTTTGGATTTATGTATGAGCTATATTGTTTTGGAATCCAACATGTAATGTCAACAAAATTTTCTTGACCAATGGATTTACTAGTGAGCTATTTATTCTTCATGACTATCTATGAATTTATTTTTTCACTTTTGTCTTGATCTTGTTTTTTCTTTTGGTGATTGGAGTTCCATTTCATGGGTTTTCAGCCGACGCGGTATGTCAATTCCATAAAAATCATCCATCATTGACAATGTGGAATTCAAGCTCAGTAATATCTGATATTTTATAATTTTTTTTTTAAAAAAAAACCTGATTTTTTCTATTTCCTTCCTCGTTTCTCTATATCCTCATCGTCGATCATTTTGCACACGCCAACCATCATGGCATTGTTATCCTAAATGTCACACCATCAATTGTCGCCGACATCTCTCCGACAGACCTCCAATGGAGGTCACGACCGACCGTGCAACCTGCTTTTGATGAAAGTGCTTGAGCTCAAATTTGGGTCAAGCAACCTCGAGCTCGAGTGCCACGACCTCCCATCCGAGTCGCATGACATCAAATGTGGGGGTCACGCACCTCAATCGCAAGCGGCAACCTCCATTAATGGCAATTCTTGAGCTCAAACTCTAGGTCGCGCAGCCTTGGATCTGAGTCGCGTAGCCTCTAATTTGAGTCGCATGGCCTCAAATGTGAGGTCACTCACCTCAATCGCAGGTGGCAACCTCTATCAATAAAAGTGGATCATAGGGCATGGAATGAGAGAAAAAGAAGAGCGAGTGTATGTGTGTAACAAGCGAGTATAGAGATGGTGTGTAAAAACTCGATCTGATTGAGGGGTGGGAAGCAATCGACGTGGAGAAAGGGCCCAAGGCTTGACTCTTGGCAAACTTTTAAAATGCTAAAGAGGGCATGATTGAACTAAATTGTGTACCAAACATGTGAAAAAGCCTCCTAGAATTTTATATATATAACTAGAATTAACTTACAAGAAGTCCATTTTGACATAATAGTCTCTGATATTAAACATGTTGAGATGAATGCACTACCGAGATGGATGACATCCTATGAAAGTGCCTACTTGTTTGCTAAAAGACAAAACCATGTGACTTGATATGAAACGAATTAAGGTAGACAAATACCTAGTGAGCTAAAGTAGGAGTTTGTCTCAATATAGTATCAGAGCGAACCCTCTCCTATAGGTGTGTGATTTAGAGATGAACTCGTGGAAGCTAGCAAGCCTATAACTTTAAGTCAAATCTCAATTTTGCTCTGAGCGTTTTTTTTTTGTCTAAAAAAAATCCCAACTTTAAGCTCGGTCAGAATCTAACTTTAAGTCACATCCCACGTTACTGATATGAATTCGTTACATACGTAAAAATGTCATGTTAACCAACTAATGGTGAGTTTTGGATAGATGGTTAATGGAGATAGATTTGAAACTAGATTGAAAGTGAGTGATTAGTTCATGAAAGATTTGGGATTAGAGTTAAAGTCAGTGATTTTTTTTTTTAAATATAAAAAGATTCATGACAAAATTAGGATTAGATGTAAGGGGATTAGGCCTACTAATAACAAGCTCACTTCTACCAAAAAGTTTATTTTAGCAAAGCGATCCCTTGATTATAAGTATAAGTCAGTGCTTCTTATGGGATATTAAAAAGCTTGAGATTGATAACTCTCCCCAATAAAACTCCGTGATTTTTAATTATATTAACCAACTATAATTACTTGTAATAGCAGAATAAACTCAATAAATGTCGGATATTTTTTGAAGGCCACCGTGATACACATCGCTTGTAAATTCTTTCTTTTTCCCCCCCTGAAAAATCCATATTTACTCAAAGTGAATAACTTTTCTAAAATACTGGAGAGATTCCTTTTTTTTTTTTTATTGGATTTTTCTTTTCGTCCACTTGTTTTTTGGATTTTGTAAGTCGGAAGCAAAGCTGCAAAAATTGCCGTCGCCCACTCTCCACTCAAAAAAAATAAAAAATAAAAAAAGGAAAAATGAAACCCCTTGACCGAAGTAATGTGCGAGTTCGATGACCTCTAGCTGTCCACGCGCCTAAACAGTGCGTGGGGTCCCCCTCTTTTGCTTTGTCAACGCTTCAAGCAAAATCCAACGTTGGTTTTACTTTATATTTTTCCAAGGTAAAATAGGCAAAAAGGTAATCAACCACACTCCACTCGCGTCTGAAGATAGCGCCAAACTTTCATCAAATGATATCATCATTTCGACATTGAAAATTAAAAAGAAAAAAGAAATTCAAAAAGTCAAACTTGTGGTTTAAAAAAAAAAAGAATTTTTAAAATCATGGGCCTGTGTGATTGAATTTTGACTATCTAGATTAGTCGTTTCGATATTCCGTATGCTAAATAATAATAAAGTTCGGAACGTACGAGACGAGGTATTACACAACCTCGTTAGTATCGCACCTAGAAATTTATTAACTTCGATCATCAATTCAAAGTCAAATCTTGGCATTCATTGTAGGGTCAATCATATTTTGGATGCTTGATAGCCATCTTGCTCTTTAGGATGCTTAATATCGTAAGACATAATTTGGTCTAATTTGAGTGTAACGACAAGATCCATAGCTAAAATTGGAGATTTCAAAAGTATGCAACGCGATCACATGTGATTGAAAATTGAGAGCATATTGGCTATTTGATATTTTGGTTTAATACCGAGGAGGCATATTATCAATCACTTTGATGCAACAATAAATGTCATAAATAGTCTTTAAACTTTAGCCCAATATATAAAGTGCAATATTGTTTTCGAACTCTATTTGTTCAACGCAGTCCATAAATTTCTATACATGTTTAATCAAATTTTCGATGTTGTCTCTAAACTTACATTAATGGAAGAACGGAATCGAACATTTTCACATAATTTATAAACTGAATCAGACATGTACTGAAAGTCTGGAGACCATAAGAAATAAATTAAAAATTCAAGGACGTCATTGCACGTTCGGCCGAAGTCAACAAATCATATCGAACAAATTTAATGATTATATTGCCATTATCACTTGTCGTTATTATAATTTATTGTTGGAAAAATGAGAGAGGTGGGATCCGGCGGAGCGGAGGGGAGGGGAGGATGTCGATGAGAGAGAGAGAGAGAGCGGGTGGGAAAATGAATGGACATCATCGTCCTCGTCAGTCCCCATCACCATAACCAGAGAAGAGGCTGCTTTGGAAAGTCAGCCTTCCGCCACCTTCTCTCTCTCTCTCTCTCTCTCTTCTCTCTCTTCTCTCTCTCTCTCTTCCCTCTTCGGAAACGCGCAATGCATCCGCCTTTTCTCTCTGTGCTCTCTCCCTTTCCTTTTTTTAATAATAATCATGCTTTTTCCGGGGCCTTGACTTGATAAATCCAAAGCCTCTTTCGCCTTTCACTCCCCGAAAGATTCAATTCAACTCCCCCTTCATCTCTTCTCTCTCTCTCGTCTTCTTTCTGGCCGCCTAGTCCACCAAACCTCATCAGCGACAAACAGCAAAGCAATACGAGAGTAAGCGTTTCGGTTCTTGGCTATCCTATCGACCCCCTTGTTCTTTGCCATTGTTGGGTTCATTCTTTTCTTGGCCGGAAATCGCGGGCTCCCCAGGGATTCGAGGGTACTATTGATTCTGGGTCAATAATTGCAGAATAAGGATCGTTCTTGATTCTTGATTCTTGATTCTTGATTCTTGGTGGGTTAAATTCTTTTTTCTCAAGATCTGGTCCTGAGCGACAGTAAGGGAGCGTAGAGCGAAAACCCTCCGTACCCATCTCGCGGGAGGTGGAAATTGTTTGACGATTTTGTCGAATTTCGCGTCTTTTGATATCGAGAAATGGCGACGGCGGCGATTTTCTCGTCGCTCAGGCGGCGGAGGTCGCCCTGCTTGGAGGCTTTCTTGGCCCCGGTGGACCTCAGCGACGTGGCCCTCATACAGACCCTCGCGTCGATCTCCAGCGAGCTGGTCTCGTGCCACACGAGCAAATCGCTCTTCTTTCAGCGCAAGAATTCGCGGTCCTTGGTCCGCAAGATCGAGGTCTTCGTGGTGCTCTTGGAGTTCCTGAGGGATGGGAGGTCGGATTTGCCTTCGGCCGCGGTCCTCTGCTTGAAGGAGCTCCATCTGTTGCTGTACCGGTCGAAGATATTGCTCGATTACTGCGCGGAATCGAGTAAGTTGTGGCTCTTGGTCCAGAATCATTCGATTTCGGGTCATTTCCACGATCTGAATCAGGAAATATGCACGCTCTTGGATGTTTTCCCGTTGAAGAACCTCGAATTGAGCGAGGATGTCAGGGAGCAACTTGAGTTGTTGCAAAAGCAATCGAGACGGACCCGGTTTTATGCCGATAACCATGATGAGGAGCTGAGAGTTCAGCTCTTCGCATTTCTGAATGAGTTCGAGAACGGGCGGATTCCTAATCCAGTTGAGCTGCGGGTCTTCTTCTTGGATAGTTTGGGCATTAGCAACGCAAAAAGTTTTAGGGCCGAGATTGATTACTTGGAGGAACAGATTATGAATCATGAAGGGGACATCGAGCCTCCGGCTTCAGTCCTTCAAGGTTTCGTCGCGCTTACCCGCTTTTGCAGGTTTCTTTTGTGCGGGTTTGAGGAGGACGATGTTGGAATGAGATGCGGAAATATGAAGAAACAGAGGAAAGGGTTGATCACGCAGGAAATTGCTGATACCTTCGTTACAGTTCTAAAGGACTTTTGTTGTCCAATATCGTTGGATTTGATGCAGGACCCAGTTATCATCTCGACAGGCCAGACGTACGATCGGAGATCGATATCCAGATGGATGGAAGAAGGGCACTGTAACTGTCCCAAGACAGGGCAAATGCTTGCTCACAACCGTCTTGTCCCGAACCGAGCATTGAGGAACTTGATTATGCAGTGGTGCATAGCTCATGGTGTCCCCTATGACCCCCCAGAGATGACAGATACATCAGCAGAAGCTTTTCCAGCGGCTTCGCCTGGCCAAGCCGCCCTTGAAGCTAATAAAGCCACTGCAAAACTTCTTGTTGACCAGCTGGCAAGTGGGCCTCAGGGTGCGAGGACAATCGCTGCCAAAGAGATCCGATTGTTAGCTAAGACAGGGAAGGAGAACCGAGCTTTCATTGCCGAAGCTGGGGCGATTCCCCATTTGCGGGAATTGCTCTCATCTCCGAGTCCCATTGCCCAGGAGATTTCCGTCACAGCAATGCTCAACTTGTCGATCTATGACAAGAACAAAAGCAGGATCATGGATGAGAGAGGATGCTTGCAGTCCATTGTGGATGTCTTAAGGATTGGCCGAACCACAGAAGCGAGGGAAAATGCTGCGGCAACATTATTCAGCCTCTCAGCTGTTCACGACTATAAGAAGAGAATAGCAGATGAGGGCAATGCAGTTGAGGCCCTAGCAGGACTCTTGAGAGAGGGGACGCCCAGAGGAAAGAAGGATGCCGTTACTGCTTTGTTCAACCTCTCAACGCATGTGGAAAATTGCCTTAAAATGATCGAGTCGGGGGCTGTGAATGCACTGGTGGCCGCCTTGGGGAACGAGGTGGTTGCAGAGGAAGCTGCAGGCGCATTGGCCTTGATTGTTAGGCAGCCAATTGGGGCGGAAGCAGTCGGAAAGGAGGATTCAACCATCTCGGGTTTGATTGGGATGATGCGGTGCGGGACCCCAAGGGGCAAAGAGAACGCAGTTGCAGCATTGCTCGAGCTCTGCCGGACTGGTGGCTCTGCTGCCACGGAGAGAGTGGTGAAGGCACCGGCTTTGGCTGGCTTGCTGCAGTCTTTGCTCTTCACAGGAACGAAAAGGGCGAGGAGGAAGGCGGCATCGCTAGCAAGAGTATTTCAGAGGTGCGAGAACGCGTCATTACACTTTGGAGGTTTGGGTGTGGGATATGCATTCGTGGGAAACTCTGCCGCGAATAGGGATTCGGGTTTCGGCAACGACGTCTCGGTACGGATGTCGATCCCTGTGTCCGTTTTGTAGCAGTAATAATGGAGCTCTTGCTATCTTCCAAGTTTTCTTATTCTTGTTCATATATACGAAATTCTTTTATTGAAATATAAAGTTCATGAGAGGAATCATAGCTATATCACTATATGGCAGAAACATTTTGCTCTTGATGTGTTGGATCTTTCCATTCTCAATCCCTGCATCTGTGGGGTTTTGTATGCTGTTTATTTACATGGTCGCGATCGATCATCTGCCGGGCGTAAGAGCTAGGATATTCCATGTCGAAATCATCGTTGTCTCGGCGATAGAGTTTATCATGAAAAGGAAGGTATCTGCACTTACTCGGTGTTCTAGTTCTCGAGCTTGGCTCTAGAAGAATCGGTAACATACAGTTCGGGTTAGACATTCGGCTTCGTTTTAGTTTTCCGCATCCATAACCAAGATGAATAGAACGGAGATGGTACTGTTGGAAAGCTGATTCAGGATATCACCTCGTCCAGAATGTCCATCGAGGCCAGACTAGTAAGAGGGTGGTTGGTTGAGGACAGGAAGGAACTAAATTAACATTCTACGGGAAAGTTCTTGCATATCATTGACTTATTCAACATTTCTGATGATTTTCCTGGAAAATGGAACGCTTCTGGTTCAAATTTTCTCATTGCTCGCTCAGCTTTCTGGGAAATTTCCCCTAATAGGAGCATCCTTCAGTCCTCTATTGCCACCAAGCGCGGAAAATTTTGGCATCGTCAGTCGCACGCTTTCTCCAATGGTCAAAACAAAACTGTGCTTGCGTTGGGAAAAAAGGAGGGTCGACACCATCCAATGGTTCTCTGCTTTTTCCATTGTCAGAACCCACCAAAAGCGTATCGAACCTGCTCAGTGAGAAACGCTACTTTAGGAAGATTCGTGGCAGGGGCAAAGGCGAGGAGATTTTCTTTTTGATGGGGTTTCGATTTTCAAGATGTGATAAAGTTGGATCCGACGAAGGCGTTGCTTCGTTTGGATTCCTGAGTGTGCTTGGCACTTTGCTTGCCATCATGTTCTGCCCGCAAAGAGGCGCAACATGTATGGCTCCCTGTAGAAAGGTCAAGCAAAATCTCCAACTTTCTTTTGTGTCCTCCTCCGCCTTCTGCGCATGTTCGATTTCCCATTTTATCGAGAATAGCAAGAATTCTATACCTGGATGATCCGCCCCCATTTTTACTCGCGTTTTACTTGATTAATGGGTACTTATTCGCATGGAATTTATCGACCTAAGGTACTTAAGATGGGCTTTCTCATCATAAAAGGTTCATGATTGAGCATTTTCTTTGATTTTTTTAATGTTTCTCAAATGATTTTATTTCCTCAATTTTGTATTGCCTTAACTAGCAATGGCGGTTAACTACGGGGGTTTACTCCATGGAAGGGGGAGGTGGGGGTTCGAATCCTTACATTCTCGGGAGTTGGGGTGAAGACGATTTAGTTTCAAATGTGAGTTTCAACTCATACGTCCTGCAAGGAGGCAAAGCACAAGTCTGAAAGTGAGAATTAGAGTAGGAATATGGTAGGACCGACAAAAAAAAAAAAAAAAACTAGCAATGACGGTTCAATTAAAATTTGTTGTTTTGAAATACCAAAAGCAAGCATGGCATCGTTATGAACATAAAGTCCCAAAGTCCCCGGTACAACCTATGAAGGCAAGGCACATTTATGTACTAGGCCAAGAACGGCACGGTCGCTTCTCTAAATGGGCTTGGCCCGACTCGACATGGCGCCAAGGCCATTGCTAGCTATAACACTTCTTTTTACTCCCTTTATGTTATTTTCTTGTGGGGTTGGTGCTGCACTAGCAACTTCTTTGGACGTTATTAGTGTTTCTTCCTTCTTACTTTCTCTATCATTCATAATATTGATACTGACATTTGAGGACTACATTGAGCGATCCTGACCAATGCAGTTGATGGTGATGAAAATGCAAATCGTGCAACTTACTTCTATACTTGATCGATCAAGTGCTCATGTTAATTGAATATGAAATTATGAAAAACATATCAAATCGCACGGATAATGTGAAAATCTTCATTGATAGCTTTCTCATCGTTTCTTGTTGGAAGGGTCCTCCAGTGGTTCGGTAGTCTCGGAAGTTGGACCCAAATTGGAGTGAGGTGGGGGGCCAAGCCTCTCCATGATTGAGCCATGGTACTTCAATGGATCAAAATTAGGCAGAAGGTGGAGGGGAAGAAAAGGAAGAAAAAAAAATAGAAGTGGAATCACTATTGATCCACACACCTAACACATCATTGGATAATGTCATAAATTGACAATCTTGTGATGATACGTGGACCAGCATCTTGGCAAATTGAGAGCTCATCCCAAGTGGGGAACTTAACTAGTTGGATGTCATGATGGCTGGACATGATTAAGAAGGGGAAAGGAATGCATGATTCTTGTTTGATCACTAATAGTGCATAACAGTCTCCATCCCATCTTGGGATTTCATGCACTATGGTTGAATTGTAGTATTTGCAGTTTTTAAAATTGAGGAAAATGGGGTTGGGGGGTGGGTTTAAAGAGACTGCGTGCCAAGAAATGAATTTTGGATATGATCAAGACTGCCCAACTTGATTGTGATGGGGTCCCAAACTGCTATTGACACCTCAGGATTAGGTGGGAAGATTGGTGATTCTTTATGCCCTTGGTAGGGCTGAGGAACCTGTAGGCATTGGACATTTGTTTCCATGGAAATTCATATACCCCCAAAAATAGTTTTTTTTAAACTCTCTAGGGGACCCAGAACTTTGATGAAATAGTAAATATGGAAAAATAATATGGGGTAAGGTGGATGCAGGTTCACTTTGTTCTAAGTTCATGCCACACAAAGTTGAATTGATGAGAACTTAACTACTCTTCGGGCGGTTTAGATAATTTGATAGGGACATGAAAGATGGTCGATGATTTCACGATTTTCTAGGCTAATAACTAATAAGCAGAGGGGAGACGATAAGATAGATGACAACGTAAAACCCTAGTCAATGAATTTTTTTAATTTTTTTTTGGGGGTTCGTGCGAGAGACAACGAGCATGATCATATAGAGGAAAGAGCAAGGAAGTTTCGTGATCAAATAATGCAAGAGGCTGTCGTAGAGACAAAGTGGAAGTTGGTGGTTCCTGATGGTTGACCACAAAATCGTCTTCATGAAGGGAAAACAGTGGAAGTTGCGTTTCTTATGTTTGAATACTCCTTGAAATCTGGCAAGGAAAAGGGAAAAAAAAGAGTGTTTGGTAATTATCCCATTTTCTATTTTTTTTTTTGTTATTTTGTTTTTTGGAATAAAAAAAGAACATAAATTCGTTTGGTAACATAAGCTAATTTTTGTATTCTCTAGAATATATCAGTGGTCGGGAAATAGATTTGGAACAAAAATAAGAAATAAAAATGACTTACTATTTTTTGTTCCTGAGAACAATTTCTGAAACAATGTCATTTTCTTTTCTTTTTATTCCTTCTTCTTCCTCCTCTAGTTGGTTGCTAGACCTCGATGATGGCTAGGTGCGGCTTGACCTAAGCAAAAGAAAACAAAAATGTTATCACACGCACTATAATAGTACCATAAATGTCGAATTTGTAGCCTTGTAAGATCCATTCAAAATATAGCATTGCATTTAGCCCTTTGACAAAGATTGCTACATCATATTAGATAGTATAGATAAATATATCTAATGTCTTAAAACCTACCGTGGAAGTACAATCGAATCCAAAAACTTTTCAAAAAGTGCAAATTAAATTCTAATTTTATCAAATTGGTACAATCAAGTTCATTTGTTAGTTATATGTAATTTGACTAACGAAAAATAACTTAATTTTTTTTTATTACTTTCCCCTTTCTAATGGCCATTTTTTTTTTTAAAATGAAGATTGCAACGAAGACCAATAAGCGGTGGTGGCGCCACCACTATGCAACGGCGGGCTCTCGTGGGTGGGGGCGGGGGATAGCAAGCTAGCCCTCCACCAGCCCTCAATCTGCACTTTTGTCTTCTTCTTCTTCTTTTTTTTATGTCTTTTTTAAATCTTTGGCTTTCTTTTTTTTGCCAACAGGCATGTGACCCTGTTAAGAAAGTTTCTTATGTTAGCCCCTATCTTTGCCAATTCTCAGTCAATGGAACACCTCTACTACCATTTTGGTCAATCAAGCCCCTAAAATTCTAAATTCATTTTCATTTTCATTTTTGGCCAAATCGTCTAGAATTCTTGACTGGGCCCCTCCCCAAATTACAGTGAACGTGAATTTTGGCCCATCATCTTGAATGGGTCGACCGCCTCTATTTCATGCGGACTTCTTGAATATAGAGGTCCGACTCCTTCTTTTGTTCCAGAAGAATAGAATTTGCATTTTAGCTTTGCTTAACGAAACAAGAAAAATTTGCAGAGGAATTAGAAACCACCGGTTCTGATTGAGCCAATCTTTTCAATGTCAAGACTTGAATAAATTGAAATCCCGAAAGGTCACGCTCGAACCGCGCGATTTAGTAAACATGCACAAACTTTTGATTCAAGAGGAGAAATGTACCCCGGTCACTAGTCTGAAAAAGGCTCGATCAGAGGGTGTATTGTGTCCAAATTGAGAAACACGTTGGGGGGTGTTTTGGTCACAAAATACATGATTTTCATGGTTCGGGGATCTTTATATATATATATATATATATTTGCAAACCTATCTAAGAAAATCCATGGGCCGACCCCATCGTCTCCACTCCGTAGGAACTATGAGATCACCCCCAAGGATGCCTTCAGTATCCAGGGGTCGCGGACCGACCAGAGAATTCTGTTCAATAAGTGGAACGCATTAGATGTCCGCTCTTAGGTTGAGCAGTAAGGGTTGGAGAAGGACAATCACTCATTCTTAAAACTAGCATTCTTAAGACCAAAGAGTCGGGCTATCTACGTATTTTCAGACTATGTTTTTTCTTTTTCCCATTGATTTTGGATTTTATATGTTAATTAGAGTTTACTTAGGACTTTTTAGTATATTAATACCTCTTGTGCTCCGAAAGAAAACAGCTCTGAACACTCCTATTCTGTAGAAGATCCTCCAAGGAAAGACACTATTTGGGCCTAATTAGCATTGTCTTCTAGCATATTCAATATGAATAGTACACAAAAATGGTGTGTTGTGGGCTTTATGGAAATGGCTTATGGGCAAGTCCAGCGTTGTAAATGGGCATCAAAACCTCCATGGATTGACGGGTGAGGATGAAGATTGGAACTAGGATTATGCTTAAGAGTGAGCATGTTGGACCCTTCAGATTGGCCAGTTTGGTCCGATTCTCGGAAGCATTAGTCCAATTTCCAGTTCCATAAAAATGGAACCCGGTGATTTTCGGTCCGGTTCTCGATTCCAAGGAGGAATTGGACCGGACCAGATGGACTTTTTTAAAAAAATTATATTTTTTAATTTCTTAAAAATAGTTACAAACCCTAAAATTGTAATAATTCTAGTATTTAAAAAAATTAATTGTTTTTGCTAAGTGGCCGGTTCCTAGTCTTAGGACCGTTCGATTTAGTCCATGGTCCCAAAAAATGGGAACCGGTCCGGTTCCCGGTTCCTAAATGGAACTGGACCGGATTGAGAACCGATCACCCCTAATTATGTGTCCTCAAGGCAGACACTCTTGTTTCTCTTCCATGTTCATTTGTTTCAGTTTGCTCACTAGGCAAATCTGCCTCGGTTCACCCCCGAAATCCCCGCCTATTTCATTTCCGAATTTGACAGAAGTTCAATCATGTCTTGTCCGGTCAGCATTTTCTGGCAAATCATGGTTTGACCAATGTGATCGAGACTAGGCGCTGTAATTAGGAAAGTTTGCCCCCACCGGCATATGAACAGAAGAGTCGATCGTCATCAACTCTTCGATGGAATTCCTGGCAAAGAGGACGGACTGAGAAGGATTTGTAAACCAGAGGGAATAAACTAATGTCCATGAAAACTGACAAGGCAAATTCAGACAGATTTGTTGGAACAAGCTTTCCGCACCCGGATTCACGTGATTGGTGAATTAAGAAACCAAGTTCGATGCTTGGAACGAGCCGTGCATTTGCTTCATTAAATAGGAGGAAAACAAAACTCACTCGCAAGACAGGAGTTTCTTTCGTTTGGCCTGGTTTTCCTCAATGTTACACAACCCTTTGGGTTGAAACTCTCTCTGTTCCCTTCAATTTTCCTCCCTCTGAAAAAACAACAAAAAGGGAAGCGAATGCAGGCTATGTTGTGACCATCTTCTTGGGCACAATGATATCTAAATCACTAACGGTCCATTCGGCAACCTGATCGGGATCTTTGAATATTTCAGTCCCCAAATCTACAGACATCCATTGCCTCCTAGCACTTGGTGTCCCTGGATCCTGCAATAATCATTTGCCCGTGTCACATATTGAAGCTAAAAACGGAAAAAGATAGGTGAGAATGTATATTTCCTCGTCCTAGGGCCTTGTTGGCTCAAGCAAATTTGGGTAGGCCCAACGAACTGTCAAGCTCATGATCAGGTCTATTTCTATATAAAATGAGAAAGATGTATCCGAGCAAAAAAGTTCCCACCTGGTAAAAGTAAAGTGAATGAGACAACCTCCCGACATCCAATTCCCATGTCCTAGGGTCTCCAATCCAACCCTCCCCTTGCCTCGTCGGGTACCCGTACTCGGCCCACACGGGGTGCGGCAGAATCTGCAGGATCTCCTGGGCCTGGGGGTTACTGTAAGGGTCACACAAGCTGTAGGGCTCCTCGAGGAGCTTGGCGTTCCCTGGTGAGCAGTGCAGGTGGTATGCGGCATAGGGGAACCGAGCAGTGTCGTTGCGGTGGACCCGGGTTCCGTTCCGGAAGGTGTGGTAAGGGGGACACACGCCGAGGTTGTCCGGGTGGCACCAGGCGCTGGTGTTGGGGTTCAGGATCATCTCACTGTACCTGGTGACATCAGAGGTCACGTCCCCATTGCACGGCTGGCCATCGTTCTTCCAACAGCTTCCAATGTCAATCAGGTAGAATTGGCTGTTCGGGCCCCCACCTTGGAGCACATTCAGGGTGAACCTCACTTTGAAGTTTGGTGATTCTGGAATCTGTGTGGCGTAATGAAAACACTATAATGAGTTTGGTTTGAGTGCAAGCTAAAGTTGGTCAATTAAGAATCTTTTTTGCTTCTAACATAACTTGCGCCAGAAGGACATGATTGAGACGGTTCATCAAACGGGCTATGCTCGAATTCGGTTTCTCCTAACACCGAAAAGAAATTAAAATTGCAACAACAGTACTAGGAGCACCAAATGAAATCTCATTTCTTTCCTTATGATATGACTTGAAATGGAAGGAAAAAGGAGGTGCTCACAATTTTGGACATTCCTCTGGTGGGGTAGTGATACCCACCAGAGAGACCGCTGGTGGCATCTGATCTGAGGTAAAGCATCAGCCATGGATACCTCTTTGAAGTCCTCAAGACATGGTGGAATACCCAACTCTTGCCCTTCCCAATTTCCTTCTCCCACGTCACGGAATAGTATGAATTATTATTACCAGTGCCAATGAAAACAGCATCCAAGTCCCATGACCCATGAAACCTTCCCCTAAGAGTAGTCAAATTAGGGCCTTGCAAAGTTGTGTAGTCATGATACATCAGCGGATGGTTCATGCATCCCTTGCCGAAGCAAGGGAAGGCGGTGTCGGGGCCGAAGGGTCCAACCTTGAGGCCGTTTTTCGGGCACCTGGAGGCAAACGTGTCCATGTTGCCATTCTTGAGCATGATCATCCAGAACTGCCACGGGTTCGGGGTGTCCTCGACCTGGCATTTCGCGCCCAAGTAGATCTCCTTGAGCGCGGCGTAGAGATTTGGATTTAACAGGGCTTCGGCATGGAGTCCCGGGAAAGGGTCTCCGACTGCAAGCCTGTTGTCTAACTCCGTGACCCTGTGGACCAGAATGTAGGGCAGCAATTTGCACAGGGAGCAATTTTTTTCTGTATCAAAACGAGGAGCAATTGCAAAATGCTGTCAACAGAATTGAACTATGGCTTCTCATATCAAGAGAGAAAAATGATGGTGAAAGCAGAACAAGAAATGTGTCATGGATGAAGAATGAGAGGTTAGCAGTACTCATCAATTGCACTGATGAATTACATTGTTCCAAAATCCAGGAAGTGAATTGATAGCACTGCATTTGGATGGCGCACTACCAAATCTGAGAATGAATTTCTTTTGGCCGAGATCAGGTAGATTAATGCAAATCCAGAAGATCATTAATGTCATTGACCAAGTGCTTACATTACTGTGCTTCCCTTACAAGTTAATTTTAGAGAACATTTTCCTACTCTTTGCATTTGAACACAAGTGGAGATACAGACCAAATGTAGGAGTCGTTTTCCTCCACATACCAGAACAGTATGTCACATTAAAGAACAAAGCAAAACACGTTTTAATAACCGCGAAAATCGACAGGCAAATACTTATACATATGACCAAACCTGCTTGGCCCAGGATAAATTGAGCAAAGTGAACCAAGGACAAATACCAGAAGATCAGCAGAGGAACACAAAACAGGATTCCTATCAATGAAGAAGGAGATGAAAATGAAACTGAAACAGAAAAACTGAGAGGCTGACCATTTCTCTTAGGAATGGCTCGGTAAATGTCAAAGCAGTCAGCAGCTCTCGGGCTTCCCATGTGAGGAACTTCCTCGCCAACCTCATTGCATTGGTTCCATGACTCTATTCCCAGCCTCAGCGCATCGCGCCTCATTCCCGGGTCGCCAACTGCCGTCACATACTCCGTCGTATCAGCGCTCACAGATGAAAGGTAGACCAGAAAAATCAGAATGAGCAAGGAGCTCGGGCTCCCCTGCTCAGCCATTCAACAAGGGAGGGAGGGACAGACAGACAAGCCCAAGCAGAAGAGCTTCTATATGTATGTATCTGATCTTCTTTATAAGCATGGGCAGGCTCTCTTGTAAATGGAACAGAAGACTAGCCAGGAACCTCGACAAAAGGGCAAGTCTTTCTCTTGGGAATTCAACTTTCTGTATGCATGGAACATTATATTGTCTTCTCTAAAAGCATTGCTTTTTCAGTTCCCCATGAGGTAGAAGATCTGAAGTGGTTCTAGACATGCATTTTTTATATTATTGCTTTTTCTTCTTTTTCTCTTTATTTTGATTATTGTGGTTTGGTGCATTTGGGTGGCAAATTGATATCTTTAGCTCTCTTTCAATCAACCAAACTTTCTTGTGAGGAAGGAAAAGGGCAAAGCATATATCTATCCTTTCCCGCAAGGCGAGGAGACCTCTCTCATCTTACTTTCTTCATTAGAAAATTCCTAGAGTATGCAAAACATGTTATTCTATAAAAATCGTGATGCCTGTAATTTGAAAACAAGGATAGAAAAATCCATGTGCGAGAATGGGTTGAAATTTGAAATTACTATTTCGAGTCAAGATTTTAAAAATGAGATTATATGAAAAACAATGGACTCATAAAATGCACTGCCTATTTATTTAATCAGGCTAATTATTGAAGAAATAATAAGCCCTAGATGAAATTGGCAAATACATAATTTATTATGCAAGATTGTCTGAGAGAGTAGTAGTGCGATTCTCTGGGGGTTTCTTTCAGTCAAAGTGATGCCTTCATGATGTTTCTATTTTACTCCAGTTTGAATGCAATCATTCTTCATTTCCATGTCATCGTTGGTTGCACTAAACTTGGGCCGTGCTGGTTGGTCAAAGAGTGTTGGGGACGATTCCATATTCCAAATCTATACCTACAAGCTTCTCAAAAGTATTATATATATATTCCACGAATTTTTAACTTTGTAGGAAGGATTTTTTTTAATTGCTTCTTTACGATATGAAAGGAAAATTATCCAATTTGTCCTAAACTTATTATACAAATTTTAACTTAATCTTATTTTTAATTTTTTTTTTCAATCTAGTCCTAAATTTCTACGTGAAATTCCAATATGGTCCGCTCAATCAATTCTTGTTGGATATCACTGGCGTGGCGGTGCGCCATGTTGGATGGCTGGCAACGATTGGGTCCTCACATTAGTGATATCTAGCGAAAATTGACTCGAAGGATCACATTTAAATTTCATGCAAATATTTAAGACTAACTTAGCAAAGTTGAAAATTTTAAGATTGAATCGACATTCATACAATAGATTTTGGATTGATTGGATAATTTTTCCCATATGGATGTCTGTTTATATTTTATAAATTAGGTATAGATTTGTTTATCAAATTATGAAAAATCGTTCAATCAGTTGGAGTGATGACAGTAGTAATTGACGAGGAAGTGCTAATTTATAGTTCATGATCTATCAATTTACATCAATCAGAAAATTTCTTCTTTTCAGTTATGTCGCGTATATAAAAAAATGGATAAAAATCATAATGTCGGAGGAGTTGAGATAATTCAAGGTGATTCCTCAAGTCTATGAATTACCATCTCATCTATTTTGTTTAGTAGTGCCATAGGCCGTCGTTATTCATTCGTATTAGGCGAACTGAATATTGACGCTTTTAGGTAAAGATTTTTAAGGTTGAAAGATGCTTTGGATTTACTTTAATCTAATTAGCTAATGCTAGTTTTCTTATTTAATCATGGACCAATCAAATTGGGGAAAATTATAAACCCCAAGGGTAACTAGTTTACCTTGGATGAAATGGGAAGGAGAAGTGACTTTTGATCTCTGAACTTTACATAGTTTTTTCCTAATGAAAGCCCTCAAAATTTTTAATTTGTGTGATTAATTCTCGAACTTGCATAAATTTTCTAATCAAATCCGTCCGGCTCCGGTTAAGTGAGCTGACGTATTTATTGGAATCAGCGAGAGTTTTACCGTGGAAAAATTAAGTGCAACATTTGTATTGGGAAATCTTGTTCAAATCTTGTTCTTAAGAGTTGATCTCTAGTTTTAGAAAAATTAAAAATCTGATGACTTGATATTGAGATTCTCGTCCGGTTTGGTTCTAATATAGTAGAGATTAAGTCAATTTATCACCTAACACAGGGAAATCCATAAGTTTACCCAATGGGTGGAGGCATATTTGGGTCGAATCAGGTCTAACATCGGGAGGACATTCATTGAATTGTGAAATTTTTTTCTCTTAATAAAATGAGATCATTGCTAGCAAGTTTCAAACACAACCCATTACTAAATATAAGTTCATAGCGACAGCTACTCTATTTGAATCCGAGACATAATGTAATGTTACGATATCGCGAAAATGAGCTGAACGAGAAAATGTCTTGATGCTGGAGTTAGATTGGATTTCAAGAACTCAGAGTGTGTTCAGAAAATATTGATTTACTAAGGGTTAATATCAAACCTCAAACCGGTACGCTTATAACAAATTTACCCTAATTTAATTTTTTGACCATAAAAAACCCAAAATTGATACATCTATGACAAATTTATCCCAACTAACCATAAAAAAACCCTAAACTAGTACATTTATGATAAATTTACCAAAAACTAATTTATTTTACCGCAAAAAATCCAAAACTGATAAATTTGTGACAAATATACGCTAAATTGGATTAATACCATAAAACAATTACAAAAATTGTAAACTGTGACAAACGGAGCGTAAAATCCTAAATTGATATACCAGTTAACTGTCACGTATCATTTAACTTAATAATTTGACAGTAAATTTAACGAAAATTAACATAAGGTAAATTTGTCATAAGTATACCAGTTTTTGGTAAATTTGTCAAAGATATATCAGTTTGGGGCTTTTTGTGGTAAAAAAAATAGTTTTGAGTAAATTTGTTACAAGTGTATCAGTTTAGGGTTTTTCAAGGTATTAACTCATTTACTAAAAAAAGAGAAAATTGAGTAAGTTTGGTTCTTTAACGTGGAATTTTGCGTTGCTAAAAATTGCAATAATAACCACACGCAGACAAAGTGGTAAACACAGTATGGATATATGCACATTAGAACCAGCAATTTCTTACACGAATTGGAGAAGATACGAATTTACAAAAAGAAACATGTGCCCGACCCGATACCATAAATTGACACAATTTCTTCTTCTTTTCTTCTTCTATTTTATTAACGCGGTCTTTTTAATCATGTTGAAACATTTTTGAAATTTTAAAGATGAAGTGCATAGCCGACACGAATATAATGAAGATAATGACAAGATTTCATCTATTTTTGTAACATAAGGTTAGTTTTCTTGAATCGAAGAGAGATGATATTTCGGAGAGTTAATTAAAAATTGAGCATTTTAGCCAAAATGGGAGTGTGAAAACCCCACCATTTCTTTGTATTCTGAGTATTTTTCTCGGAAGAAACCACGATTTTTTATTGACAAATAAACAAGCCGGTGTACTTATGGCAATCTATCTTATTCGGGTTCTATTCTTAAAAGGCACTATGTTAATACAGACGAAGTAATTATTAATCGAATATGTTAGTTCAAAATTTCTTGTTAGACATTATTATAAAGGTTATATATAGCTATTGATCTATAGTCATCAAGAGAAAAATATTTTTCTTGTCCAAATACTTGTTTAGGTTCATATAGAAAAGTTCAATGAAAGATTTGCTAAATTCCAAATCGAGATTTGTATTTTTTTAACTTCCTTATTCTCTACTGCGCATAAATTTTATTTTCACTTGATATTTCCTTGTTGAAAATTCTCCACCTTAACCTAAATCCCAGCTCCATCACTTGATTAAAAGTTTGAAATCGGAGAAATGGAACATATAGACTCATTATAC
This sequence comes from Eucalyptus pauciflora, assembly GCA_007663325.1. Lineage (NCBI taxonomy): Eukaryota > Viridiplantae > Streptophyta > Magnoliopsida > Myrtales > Myrtaceae > Eucalyptus > Eucalyptus pauciflora. The sequence continues at coordinate 225,444 of VMYD01000306.1, read as the reverse complement.
ATATCGTCAGACAACATCTTTATTCAATTTATAAGGCATTCCTGCCGAAAATAAATGAAAGTCTACTTGATCTTTTTCTTTATTTCCCCTATTAGAAAGATATAGCATGGGTTTTAAGGCTACGAGTGAATAATGAAACTAAAAAGGAAAAAATCGCCTTTTGGATCATTAATTAGTCAGTGATTGTCGCGCAATATTTGTGCTCCACTAGACAGAAAATTACTCAGTTGTCGTGCAGGCAGTACGTACCCAATTAATTGTAGCTCTTTGGCAAAGGAATAATAATAGCAATAATACGACGACAATAATAATAATAATAATAATTGTAGCTCTACTCTATTCATTTAATTTCGATAAATAGTGTTCATCAAGAGTCGAAATTATTCAGAGCAAAAGATATTGTAATTCGTGGAAGAGATTTACAGTTAAACTTACTCTAACAATAAACTTAGGATGTTTTTACATTTACATTCTATGTACACTTAGACTTCTTGTTTCAATTTGCATACACAGCTATAGGTCGATACATGTCAATAATTTGACCATAAATATTTTGATTACACTTGAAGTGAATTTAATAAGAATCAGTAAGCTTTTTTAGGGTCGTGATAATGAAATCTCACTATTTACCAAAGACGATAGACTTGATTTGTATTAATGCTATAAATTTCGGTCATCTTATATGGAAATTCGAATCATCTTGAGATCAAAAAGTTAAACGTTGATCTTATTTGTCTATTTTGGTTCAGAAATCTATCTCTACATTTTCCTATTTTTCTACATTTTTTTATCGTCATTTAATGCATCCATTAATGAAAAAGATAAATTAAACAAAATAAATTACTTGTGTTCCAAATTTCCCCTTCTTTCCTCCCCCGATCAAATTTCTAGCTTCACCAAGTGGTGTGTTGATGCAAAAGATAAATTAAACATTCATCTATCCTTTCAGTTTGTATTTTCATTTTATTTTATTTACTGAGCTATCTTGTTGTCATAAAATCAGAAATATCCATTTGGCTTTTTTCTCTTTTCAATCCATATGTGTATCCCATTTCCCGCATTATAGTTTCTTTTTCTGCTTTTCATTTTTCCAACAAAAAAAAAAAAAATTTGCAAGTGGTCCTTATGTCTCAAATACAAGTTACAATTAACATTATTTGCGAATGTTATCTTATTTCTCTTCGTCAACCCATTCATGTGTCCATTGACGGCATGAGACTCGGCAATGCATCGCGCTACCAGATGGAGTGGCGAGTGCATGACTTGGAGATGGAGTCGGAGATTAAAGATGGAGAGAGAGAGATCCACCCGGCCGCAAGGGCGGGGGCCGGTGATGGCCGGCGGGGGCTGTCATGGCGGTGAGGGTGGCTGCTTGTTTGTCTGAAAACCGACCTCGCTTTCCACATTGCAATTTGAACATTCAAAACATGAAAATAAAAATGAATTTGGGCGATCAGGAGGAAGGCGGCAGCCTACGGCTACATGTCTGGCTAAACTTGGCCAACTCCTAATTACGGATGGGATAAGCATATGACACTAGAAAACGATTGAAAAGAGATGTTCCCTTTTCTCAGCACATAATATATGTCATTAATTGCAAATTAAACGCAAAAAAAAAAAACCTACACATAAGTGGGGAAGAAACTAGAGGCAGATGAATAGGTAGAAGGTCGGCCCAAGCCCGTCACAGAAAGATGAGTGGACAGATTCAGACAATACCCTAATATAAAAAAGCTTGGCTTGCTATTTTTTGCCCGGCCATGGCATGAATTTTTCAAAATGCTTTATGTGATGGGCAGGCTCAAACGATACTTACTTTCGAACCTAATTAGATCCGAATCCGAAGCTACCCATAGAGTATGGCTATAAAGAGAGCATCCCTTTTTTTTTTCCAATCGATTCACATCTGCAAAAGTGTCGCATTGACATTGTTGTGAAACCCTAAAAAATGGGATCCCTTAGGTACCATCATTTTCAATTTTACATAGGTATTAATGCATTGCTTTTCGAAGTCCTTATTTTACCGATAGTTTTGCAATTCCTATATAATCATTTCTTGGTACATAGATGGCCGTTGGATCAAAAAATAAATATTTAACTATACATCATGAAAATTTTAAGTGTGTTGGGATGCTCAAAAGATCATAAAAAAAGGGGCCATATTTCGATCAAGACATTACTATTTTAAGCTAATTTGAAAACAAGACATTCCTTCCATGACGTGAGGCTCTGGCTCCAAACCTCATGTTGAAAACAGTCGACTGAATCGAATTGTCCAAGAAGACAAATTCAACCCCGTATTTGTTTGTCGGCATTCCCTTCCTTTAATTAATTCCATTTCCAAGATGGATATCTTTGGGAAGAGAAAATATTAGAGATTTTTCTTTCCAAGTACTCAGCTAGTAAGGCTGCGCATGACAACGTTTCTTGATTGGGGAAGAGTTTCAGAAATAGTTTTTTTTTTTTTTCTATTACGGAGAACAATTTCTGAGTAAAATAATGTGTTTGGTAACTACACAAAATTTATACTCCAAAAATAGAAAAAGAATATAAATGCGTTTAGTATGAAACAATTTCTTTTTTGTATTTATCAATTTTTTATTCTTGCTAACGGATCGCCGCCGCTGACCGCCGTCATTGCTGCACGACCGCCGACCGCCGGCCGCCGACCATCACCGCCGTCCGCCGCCACACAGCCCATTGGCTGCCGGAGTCGGATGGGTGGTGGCGGTCGGCGACAGTCGACGGTGACAATCCGCAGCTGGCGGTCGTGCAGCGGTGGTGGCGAGTGGCAACGAGCAGCCTCCGATGGTCGGCGGCCGACGGCGGTGATGGTCGATGGCCAGTGGCGACGGCCGGCCTCCGATGGTCCGCGACAATCGGCGATTGGCAGCGGGCGGCGGGCGGGCGGCGAGTGGCGATTGGCGGTGGCTCCGAGCGGTTGGAGGTAGCCACGGTAAGAGAGAGGACCAAAAGAAAAATAAAAAATAAAATTGACTTATTTTTAGAAATTGCTCCCGGGAATAAGAAGTAATCTTTTTTTGTTTCTCGTTTCTGCTCCAAATCTATTCTTATGCTAACTTTCTATTTCGAGGAACAAAAAAACAACTTGGCGTTACCAAACGAATTTCTGTTCTTTTTTTGTTCCGGAAAACAAAAGAACAGAATTCCGGAGGAATAGAAACATTCTCATGCGCGCTCCCAGAGAAACTTTCGGCTATCAAGCAAACGAAAACTATTTGATTCCTCTTTTCTCTCTCATTTTCACTAACCAGGTTGTTTCGATTAAGAGAAAAAGTGGTAAAAATAAGACATCAAATAATAAAAATGGAAAAGAAAAGCAAAAGACGGGGGCTTCCATAGACCCGATAGCCATTGGATCGAACCCCAAAAAAAAAAAAAAGTCACCCCTCGATTCTAATTTATTCTGAGAATTCAAATCGTGCGATACTTTATATAAAGATTATGATAAAGATGCACATGATTACGACACCATATTATTGCACTATAACAAAAAGGGAATTAATGAGCATCGCGTCACATTATTGTCGTGCAACGCTTGTTCCTATGACTCCACAACGATGGTGGCTCTACCTCTGAATGCATCTGACTTATTGTTCCATTTTGCGAAAAACAATGGTACGACGTGGAACACATCGAGGCCAGAGGAGCCAGAAAAGCCGATTTGAGGCTGAGAAATCGACCCCGCCGGGGACCACCGGGATCAGCCTCGCCGATCTTTAAGTCCCAATGTGGATGAAATGTCAATTGTGGTGGCCATAAACTATATGCTAATGCCAAAAAGTATGTTGTTTAAAATACCAATAGTCAAACAATGTTTTGTCTTGTAAGTTGAAAGAGATTTTGCGTATCTATCTCCTCCAATTGTCGACATTGCCATTTTTTTTTGTAAAGAAGATGGTTGAGTGACTGAATGTTCATCGTCACAGTGGTCGTAAGTCGAGTCAATGGGTGATGTTCTAGAAATTTACAAGTGTGAAGTCACAGGATCGATTCTCTAATCTATTCTCGATCTTGGGAAACTTTTGTTACTTTACAAAATAGGGACCCGAGCTTAAGTGCATCATTGACCTTGAGAGCTCCCCACTTAAATCTTGATGCAGTAGGGATGACAGGTTAGCCTAACGAGAATAGTTGTGGGTTACATCTACATCTTAAAACTGAACATGTATCGTGTGTGATTTACAATTTGCCAACACTCGACATATTTTTTTTTTTTTAAGTCCAAACTTTTGGAATATTAATATCACCTGAAAATTTATTTACTTGGTATGCATATAGTATGTACAATCTCTTTTCCTTTTATATAACTAATAAGAAATGTTATCATACTACCTTCTTGGCATTCAACACTCGTTTAAAACCTATAGCCACAACACAAACATCAAGCTACTCATCACCCACAATAAGCTGTACACTATGATATCAATGTGGACCGACTTTTCCTAACAAGATTACGGCAAAGACATATGCTTCGAGCATCTGTATGATCAAGAGGCGATTACTTTCAGTGGGCGGCCATGGGCGTAACATCGAAGTAATTTCAATTTCGAAAATATGAAGGCGGGATATACTTCGCTTTCCTCTTAAATAAATTTGTTCGAGATATGCGGGACGTATATACAATCCATACCTTTATAATGCGACTAGCTATAAGGGCATATGCATACATGCATAGAGATAGAGAGAGAGAGAGAGAGAGAGAGAGAGAGAGTTCTCCCCCATCCTTTTCCGAGTACATAAAAAGCGAGAGAAAGAGGGAAAGAAAGAGAAAGTGGTCACAAGATATATGGCGGGCCTTTCTTTTGAAAAAGGAAGTGGAAACTCCCTCTCTCTCATCACTAAGGGCCTGCATGATAACCTTCCCCAGCCCAAAAATTTCTATTCTTTTGTTCCCCGGAACAAAAAAAGAATAGAAACTCGTTTGATAACGGCAAATTGATTTCTATTCCCCGGAATAGAAAAGTTAGCCCGGGAATAGAAATGAGAAACAAAAAAAAAGTTGCTTCTTGTCTCAGGAACAATTTCTAGAAATAAACAATTTTTTATTTATTTTTGTTTTATTTCTCACGCAAGAAAATTTAAAAAAAATAAAAAATAAAAATAAAGCAAATAAATACAAAAAAACAAATAAAAAAAAATAAAATACAAAAAAATACAAAAAAAAATAATAAACAAATAAATACACAAAAAATAATAATAAACAAATAAATACAAAAAAAAAATAATAAACAAATAAATACAAATAAAAAAACGCAAGAAAATTTAAAAAAAAATACAAATAAAACAAATAAATACAAAAAAATAAATACAAAAAAATACAAAAAAAATACAAAAAAAGAATAAAAAACAAATAAATAAAAAACAAATAAAAATACAAAAATAAATAAAAAAAACAAATAAAAAACAAACGCAAGAAAATAAAAAAAAACAAAAAAACAAAAATAAAGCAAATAAATACAAAAAAACAAATTAAAAAAAATAAATACAAATAAAAAAAATAAAAACAAATAAATGCAAAAACAAATAAAATAAATAAATACAAATAAAAAACAAACGCAAGAAAATTTTAAAAAACAAAAAAAAATACAAATAAAACAAATAAATACAAAAAAAGAATAAAATACAAATAAATACAAAAAATAATAAAAAACAAATAAAAGAATAAAAAACAAATACAAAAAACAAATAAATACAAAAAGAATAAATAAATAAAAAGGACAAATAAAAACAAATAAATAAATAAAAGAATCGTTGCGTTATCAAATGCATTTCTATTCTTTTTCTCTTCCAAGAGTAGAAATTTTGTGCAGTTATCAAACGGGTTCTTTTGCTCAGAAACTGTTCCCCGGAATAGAAATAGAAAAGAACTATTTCTGGAAAAAAACTCTTCCCCAGCCAAGAAATTTTACCATGCGCACCCTAAAAACCCGACACTCGATCCCACGTCCCCGCCCCCGAACCGTCCCCCCTAACTCCTCCTCCTCCTCCCTTCATCACTTCGCCATCGCCATCCACCTCCCCTGTTTCTTCCTCCCCCGCAAACTGCTCCATCCTGCTCACCCTCAAAGAAGCAGAGCTCTCCGCCACCGAATTATGAAGCTGGGCAGATCGAGAGCGAGGCGAAGGACCAAGCCCTTCTCGGGCGCCGCCTCGCCCTCGTCGCCCCGCCCTTCCCTGCTCTCCTCCTGGCTCTTGAAGCTCAGCAAGATCAGGGTACATCGTGCCGACCGTCGCTGCGGTCGCCACGACCGTGCTCTGGGGCCTGGGAGCTCGAGCCCCGCTGCGACGAGGCATTACAATTCGCCGTCCGAGGAGGTGGTTTCGACTCCGAAGCGGAGCGGGGTCGAGGGGGAAGAAGAGGGTCGGCTCCTGGAAGGCGAGGGTGGCTTCTGGAGGCTGTCCTTCAGAGGAGAGAGGACGTTCGACGAGGAAGGGGACTTCAGCGGAGATTTGCTCGGACCGATTTGGTGCAGATCGGACGAGGACAAGGAGGCCGGAAATTTCGAAGAGATGGTGTCGGGTATCAGGAGGAGGAGAGAGAGTCGGAGGAGATCGAGGAGCATGCCCGAGATAAAAGTGGAGAGCGCAGAGAGAGAAGCAGAGCTGAAGACTCCAAGGAGGAGGAAGGTCAAAAGGGAACACAAACACGGAATCAGGAGCGATGAAAAGGTCTTGGAAGCGAAGAATCAGGACCGCGTTCCGTCCAAGTATTCGGCCTCGTTGCGGAAATCGGTTGGAGACGGTGAATTTCCTTTGAAATCGATCCCAGAGATGCAGAAACCGGAGGAAACAAGCGAGGGCGACAGCACGAGCAGAGAGAAACAGAGGAAATCCCTCTACATAAGCAGAAGGGAGCCACCACGGCGCAGCCGGGTCCGAGTTCATTCCCCGAGAACCGCCAGAATCGAGGTGCGCAGGCCGCGGTCCCCGGTCGAGGACGCGAAGAAGGCGAGCTCGAAGTCGGCGAGCGCGAGGACGAAGACGACGAAGAAGGGCGGCGAGGCTGACGTCGCCAAGGCCAACAGATTGGAGAGGTACGCGGTGGTGAAGCGCTCGTACGACCCGCAGAGAGACTTCCGGGAGTCGATGATGGAGATGATCGTGGAGAGGCGGATCCGGCGGACGGAGGACATGGAGGAGCTCTTGGCTTGCTACTTGACGCTGAATTCGGACGAGTATCATCATCTCATCATCAAGGTGTTCCGGCAGGTCTGGTTTGAGCTGAACCAGGCTTGCTTTGACTGGTGAATAATTGCAGAGAGGGAGCACAGATGTCGGTACGGTTAGCTTATTTTTGCTTCTATACGATCAAGTAGGTTTAACTTTACAGCGAGATAAGGTCGGCTGATACTATGTATGTATACTCCATGAAATCATCACCGACAAGGTTCGGGTGTTCTGCTTTACTAAATTAGAACGAAAGACAGATCGAACGACAATATTTCCGGTAGAAATTCACCAGCTAGATCATCAAATTTCTCTCGATCGATGACCTGCGATGAAAAGTACGCACCTTTTCATGCGAAGTCACGATGCCGTGTTCGATTGGGAGGTTTGTATGAGGCACCACTACTCATCACATTCTCTTGAGAGCAAAAAGGGAGAGAATTCAAATGGGTCATGGCGAAAAAGAGAGAACGATTGGAAGGACGAGTGCCCACAAAAAGTATGCCCCTCTTGACTTTTGGGGCTTTCCTCTTTACTTCTTTTGTTCCCTCCTTTTCTTTTAAGCTCCTGAATTTGGGATCTTGAAGAGGAAGTTAAATGCTTGAATAATAGTGAACTGGACATCTCATGTAGTTAAGAATCCCATGGAGTAATGTTCATAAGAATAACGAAGTCATAGGCACGTAGGTTCAAAGCCAGCCCGACTCTTTCAAGAACGCTTCGAATTCAGGGACTCGAGAGTTTTTTTGAGACTGTCATAAGTTCTATCCTTATATGTTCGGATTGACGATGATAACCCATTTCTAACATCACTTAATTACCTTGATTCAAACAAGAAAGAGTGATACGTTGAGATAGAATGCAAATAGAAACAAAGACATAGGGAACGAATGGGTTACCTATTCTTAACGGTCAACGAACCCTTTCATTCTGAATTCTTTAATTTGAAATGACTTTAATTCCAAATGAATCAAATCTCCCCAAGTAGGATTCAAACCTACGACCAGTCAGTTAACAGCCGACCGCTCTACCACTGAGCTACTGAGGAACAACGGGAGATTCAATCTCATAGAGTTCAATTCCCGTTCTCAACTTGGATTTGATATATGACGTACGATCCATATGATTCAGTCTCACGACGTTAGACTCGCTTATCTAGAGTTTTCAATCAGTCATTATAAAAGTATAGGTTGATGTTGTTAAGTTACAGTTAAGTTTATGACTTTCTTGACATGCCTTGATTTAACAACTTATGAATATCAATCTAGGTTATTATTTTTTAAAACTGAGTTTTACTTACCAAAAAACTTTTTTTTTTTACTATATACATATAGATAGCCCGTAAAAAGTAGTGTTTTCATGTATGCATAATGATGAGCATTGCTTGAGGAAACAAATTCTTTTGTCCCCCCAAGAAATCTTCATATATAATAAAAAATATTTTTGAAGGAGTATCTTCTTGTTAAATACAAATTTAGGGAATTTGCCAAGAAAGTGAAAATGAAAAGAAAATCTTTTGAAATCTCAACATATATCAAAACAATATTTCTGAATGCAAGAAAATTGACTACGTACAACAATTACGAATTGAGAGAAACATTTTAGAATATCTATATCATGATTGATATAAAAGTAATAAAATTAAGTTGACTACGCATAACATAACAGAATATATAATGATAGAAATATATTAAAATATTCGCTTTTACCATGACTCATATATACGTAATAAAATCAATGCGGCTACACACAACACAATAGGATCCATTACCATATCCATATAATCCGAATGTGTAAAAGCGTAATATTATTCATTTTTTTTTTTGCTAATTAAAGATATTTTAGCTTTTTAAAAAAATAAATAAAACCCATGCTTTAAACATGGACAAGAGCACTTACATAAAAATGGTCCTGCCTCTTCCCCGGCCAAAGAAGAGGATGCAATAAATTAGACCTACCCAGCGAAAATAACAGCCATCAATTTTAACCTAAGCTACGAACATATTTGATCTGCTTTTGTGGCGTGTAGCTCCTCTCTTAGCCCTAAAAAAAAAAGGATGGCTCTAACCCAAAAGCCAAAAAGCAGAAGAAATTTCATGGTTCTTGCCCACTCTATCTTGCACATCATTTTCAATTAGCGTTAGCTTAGGCATTTATTATACCTTGCTTTGGCTGCTGGGTCTGCGAAACTAGGGGCTGGGCGAGTTGACTGGAACAGGAGTGAGAATAAATAGCCAGACCCTCCTTGCTTTTTTTTTCTTTTCTTTTTTTTTTAATAATAATTTTGAGAAAGTTAATCGAGTAACGTTCCAATTTTCTAAATTATAATTACACATAACACATGAACAGGACATTGCTTGAAACTTACTAAAGTTCTTTCTATTGAGTTGCTTGATAAGTGTCTCAAAAACACAGTCAATGAGATTCTTTTAACAAGAGAAGTTGACTATAAATGTAATACTAGTCTAATTGGGAGACTTAGGGAAAGTTTCATGGCTTCGTATTAAGGATGATTGCGTTGAAATCGTCTTATTATTTTTTTTTTTTTGGAAGATCGATAAATTCATAAAATTTCCTTAATTTTCTCATGGACGTTCATGGGAGCCGGTAATGATCATGTGTCTTTCGCACGGTGGATAGGAATAGCAATACATACAATTATTATGATCAAACCTTTTCTAGAATAAAAGATGTGTCGTAATATTCGTATAGTTAAAACTCAGAAAATAAAAATAAATAAATAAAGAATTCTCTTATTTATTCTGTCCAAAAATAGTAATATTAGCAAAATTATATCAGTCGGACGTGCTTGTGTACCTTGGGAGGTTACCGGAACTTATCGGATATCAATTACTCAATATACGGAAGAAAAAAAAAAGTCATCGCTTTCTAATTGATGGATTTTGGCTGTGAAAAATTAACATTCAAGAGATTTTGCAAAATTGCATTATTACAAGATATTTGAGTTCTATGAATAAATGGAAAATAATTTAATGATATAATAATGGAAATCGATTAATATATACGTAGAAAGTGAAGATTTGGACATACTTGGAAGTGTTGTTTATGAGAGACATTTAGTTTAAAAATTAAATTGTGGTAGTTTAGATGAAATAGAATTATGAATCCACGCATTTATCCACAAACACAATATTTACAAAATATTAATAAGAACATTTTGGAGTATTGGGCAAGTTTACCCGCACCAAAGGTGGAACTGGAATATTTGAAAGGGAGAATATATTCAATAATTTCATATTAAGAACCTGCTTTGGGCTTTCAATTTTATTAAGACCAACATTAATCAAAGAAGTGCCAAAAAAAAATTGTCATATAGCTTACATTTTAAGGCTCAAAGTCCCAAAAGTATCTATATTTTTCCAAAAACATTCCCCTAAAGTTGAATCAAATGGGGCCTTAGTCCACCTTTACTTACTTCAAGCTTGTCCACCTCCAAATCTAGTGGAGCTCGATTTCACACTAGACATTGTCCTACTTAAAACAGTTCAAGTTTGACGACTCCTCTATGACTACCAAGATCTCGATCACAACGTCAAGCTTGGCAGCCATAGAAGGCTGTCACCTCCATATCCTGAGGCACAATAGCAGTAAAGGTCAACCGTCTAGATGTAATGTCGACATTGGGCCATGTCTATTCATCACAAAGGTCATGACACGACCTCGAGTTGTCGACTTAAGATAGAGGGCATTAAAAGTTGCAGACGGCCATGGATAGAGGCAAGAAAAAGATGGCATGTGACAAGAAAGGGGGAGAAAAAAATATATAAAAAAGAAAAATAAAGATCTTTTTACATCTCCTCAACAGGTCACCAAAGTGAGCCATGCAAACAACCATGGATGATCAGATCTAGAGAGACAACAGTGTCACTGGCCATGCGAAGCAAGATTCGCAACCGGCATCGATGGCCATCGATGACCAAATTTGAAGAGCCAATGGTGTCATCTAGATGAGTGAAGCTGATAGCCATGGAAAGCCAGATGTGGAGAGCTAGCAACGTCACCGTCCATTAAACATGTCAAATAGGTGGATTGAGTCGACAATAGATCAGGTCAAAAATGGTTTGATCCAAATTGAGTTATTTAACATGTGTTGATCTATTTCATACAATATAAATATAGCGACTCATACTTGACCCCGATCCATATTGTTAAAGCACTTTTATACTTAACCTAATCTAAGAAAATTCATATCAATATTAAGGGTGCGTTTATTTCGCGAAAAAACTCAATAATACAGGAAAATAATTTCCTGGAAAGCATTTTCCATGACTATGATTTGTTGTCCTTTGTTTGGTGATGTATAATCAAATGTTTTCCATTGTTTGGATTTTATTAGAAAATGATTCCACACTTTATCTTGTAAGATAAAATCGAAATTTTTAAATGTTTGTTTTTAAAAACTTTGAATTTTTAATTATTTTTATTTTGTATTTACTTTTATTTTCTATTTTTTATTTTTGTCTTTTCCTTCTTCTTCTCCTCCGCTCCTCTGCTTTCTCGTGCCATCCCTTCTGCTTCCTCTGTGGCAGTTCATTCTCGACTAGCTTACAAGGGTTGAGCTTGAGTTGTCGCTAGAGGCTACGAGGTCCCCGATCTGGCAAGGCTAGAGGCTTGCCGCCGAAGGCCGTGAGCTTGCTTGATCTAGCGAGGCTCACAACTCGCTGCGAGTTTGTCGGCCTCAGGCAAGCTCGAACCTTGTAGCCCGAGGCCGCAAACTTGCTCAATCTAGTGAGGCTCTAGGCATGCCAGCCTTGAAGGAAGTAATTTAAAGGTGAAATGTTCACAACTCACACAAGGAAGAGGAAAAGATAGATAGGCTTGCAAATTTATTTCACCTTAACAAAACACAATTACACGGTTCCCCTATTTATAGACCTATTACATAACATTTGCTATTTCCCTTAAAAATAGCTAGCATTCTGGATAAGATTTAGAAACTAATATAACAATTACCATCTCACCTTATCTCAACATATCTTATCATATTTCTAAAAACAATCGCTACATCTAGAAATATAAATAGACTCATTAAAGATAATGCAACAATTATCATTTTTCTTCAATGAGGATATCGAACGGTTATTGGTGCCGATGAATTTGGTTTAATTTCTAGGGAAAAGACACCAAAAACCCCAAATTTTGCCCAAAGTGACACATTTATCCCAAACTTTTTTTTTGTAATGTGAAAAACCCCAAACTTTTCAAACTGTGACACATTTACCCCATCAATGGCATTTTTGTCTTATTTTTTCAATTTCTCCTTTTTCTTTTTCTTTTTTTTTTCCTTCTTCTTCCCTCTGCCGGCCATGGTAGAGGGAAGCCGGTGTCTGGTAAGGGCTGCCCTCGCCAGCGTCAGGCGAGGGTCGCCCTCGCCTGGGTTTGCTAGGGCCTGGTGAGGGATGCACTCGCCGAACTCGGGTGAGGGGTGCCCTCGCCAGATCTGGCGAGGGAGGCCCTCGCCCGATGTTGACGAGAGCCACCCTCGCCTGTGTCAGGCGAGGATTGTCCTCGCCAGATTTGGACAAGGGCGTGAGGGAGGCCCTCGCCCAACGCCGGCGAGGGCAACCCTCCGCCGGCTCCGCCATGGCCGGCAGAGGGAAGAGAGAAGGAAAAAAAAAATTAAAAAGTAAAAAGACCAAAATGCCATATAATTTAGGGTAAATGTGTCACACGACAGAAGTTCAAGGTTTTTTGTGTTACAAAAACAAAGTATGGTATAAATGTCTCACGGTTTGCAAAGTTCTGGGTTTTCCACGTCACAAAAAAAAAGTTTGGGGTAAATCTGTCACTTTGAGCAAAGTTTGGGATTTTTCGTGGTTTTTTCCCTAATTTCTAACATTCCTCTTTAAACCAATTCTCTTCCATCGATCATTCCAAGTAGGCTCTTGAACTTTCGGAAAGCATCGATATTGAGAGGTTTAGTGAAAATGTTTGCTACTTGATCTCCCGTCTTCACATGCAACACTTCAACCTCATTCTCTTTAATTTGTTCTTGAATAAAGGTGATACCAGGCATTGCTATGTTTGCTTCGTTCATAAAAAAAACTAGATTTTTCGCCAATGCAATAACAAAAATATTATCAACAAAAATCTCAGTTGCTTTCTTCTACTTCATAAGAATATCTTTGAGTAGTCTTCTCAACCATATTGCATGACAAAAACATGAGGATGCAACTACATATTCAACATCACATATCAATAAAGTGACATTGGTTACTTCTTTGATGACCATGTGAAAGCAATGTTAGACAAGAAAAATATAAAGCCTGTAGTGCTCTTTCGATTATCGATATTCCCACCACAATCACTATTCAAATAAGCTCTAAGTTGGAAGGATTCAGAACGATAGTAGTGTAGGCCATGAGAAGTAGTACCTTTGATGTACTGAAGTATCTTATTTATAGCTTTAAGATGAAATGACTTCGGCTTCTTTATATATCGACTCACAATTGCAACACTATACATAATATATAATCTCGTGCATATCGAGTATCTCAAACTTCCAATCAAGCTTCTATAATATGTCGAATCAACATTGACACCATCATCAAACTTTGAAAGCTTGGTTTCGCACTCCGTTGATGTATTGACCAGAGTACAATTCTTCACGTTGAATTTTTTAAGGAAATTTTCTACATATCCTTTTTGGAAAATAAAAATCCTCTCAGCACTTTGCTTCACTTCGATCCCAAGGAATAATTTATGAGATCATTATCAATTATCTCAAGTTCTTTCACCACCGATGCCATAAAATCATCAATCATCGCCGGATTATTTCCTATAAAAATAAGGTCGTCAACAAACAGGCAAGTAGAACATCACCTTTTTCTTGCTTAAAATAAAGTGTATGCTCGTATGGATATTGAGAAAATCCATTCGCCTTGCAATACACATCGTGTTTGGAATTCCATGCTCTTAGTGCTTGTTTAAGCCCATATAGAGCTTTCTTTAACTTCAACACTTTGTCTTCACGACCTTTCACAACAAACTTTTCGGGTTGTTCAACACAAATCCCTTTTCAAGGATGCCATCAAAAATGCTGATTTGACATCCATTTGATAAATTTGCCGATCATTTTGAGCAACAACATAAATGATCAATCTAATCGCTTTTGTGCAAATGACAGGGACAAAAACTTCATCATAGTTGATTCTGGCTTTTTGCTTGTACTCCTTCACAACTAATCTAGCCTTCTATCTTGTCACTTCTCCTTTCTTGTTCTTCTTGGTCTTGTACACCCATTTGACTCCAATCGATTTCTTGTCATTTGGAAAATTAGCAGGCTTCCATATTTGATTCTTCTCAATGGCATTAATTTCTTCATTCATGGCTTTTTTCCATTTTTTTTCTTTGGCCGTATCATTATAGACAAGTGGTTCACAATCTACAAAAAGACATACAAGGTGAAACTCGTTGGTAGCTTCATAAATGTCAGACAATCTCCTTAATCTTGGCACTAGACTCTAGTGGTTCATTGACATCATTTGAAGAAGTAGGTGATGATGAACTTGAAGAAGATATTGGAGAAGAAGGTGAAGAATGATCATTCAACTCCATTTGATCGGTATCACCACAAGCACTCGCTTCTTCTTTTTGATTTTCTTTCAATGTGCTATTTTCATCGAACTTGACATCTTTGCTTATGTACATTTTCAAAGTATTAGGATCAAATAATCGATAGGCTTTGGATGGTGAGTCGTACCCGATAAAGAGGAGCTCTTTGCTCTTATCTTACAGCTTTGATCTTTTCCGGTTTAGGACATGAGCATAGGCAATACTCCCAAAAGTTCTCAAGTGTAAAACACTTGGTTTTTGCCTGGTTCGTGCTTCTTGTAAAGTTATGCCTTTGAGTCTGAATGTGGGACATCTATTTTATAGATAGACTACACACAAAACGGCTTCAGCTCAAAGCTCCTTTGACAAATTTTTGCTCTTCGATATGCTCCAAACCATGTTTAGAATTGTTCTATTTTTCTATTCAGCTATGACATTTTGTTGAGGAGAATACGGGGCCATCGAGAAATGCTAAATTCCATGATCCTCATAGAATTTGTTGAATATGGCTGAGGTATATTCTTTGTCATGATTAGTCATCAAAGCTTTGATAAAATAGCCGCTTTCCTTTTCAACTAGGTTTTCAAATTGTTTGAAAGTATCAAGCATTTATGTTTTTTCTTTTAAAAAATATACCCAAGTTTTCCAAGTAAAATCATTAATAAAAATAACAAAATATCAATGATTACCATATGAGTGAGGAGTGATTGGGCCACATACATTAGAATCAATCAACTCAAACAACTTCTTCGCTCAATAAGTTGCTTCCTTCGAAAAGATAATTTTGAAATGCTTACCCATAAGACACCTTTCTCATAATTAATTGAGATAATCAATATGTGGTAAACCATAAACCAACTTGTTGTGAGAAAGCAAATTAACTCTACCAAATTGAGATGGTCGAATCTCAAATGCTACAACCATGAAATATCATCCATTTACGCTTTCAGACATTGAGACATATCATTCCTTATATTGAGAATAAATATCCTTATTTGACATCTTCACATTCGCAATAAGTTTATTATTCCTGTCTCTTAGCACAAGACTAAGATCCTTCATAATATCAATATAGCCTTTCTCCAAAAGCTGTCCCAAAGTCAAAATATTACTTCACATTTTCGGGACATAATAAACATTAGAAATAAACTGACGTGCACTAATACTCAAGCAAATCAGAATTGTACCTTTGCCTTCAACAAGAATTTTTAGAGTTATCACCAAAAGAGACTTTCCCTTTAATTGTCTCATCTAACTCGGTAAACATCTCATTTTGCACGCATGTGTGGTTACTTGCATCGGTATCCAAATACCACGTATTATTTTGTCCTCCTTCATCATCTATGAATGCTGATAATGATAGAACTTGATCGACATCATTCACCGAATTTGTCTTTTCATCTGCTCCGCCACTCTCTTTGTTCCGGCAGTCAGAAGCATAATGGCCAAGTTTATTGCAATGATGACATCAAATTTTAGATTTATCATACCATTGGCTTGTCGAGTTCTTTCCTCTTCCACAAACATCCCTTTGATACTAATATCTACCATTACTTTGAGCGGCATTTTCTTTGCTTCGTCCACAACCTCTTCCTTAAAAGTGACCTTGACCTCAACCACAATCACGATCTTGGTTTGTCCAACGAGTTTGCACGAGATCATTTATTTGCTTCTTCTCATCTTGGATGGTTAATCGCATTTGGAGAAGTTCCTCCACTAGTTTAATCCTTTTTTTTTTCTTTTGAACCTTTCTTCATGGGCTTGTAATAAACCCATAAGCTCATCGATCGTTATTGCATCCAGATCTTTGGATTCTTCAATTGCAATAGCAATGTGGTCATACTTCTTGTCTAAGGACCGAAATATTTTCTTGACAACACGAACATCTAAATTGTCTTCTTTGTTTCTTTTCGTATGATTGACAAGCGCCAAAACTTTTTTGAAATAATAAAAAAATTGATTTAGATTCTCTCATATGAATTACCTCGAATTTGCCTCTCAAGGTTTGAAGGCGAATCTTCTGAACTTTCTGTACTCCTTGATGTGGTTTGTGAAGAATCTCCCGTGCTTCTTTAGCAGTAGTGGCATTCGACACCTCTTCAAACATGGAATCATTTAAAACATGGTAGATGATTGGCAGGACATATTGCTCTTTCGAATGAACCTTCTACAAGGCACTCCTCTGGTTCTGGTTCAAGATAGCTTCATCCTCTCGCTCATCATAGCTAGTGTTGACAAGTTCCCACACATCGTAAGCACCGAGTAGAGCTTTCATTCTAATTGCTCAGTTACCATAATTGGCTTTGGTAAGACGAGGGTATAGAAGAGAAAGTTGATTATTTGTTGAGGCCATGATAACAAACCATGTGCTATAATACCAATTTTATGGAAGTAATTTGAAAGTGAAATGTTCACAACTCACATAAGGAAAAGAAAAAGATAGATGTAGATTTATTTCACCTTAACAAAAAACAATTACAAGATTCCCCTATATATAGACTTGTTACATGACATTTGCTCTTCCACATAAAAATAACTAGTGTTCCATATAAGATCTAGAAACTAACGAAACAATCAACATATCTCACTTTATCTCATCGTATCTTATCATATCTCTAGAAACAATCACTACACCTAAAAATATAAACAGACCCATTAAAGATAACGTAGCAATTATAACTTTTCTAAACCAAGTACCAAATCTAAGTTTTAGTAGATTTGCAAAACGTTTTCCTAGATTCTTTTAAAGGGAAATTATTTTCCTAAGTTTAAGCTTTGATAGGAAAACTTTTTCTCTTGACTAGGATAACGTTTTCCGTTGACTCATTTTTCTGAGTAAACTAAACGCCGAAAAATGAGGAAAAAATTTTCCCTGAAAATGTATTTTTCGAAACAAACACACCCTAAGGTGATAGTATGGAGTGTGCAAGTTTAAGACCAAAAAAATTGCCTATGATATGAGTTAGGAAAAACGTAAACATAATTTGACAAGTATGCTATCCCATATACATGGCCTTTACTCAGCCTCATGATAGAGATTGCCAGTTAGCTGCCAAATTCTTTTTCATTCTTTGACTCATATCATAGAAAATGTTAGAATAATAAAATTCTTATGCATAGGTTCCACATTGTGACAATTGCAGAGCATACTAGCACAATTGACCAAAATATCATTAGTTTTAAATAATCATACCAGACAGAAAGAAAGAGAGGAGAGCGTTTTAGGGATTCATAGCAAACCACGCAATAATATTTTTAATGAGATGCTGCGGAATCTTCTTAAGTCTTCGTACAAACTTAGTCTACTATGAATATATTTTTGGAGAGATGTTACAGAAACTCTTTAAGTCTACGAAAAAGTAAAGAAAAAGTCAGGTAAATTGTGAATCTATTTAAAACCGACATTAAATCCATTCATGACCCATAGAGTTGGATTTAAATCAATTTATGACACATTTATTAATATAAATAGCCTATATAACAACCTAGCCCATCAAATATGGGGTAAGAAATAAGCCTATAATATATTTTGACAAATCTATTGCCCTAGCGACTTGTCCGAGGTCGAGTGATTGGCAAAGACGAAGCCAAACGGAACAATTCCACCTCACAAAGAAGCTCCACATAATTTTTTTTTTTAAATTTAATTCAAGATACATTTAAATTTTTAAGTAAATGCAAAGGAAAAAATGCTCGAATAATTTTTTAAGGCACTCATCAATTACAAAAAGATAATAAATTTACTAAAATGCCCCTCTAAGAATCGAAGGAGAAGCGAGGAGAACCCTAGGCCTTCTCTTCGTTTCTTGTCCGCCTCTATCCTCTTCTCTTCCTCTCTGTACGTCTGAACTCGGCTTCCTTGCTTCCGCAGCTCCGGCCACTTCCCGCCGTCGCCGTCGGACTCAAGGTCCGTCGCCCTTTCTCTCTCGACCCTCTTCTCGCTGTTCAGCCGCTGAACAGTGGCTCTGTTGTCCTTTTTTTTCCTCTTCTTTCAGTCCTGGGAAGCAAGGGCCCGAACCGAAGGCGAAGCAATGGTGCGATCCCTGTGGAAGGGCATCTTCGTCGACGCGTTCCTGTCGAAGATCAAGGACCGGAGGGACCTCCTCTCGAACAAGAAGATCTGGTCGCGCCGGTCCGCCATCCTGCCGGAGTTCGTCAACACCACCATGCGGATTTACAACGGGAAGAACTTCGTCCGCTCCAAGATCACCGAGGACAAGGTCGGCCACAAGTTCGGCGAGTTCGCCCTCACGCGGAAGCGGAAGATTCACAGGACGAACACCGGGCCGGCCAAGAAGGGAGGCAAGAAGTAGAGCGTAAATGGGTATGATCCGATTCCAGTAAAAAACTTGATCTTGAATCGTGCTTTGAGATTCAAATGGGTTGGGGATGAAAAGGGTCGACGATGAAGCAGATAGAAATCTAGGATGAAATGAGTGGGAAGCGGTAGATGGCAGAGTAACTCCACATCTTGACTCTATTCTTGATTCCTGCATAGAGCTTTTTACAGAGGTTTTTGTTGAAATGGGTGTACTTGAATGAAAAATTCCTTTGGTCATCCGTTTAATCTACACATGGGATGACCGTACTGTCCTTTTTCACCGAATAAGTTCGAATTTCTTATGTCTAAATAAAAGATGAAGCAAAAATTTGCCATGATCAAGGGCTGATGATCACAGTGTATTTGGCATGATGATGATTGATCTTCGAGCTTTGCTGCGGGGCTTGTTAGGTTAGTGCATTTTGCTCCTTTGCCATTTCTATTTGATAAGCGTAAACAGTGCATTGCGATGCACTCCTCGTTGTGTTATACTGATCCGTAGGTTGGTTTCGTGGGCTTGTTGCATTTCTTGAGTTCATCTATGTTACTGGGTGTCTTACTTGCAAGTTTTTACTGAATCTAGACAGCGCATGGACTTCACAGAAGTAGTCCCTATGTTATTTTGATTAGCATGTCTGTTCTCTTGCTTGCGTTTGTTGAGCACAAGAATGAGATTCAGAGTGTCGCTGCATTCGTTGAATTTTATGATTTGGACTGAAGTGGGTATGCATCTGTGCGAAAAGGAATGATGGCCCTCGTTAACCCATGAAGACAAGCGCTCCATTAGCTGTTTCTGATGTTACATCAATCGGTATGTTCCTTTGGTCCATCAGTAGCATCTCGCTCACTTCAGTAGAGTTCTTTTGGGGGTCAAAGATCAAATGGTACATCTGCATTACTGAGAAGTCTGCACTTTCATATGCCTGCTTCTAGCTATGTTGGCATCTGCAGATGCAAAATCAAGAAAATCAAAGCTTTAACAGCTTCAATTGTAGCATCATCTTCCCAGCTACGAAGCCTTGCCCCTTTCCGATGATCTGTAAATCAGACTAACTGCTGTATTGGGTCGGATGCGTCCCTCATGCTTTGTAAGCTGCTGTCTTTGATGGCTAACAGCTTCAGTTACCTCTGAAGATCCAGCAAACACTGATTTCATTTTCCCATCAACACCAATACCAGAACTCCTTCACCAAATGCACCATCACATTTGATTAGAATTTCATCTAGTCAATACAAAAGAGGCTTGTTTGTAGAGTTTAGTCGGAGCAAAGTCAAAGAGGTTTATGTGATTGACACCATTCCTACTTCCATCAGCTTCCTGGGTCATTCACAGCTCAAACCGTTGTAGATTCTATCCGCTAAATCTGTCTTTGACAGGCGACTTGTGGAAAGAATACTTAGGTGTTCGAGTCGAGTCCTCTTATGTTTGGCATCGTTCAGTTGAGCTAATTTAGGGAAAATTCTAAATAATGGCCTAAAATACTATTATTTTCTCAAATAATAGCCCGAAATAGATTTTGTTTCAAATAAGAGTCTAAAGTGGCAAAATCGTATCAAATAAAAGCCTAAAGTGAGCAAATCGTTTCAAATAAGAGCCTAAAGTGATCAAATCCTCTCAAATAAGGGGCTATCCTCTCAAATAAGGGGCTTTGGTCAATTGGTGACTATTCTGGTTATCCGAGAAAGGGTATTTTGGTAAAAAAATTGTAAATGGTATTTTTTTGAAAAAAATTCTTGTTTTTCTTTTTCTTTTCCCTTTCTTTTCTTCTTTTTTTCTCTTCCCTCCCTTGGCCATTGTTGTCATGGCCGACGGAGGTCACTTGCCTCAAGCCCTCAACTAAGCTAGCAAGGGTCGCCCTCAACAACGTTGGGTGAGGGTCACCTCACTTGGGCTGAGTGGGGCAAGGGTTGCCCAAGCTAGATCAACCTCGCCAAATGTAGTGAGGAGCGCCCTTGCCCGACCCTAATAGGGGTTGTCCTCACAAGGCGAAGAGCACCCTCGCCTGATGGCGGCAGGGGCTATCTTTGCCAGCCTAGGCAAGGGCAACTCCCGCTTGAGTTCAGTGGAGGGAAAGGGGAAAAGAAAAAAGAAAGAAAAAGAAAAAGGAAAGAAAAATAAATGAACATAAAAAAAATAATTAAAAGATGAAAATGCTCTTCAATGGTGAGAGAAGTTAGACCCTTTTTAAAAACAAATATGGCCATTTTGAGCTCTCATTTGAAACAAGTTCTACTCCAGCCCTCAACAACGTTGGGTGAGGGTCACCTCACCTGGGCTGAGTGGGGCAAGGGTTGCCCAAGCTAGATCAACCTCGCCAAATGTAGTGAGGAGCGCCCTTGCCCGATGCTAATAGGGGTTGTCCTCACCAGGCGAAGAGCACCCTTGCCTAATGACAGCAGGGGCTATCTTCGCCAGCCTAGGCAAGGGCAACTCCCGCTCGAGTTCAGTGGAGGGAAAGGGGAAAAGAAAAAAGAAAGAAAAATAAATAAATGAACATAAAATAAAAATAAAAAATTAAAAGATGAAAATGCTCTTCAGTGGTGAGAGAAGTTAGACCCTTTTTAAAAACAAATATGGCCATTTTGAGCTCTCATTTGAAACAAGTTCTACTCCAGGCCTCAAAGACAATCTAACCATTTCGGGTCTTTATTTGAAACAAGGTTCACTTCATGCTTTTATTTGATAAAATGATGGTATTTCATACCCTTATTTAAAATTTTCTTAAGTAATTTACCCCCAAGCATCAGAAGTATTGAAGGAGTAATGCATCCCTTGTTGACAACATACGAGGGCTGGTACCCGGTGATCTACTTAGTAAGAAAGAAAAATAAAATAAAATAAATATAAAAAAATTTGAAAATTTTGACCATTTTAAAAATTATCCATTTAAAGATTGTTGGGAAGGATAATGTTAGCAATTTTCGGCTAATATTAATCGAAATGACTACATTGATAAATTGTCAAAAGGTTTACAACTCATTTGAAAAAAATTCCTATTAAGAATAAGTGGTAAAATTGAAAGGTTTAAAATTGAACTAGTATTCGTATAATAAATTCATGAATTTTTTTATATAATTATTCCAAATATTAAAAGAAAGTCGGCATTAGAATTTAAGTTTCTACATTTGTTGGTACTTTTATTTTCCTTTATTAAGTTAATATGGAACATACCATTATGGCGTTTCTTTTTTTAAAATCCTTATCAATCTTTGGAGTTTTAACGTCAACATAATCCATGTCCTAAACTTGAATGATATTGTTCGACAATGGTCGACCTCTAATCTTAAATCGCATACCCTCCAACTTACATTACTAGCTATTCTAAAACCAAGAACGAAGTCGAGCGAACGCAGAGTGCTCTGCTTGGGATAAGTAACGAGAGGGAGAAATTTTTAGCTATATTAGAGTATGAAAACGAGGTTTACATCTAGGTTGCCGGCCGATGGTGGTTCCTCCAGTCCCAAAAAAAAAAAAAAAAACACTGATAATGTTTCGTATCTTTTTAACACTCCCTCTCATGCAAAGACAGATTTGACGATGAAGACATTGAAGGATGCGAAGAACTGTCAAAGCTCATCAGACATAATGAAAGAAATCTATAAATGGATAGATAGATGGAAAGAAGGTGCAAGGAAGCGAATTTGAGAACTTTCACAACGATGTCAATTGGAAATTAAGCATGCGAATTAGAGTAGAGGCTTTGAATATATTTGATTAAAACTTAGGCTCAGTTTGCTTCGCGAAAAGCTTTCTGTCGAAAAATATTTTGCTCATTTTTTAATGCTTGAATTGTTTAAGAAAATGAGTTGATGGGAAATATTTTCAAAATCAATGGAAAACCTATGCTTAAATTTAGGAAAAAGATTTAATTTTCTAAAAATCAGAAATCATCCTCTAAAATCTGATAAGACATCGTTGCTTGGATAGAGACCTTGGTGCACACAAAAACCCTAACGCCTATGTTGAGCCTGAGTCTATAGAGACCGAGCTCGGGTCCCTTGAGGCAAGGCCTGGGATACTAGTACAGCGGGCAATGCTCGAGTACCCAACTTCCACACCCAACTCACCGGCGCTTGGCTTGGGTCCTCGATGCCAATGCCCAAGTTCCTAATGGCTAGGCCCAAGAAACCCCAACTCTTGTGATTGGGACCTCAATGTTTGGGTTTGGGAACCTCATCGATTGGGCTCGAGTCCCCTAAGGCCTAGGACCTAAGTGCCTGAGCTTCAATTCCATAAGAGAGAATAAAATAAATTATTTAACAATCTATAAAGTATTTATGTCATAAAATTGCAATTTGACATAGCCTTATCTAAAATTTCATGATACGGCACATGTAACTTTCATACCACACAAATAGTGCACGTCTGTTTAAGATATAAATAAAACAAAAGCAAAATTTTCCTTTGCTAGACAATGGAATAATTCCCAGTTCATTTTCAGATTTTAGCTAAACCTCTAAAAATATTGCCATTTTTTTAAACGACTTCTTGGAAAATAAATATATTTCAAAAATATCGAATTTTTTATGAAACAAAATCACCCTTAAAATACTTCGTTTTACCTTCTTCGGATTGCCTCATCCATCCATATTAAACCAAACAGATCATATGAATCCTCGATTGTGGCCGAACCAGGAAGATTAAATATCCAATGTGGGCTTATCCATCCTTGGGCCTGGATTAGAAAGCACGGACGAGCTTGTGACGCCCTTCAATTTAGCCACGTTACGTACGAGATCCTATCGTCATAAAAGTTTTCCAGTAATTTTGTACTTCGATGCCTGCTCGGAACGAGGCTGAAGCGAACGCAACAATAAAGAGTTATAACGAATGCCGATCTTTTTAACTTTTGCCAACTGTTCGACATCAATCACGTTGGTAAAGTTGTACCTCTCGCTACCGTGCCTAGGCACGGGCTGCACCCCTCCCCGCCGCTCGCAAAGCACCCTTCCCTCGCCCGAATATGTGGTGAGGTCGGGAACCTCGACCGACTCTTTCGAGAGTCCGGCAACGCTCTCTGGTGATTATCATTGTTCTACGCAGGACATCAGCTCGAGACTTTACTCTTTATCTTCGAAGGGACTAAACGCCAACGAAAGTAACACAAAAGAGTTCAGTACAAATGGCAAAAAAAAAAAAATAAATAAATTTCCAAGGACATGGGCATTCATTGTTGTCCCCAAAAAGAGATGGCGGTGGCTCACGTGGACACAATTTGACCAAATGGGCCGCGGCCCAATCCATAGTCCAGCCCCAGCAAAATCCCATTCTCCAACCTCCTACCAACCCTCCCAAAAAAAAAAAAAAACCAAAAGGAAAAAAGAGAACAAGACAAAAAAATAATAATAAACCAAAAAGGAGGAAAATTTTAAAAAAATTAAAAAAGTTAAAAAATTAAAAAAAAAAAGAAAGAAAGAAAGAGAAAATCAAAGATACAAAAAAAGCTCCTCGTCAAAAAGGGGCCAAAGGCGATGCCTCGTGGGTGGCAGGCATATCGTGCGTGACCCGACCCCACCCCCCACCCAACCCCCCTCAAACCCCCCCCAATTTTAATCATTTCGCCACATCGCCGCAACATGGCGGTCCCCTCCACCCCCCACACGACCCCATCGCCGCCGGGGCACACACCACACCATGCACGCCCCCCGCCTCGCCGGAATCGAGTGAGCCCGTCCCACGTGAAACTCCACATGATATGATGCGTAAGATCGACACGCATGGAGTGCCTGCGCCCGATACAATCGAGAAATATCTACGGTTTCATCTTCATCTGATAGTTTAGACATTTAGAACGATTAATCTCACATGATATCAGAGCAGAATATCCTTACTTCGAGTATATCCAAACCCCTATTTGACTTCCCATTTGAATATTTCCATACTTTAGGTTAAGACCAAAATCCAACCTAACTTAAGAGTATCACTTGTCGATGAAGGCGACTCTATCGCGTGAGAATAGCGTGAAACATTAGACTAAATGAGCATTTGTCGAGAGGTCCCAATTCCCAATAAAATTTTCCTCGTCACTCTCCATTGCCAACCGGTCTAAAAATTTAATTTGTCAAATTAAGACATGGTCTATTTCTACTCTAACTCTCACTCTCAGACTTTTGTTTTGCCTCCTTGCAGGGCGTGAGAGTCGAAACTCACTCTTGAAACTAATTCGTCCCCACCCTCAACCCTCCTGAGAAGGTGTGAATTCGAATCCCCACCTCCTCTTTTCAAGTTGGAAATTTCCAGAGAAAAATAAGTTAATGCAAGTGTTCACGCCACACGGCGTTGGCGTGTGTTGCTACCAAAATTAGAATTTTGAAGATTCGAAAGCTTGAATTTATGGAGACGTGTATCGAGCGAGCAATATAAACTTGCGAGAAACTACTGGGGTTTGCTCCAGTGGCCACCCTTCCACCTTAAAAATGAGAGGTGAGGGATTCGAATCCCCACATTCTCAGAGGTTGGGGTGGGGACGTTGTTGTTTCAGGAGTAGGTTTTAACTCCCACGCCCTATAAGGAAGCAGGGCAAAAGTCGGAGAGTGAGCGTTAGAATAAGAATAGAGTATAACTGACAAAAAAAGAAAAAAAAAAGAAATATGAACTTGCGAGAGGTCGAAATCTTGACGAATGTTCATTTAGTAGTCGCCATCGTTGACAAGTTGCAAGTTGTAATGGACTCCGACATGACAAATCAGGTTTACGTAGACAAGTGCTCTGCCGCTCAAACTAGTGAAGACGCGGAACCATTCCTCACAAGTAACTCCGCGACGATATCTTAGACGTCTATTCCTAGAGGAAAACGAAGTTAATGCGTGGGTTCCCGCCATGTCGCATTGGCGCGCGGTGTCAACGGAAAACAAACCAGAACGAGAATGAGAATTCCAAAGTTTGAAAGCAGGAATTTTATGAAGACGCGTATCGAGCGAGCGAGCGATGTGATTGGTCGGCTACATCACGTCGGTCGTGTAATGTTTCGGTTGAACATAATTTCCCGATTTTTCAAAGATGGGAAACGCTAGGGCTTTGAATTATAACGCTATTGGAGCTTTTATAATTGATCGACGATCGGCCCCCCGTGCACGTGGGGCACGTGCGTGGACCGTCGCGGTTTGGGGACAAAGCGTCAAAAAAGGCTAGAACGAAAGGGACCCTTCATCTCATCCGAGTGCCCTACTATTAAGAAATTATGTATGAATAAATAAGAGGAGACTTCCCCTCTTATTTTAATAATTAGGCTTCGATATTATTGACATTTTTTTCTCATACTATTTCACATTAAAGGGTGTATTTATTTCACGGAAAATAAATAATTTTAAAAATATTTTTTCAAAAAAATGATCAATTAGATTGCTTACAATAATGAATGAATAGGAAATTATTTTTGTTTTCCATGAAAAATATTTAAATATAAATTGATATTATAATAAAAATATTTTTCGTTGATTAGTTATCTCAAGTATATGAGCAATCGTTTTTAAAAGAATATTTTTCGAATAATTTATTTTTTGCGAATTGTGCGTACGCTAAATTAAAGACAATAATCACCCGCTGAAATATCCATGCTTAGTACAACGAAAATAAAGAGATTGGGCGTGGATTAAGAGTTCCTCTTCTCATCATCTCTTTCATTTTGTAGAAAAAAATAAAGAAATTGTTACAAATCCATTTTTTTTAAAGGAATTTTTTAGCATACAAAAATTTCTTGTCTTCTTTAAAGAAAATAATCCCTAAAATATGTATGACAACTGAACTTAGTAACAATTTCTTTATTTTTTGGATAGAAGGTGGCTCGGGAAACTTTTACATGCTATATAATTTAGATAACGAAATTCTTTGCTAATTTAGTTACATAGCCCATGTAGTTTTTTTTTTTTTCCCCTTTTTAGTTCCAATGAGGAGGAGCTCTACTATAGTTAATTTTTTAAAAATAATTTGCACTTTCAAGGTCAACGTATTAATGAAGTAAAAACTATAGTGATGGCAAAATTGATGAGGTTTCGTGCTTGTAGACGCAACATTATTTTATTAGCCTACGATAGGTGTGAATAGAGTCGAGGCTTAGGTTAAAGTTGATAGCAATGGCATACTTGCCTTTATTATGACGTCATGTCAGAAAAAAATAAAAATAAAAAGGCAGTGGAAATTTATGTTAGAACCCTTGGGCCAAAAATAGAGCCATTTGGTTCTACAAAATAACACATGTGATTCCTTAACTTTACCTAGTAACATCGTCATTGGAATTTTAATTCATTTAATGTGATTGACAAACTATTGATAAATGTTCGATCTAGTACTTAAATCATGTCGTTCAATTCAAGTTAACGGAATCTGCTGTGTGGATTCCAATTCATTAAGTTTAAATAATAGATAATAACAACAAAAAGTTAGATGTCGATTATCCAAAGTAAGATATCCAAATCAAATGAGGATATAATAATCGATGTCATTGAATAACGGTAGATATGTTAAACTTTGATTTCTTTTTTTCCCCTTTTTTTTCTAAAGTAGATGGATAGCGAAGATAGATATATTGACTTCATCATCTTCTAGAAACCTAACTTAGCGTATAATACTCAACGTCATTAAATAGCATTCAATTTGTCATTTGAACAAACGCAAGGGCCACATCGAACATTTATCAACAGTCTAGGAACCATGTTAAACAAACCAAAAAATTTGGGTCAATGTTGCACGTCGGACCAAACCAAAATTCAAGGACCACTCATGTCATTTTCCCAATTAAGGAGACTAAAAACCACCTCCGGCATGACCCATCAACAATTTTCTTTGGCATTAAAATTATAGTGTCTTTCCATTAAGATTTCCATTGACTAAAAGATCTAAAACACTAAAAAAAAAAAAAAAAAAAGAGAGCTTAGATCATACAACAATACTCGCGGTCCCTGCACGGAATAAGAAAATTGGGAATCAAGATCAGGTGAGCCGGTTCCCGATTCCACAAATTGGGAATCACCCCGTTTCCGATTCCAGGATAGAAACCAACGCATTCTAAAACCAATCACCCCAGCTCACAACGACCTCATCTCCCTCCACCTCTGTATTTGCATGGGTACATTAGGCCAAACACAACACATGAGTCACTGCTGACTGAGATAGAGAGAGAGAGAGAGAGAGGGAGGAAAAGAACAAGATGGAAGGTTTGAGTTAGGACAAGATTCTCGCACAAAACCAAAAATAATAAAAAAATAAAAACAAATAAACAAACGAAACGATGTCAACACAGTTCCAATCTTTAAAAAAGAGAGAGAGACGTGGAGGGGGGCTCTCGAATGCGACCCGCGGTCAAAGGAGGAGACCGGGGGCTTGTCCTCTTCCTCCATCTCCCCTCGTGAATTGACCGGAGCAGCAGCCAACTTTCCCCCGTCGCAATCCCACCACCCACTCGCACACCACCCCCCACCACACCCCCTTGGCACCATTCCCTCCCCTCTCGACAAACCCCCATTTTTCAATCATCTCTCCTCCCCCCCAATGTGAATTCCCCTTTGTACCCTTCTCCAGAAATTGATAACGGTAAAGTCCCGCGGCCGTCAACCACTGGGATTCGTCCTGGTGACCACCCTTCCAACATGGAAGGGGGAGGTGAGGAGTTCAAATCCCCACATTCTCAGAAGGGGTGGGATGGGGACGCGTAAGTTTCAAGAGTGGGTTTCGACTCCCACGCCCTGCAAGAGGCGGGGCAAAAGTCTGAGAACGAGTGTAGAATAGAAATAGAGTAGGACTGACAAAAAAAATAAAAAAAAATCCTGCAGCCGTCGATTCGATGCCCGTCCGTGGTCGAGGTGCGTTGAGGTTTAGATCCTAATAGTAGTTTTCTTTCTTTTACCGAGCGATGCTCTCGGTGTCCTCGAGCAAGGAAAAAGATGGTCCGTCTTGTCTTGATTTGTGTTAGTAGAATCCCATCTTTTACTCGTCGTTCGTTGCTTTCTGACAAATGGGGTCGCCTCATGTGAAATGCTTTTTGTAACATGTGTAACTGTAATTCTATCAGTACGAGTCGTTGTACCTTATGTTTCTAGTTAAGCCTTCGCGTTCGTCCCCTTGTCTGATACTCTTGAATTCGATAGCCATTGTGTGAAGTATGATAATGACCATCAGATCGCAAAGCTATCTTTATTGCAATCGACTTGCTTCACCACAAATGGGATTGCCTATCCATATATAATGGCTTTAATGCAACTCTAACTTCGTGAGATCATTTCGACGAAGTAAAGTAAAAAGAAAAACTTCACAAGATCATCGTCGCATCACGAAACTTGACATGCCGCCCTCTATAACCTCCTCAATCGCATCGATGTGTAGCGTAACACGTAACGCAATGTTGTTTATATATAATTTACATTTTTTGACAACCAAAGTAGTGTTGTATTAACTATAAGGATTAATACTATGAAAAAATCATAAACTCGTACATCATTGATAAATTAACTCTAAACTAATTTTCTGATCACAAAAAAATCCAAATTAGTACATTTATAACAAATTTAACTCTTGCTCCCGCTTCCTCTCATCTACGCTGCGCTTGTCAAGCCAACTTCTCTATGATACTATGAAAAATACAGACCGATGTATATGTGATAAATAGATGATAAAATCTTAAATTAGTACACCTGTTACGTAAAATTCAATTAAGTAATTTTATGGTAAAATTTAACGGAAATTATCGGATAGTAAATTCGTCACAGATGTACAAATTTGGGGTAAACAATTAATTCATGATAAATTTATTATAATTTTATCAATTTAGAATTTTTTTTCGTAATATTAAGCCCCCAAAGTTAGGAACAAATTAGAAGACACAATAAAAAAAGAAGTTCGCTTTTCAAAGCTTCACGATTAATCAAACAACGCGGCTTGTCTTTCCTCATGAGCACCGAGCAGCAGCATCCACGAGGCACGACGAAGCCCCCTCCCCCCCTCTTTCTCTCTCTTCGCTTTTTTCC
This sequence comes from Eucalyptus pauciflora, assembly GCA_007663325.1. Lineage (NCBI taxonomy): Eukaryota > Viridiplantae > Streptophyta > Magnoliopsida > Myrtales > Myrtaceae > Eucalyptus > Eucalyptus pauciflora. The sequence continues at coordinate 195,398 of VMYD01000306.1, read as the reverse complement.
ATCCTCCGAAAAGCCGAAGCGAAAGACACGTGCCGCCCCCGTGATTCCGGAACTCCGAGCCACCCCGCAGTGGCACTCTCGTAATTCCTCCCCATCCCCGTGGGCAGTTTCGCTGCCCTCCTGTTTTTAGTCCCCCCAGCCTCCACTCTTCCCCCTCCCGAAGCCGAAAAACCTCAGGAAGTCCCGTCGCCGGCCTCTCCAACAGAATCCGCCGCCCCTCCGCCGCTCCTCCGCCGCAGCAAAAAAAAAGAAGAGAAAAGAAAAGCCGTCCACTTTCTCGGGAAAATCCCGCCCGCCGAGAAAGGTGGAGGGGAGAGGAGGGGAGATGACGTCGGGGACGAGGACGCCGACGTGGAAGGAGAGGGAGAACAACAAGCGGCGGGAGCGGCGGCGGCGGGCGATCGCGGCGAAGATCTTCTCGGGCCTCCGGATGTACGGCAACTACAAGCTCCCCAAGCACTGCGACAACAACGAGGTCCTCAAGGCCCTCTGCAAGGAGGCCGGCTGGACCGTCGAGGAGGACGGCACCACCTACCGCAAGGTAAAGCGCGCCTCCGTACCGTCGCTTGCTTTTCGTTCTTCTCTTAGATCGCGCCCGACGGCGTCGTCGCCGAGTAGTCTTGAGAAAGCTCGAAATGAGAGGTGAAGAGAGCAGGTCGCTCGATCGCGGACTGTCGGTGTCGCCCGCGACCGCGACTTGCTTCTTCGTTTGGTGCTTTAGATCGCGGCGATGCGCGATTTTGCAGAGCTTGAAAGCTGGAAATGAGAGCGAAGAGAGCATGTCCCAACTCTCTCTCTCTCTGTTCGTCCACTTCTTTGCACGGGCTTTCTTCTGTCCTTTCGATGATCGTGACGATGATGATGATGAACGGAGCCGCGATCGACCTGCGGATCGAGGCTCCGCCGGTGAGCGCTAGCGGCGCGCCGGAGCGCGTGACCGGCGCGCGGTAATGCATGTGCTTGAACTTAAATCGGACTTCGTTTCGCTTCGTCTAAGTTGTTTTTTTTTTTTTTTTGGTGGTCATGGCTTCGTCTAAGTTGATGAACGTATGATTGCATTCGAATTCGTCGAGAATTAGCGAGAGATTATGCTTGAACGAGGATCGATTCGTACACGAGACACGAGAGGGTTCCTCTCTTTATTAAAGATTCCACACAAGCTTCTGAAAATTTCTGAATCCGAGAGAGACCCTTTTCGCAGGAGAGGCAGCAGCCTCCGCAGCGAAATCGTCCGCCTCGCGTGACGAGAATGTCCCCGCCTCTCCGCCTCGATTTCCCCCCCACTTCTCCTTTGCGAAGAGTGAAAATTCGAGGCGCTTTGAGGGGCGTTTCCGTCTCTCCTGGTCTGAAATTCAGGGGAACTTTCTCTTCCTTCCACGCGAAATGAAGCTCCTTTAATTAACCCCTTTTCTTTTTCCATTTTTTTTCCTCGAAATTTTCCTCTGTCTCTGTTTTGGCCGTGTCGTCTTTAATGACGCCGATGAACTTTTCCCCTCTTTTCCTGGTGGATTTTCTCGGGTTGGGTGGGCTTCGTTTTCAGAGATTGTTGGTTTGTATCTTCTCTCTTTTTGCATTTGCGAATCGCCGTTACCTGCGCCAGACACTGCCCACCCCTGCGAGAGAGAGCAGCAGTAGCGTTAGGACCTGACGCAGGACACGCAACAGAGCAGACATCCCATGTAAAAATCAAAGAGGGGTGTTTTGGTCTTTGCGGTCCGAACAGCCAATGAGCGCGAATAACGTCTAGTTTTTTTTTCCCATTTTCTTATTTCCCAATTTCTCTTTGTCCATCAATGATTATCCGAGATTCCCGGGTTCGTCAGGAGAGAGAGATTGAGAGGGAGAGGGAGAGAGAGAGTAAAGGGTAGGAAAAGAGAGGGAGAGTAAGGTAAGAGAAAAGCTGCTTTGGGTGGCGATGGTTGAATTTTGGAGGAGAGTTTTTTGGGGGGTCCTCCTCGGATTCCTCTTTCCTTGTGTGAATTCGCAAGGCGGAGAGAAAAGCATATGAAATGTGTGGGATTGGGGAGGTCTCTTTTGGATTATGGAAAATGATGACGGGTTATTTTTTTCTTAATTTTTTCTTTAGGGGGTTTACTTTAATGGCCACCATTTGTCAACCGTTAAAAGATATCGGCTGTTTGACGTTGCTGTCTTTTGCTTTAGAAAAAGGTCTCGGGTCCTGGTCCGTGTGGGTCATTTTACAGTTGTGCCCTCGTTGTTTGGCTGAATTTACACTTGAGCATTGAGATTATTAACCTCTCTCGTTGCGCTGCCTGCTTTTTTTCCATATGATGACATGAATTTCGGTAAAGGAACTTGAGGAACATGATGATGAATTTTAGTTGAAGTGGAAAAGTATGCTTTGACTTTACCAACCGTAATTATAAGTCATGAAGTGGTAGATTAGTTGCCATGAGCACCATCTGCTTTTGAGGCTGATAGGGCATTAGGAAGTCTATTATGGAGTAGGAACTCTGCCAGGTTTCTCCATTACGTGCTTTACCTATGACAGAAGGGAATGTCTCTATGTTGCATTTCTGGATGACTTGCTTGTTACTTGGTTTTCAAAGGGTATCTGTGAAAGAAGGGGAATGTCTCCCAGCAAGCATGAATTAGAAAATTGCAAAAATCTGATTAAGTCAAGTGATCGTTGTCATGGCATCTCTCGAATGAGTCGTATATATGGAGTTCAGGATTTTAATTTGTCATCCTCAAACCTTGAAATGCACATATTCCGGCAGTACTACTTTAGATGATTGTTTGATGTATCCATTTTAAATGCTGTTGCTCAGGGATGCAGACCTTTGGAACGTATGGACATTATGGGAGGATCAACATCAGCGAGCCCGTGCTCCTCATACCACCCAAGCCCCTGTGCGTCCTACAATCCTAGCCCTGCTTCATCTTCCTTCCCCAGCCCTGCCAGATCGCCATACCCTGGCCATCCCCATGGTAATCCTGACGCGGATTCTCTCATTCCGTGGCTGAAGAATCTTTCATCAGGCTCATCCTCAGCCTCATCCAAGCTACCCCATCATCTCTTCATTCCTGGGGGTTCAATTAGTGCTCCAGTTACTCCTCCATTAAGCTCTCCGACTTCCCGAACCCCCCGAGCCAAAAACCACTGGGATCACGCCACTGCTTCCATGACCTGGACTGGACAGCATAACTCTGTTTTCCCCTCATCCACTCCGCCAAGCCCTGGCCGTCAGGTCTTACCTGATTCGGGATGGCTTACTGGTGGGCCATCTTCTCCCACATTCAGCCTCGTTGCTAGAAATCCTTTCGGGTTTAAGGAGGAAGCTTTTTCTGGTGGAGGGTCTCGGATGTGGACTCCTGGGCAGAGTGGGACGTGTTCTCCAGCAATTGCTGCTGGTGCTGACCTCACGTCAGATATTCCCATGTCGGACAGTATGGCAACTGAGTTTGCATTCGGGAGTAACGCAACAGGCTTGGTGAAGCCCTGGGAGGGCGAGAGGATTCATGAAGATGCTTCTGATGATCTTGAACTCACGCTTGGCAACGCCAGAACCAGGTAGACTCATGAGTTAACTGGTTGGTGAGGCTAACATCATGCTGTTGAGGTTTGAATTCCCTCTTTGGCCTGATGATATGACGTGGTCAATGCAGATGAAAAGGCAGAGTTCTCTTTGGACTGGCTGGAAGCTTCTATTTTGTGCAAATTTCTACTTTTTCACATGGTTCAAATCATGGTGTTGCAGTAGTCATGCGGGCTGGAAATGCAAGTGTTTAGGAGCAGCTGTTTTTATTCTTTCTTCTTCTTCTTTTCTCTCCTTTTATTTTCCTTGCAAAAGGAAAACTGAAAATTAAGTTATAAATATTTGGGTGGCTTCGCTCCTGAGTTAAGTTCATTTGGTCTAAATTTTCTTTCAAATTTGTGCAAGCCGAGAAGCTCAGAATCTTTTATCTTCCCTTGTTTTCGCTTTGTGCGTGGCCGGCCACTGGGCCGTTGGTTGCAAAGTTCAATCCATATGATCTTAAGATTGCTTACATGTGCCGTGTTGGAGAGGTTTCACTTTTGCTGGCTCCTTAGTTGATCAGGCTAAAACTTGTCATTCCAAGATCTCCAAGTACATGGCAATGTTTTTAGTTTTGAGCTGTGACTTGTGAGAGCTTCAAACCAGCAGACGCTTCCTGATATGGTTCGCCAGCTTGTTTATCACGACTTTGTTGCTGCTATGGCAAACTGCTCTTGACCTACAAGTGCAGATTCCACACGAGGTGTTAGTCAAATCGGACCGGCCTCCATATGTTCCGGTCCTACGTCAGTCAGGCAGTGACTTGTAGATGAATAAGGCTTCTGGCCATTGGTCATCTGAACAATCTGGCTCTCAATTCCAGATGGAAAATTTGCCGGAGCAAACCGTGTTCCCTCTCGCATTGCCATTGTCTTCGATGAGATGAATTTAACGACCACAGGTTCCCTGCAACCTCATGCCTCCATTCTCCCTTTGGTTTCTCAGGTCAATCTACGATCATACGTAAGGACAGGACATAAATTTTTGTAGAGAATTCATTTCTTGGACGCCTAGTCTTGGTCTGATTATTGAGCCACTTCCTAATCCTTCTTCACATTACCACCTTCCTAATTACACTCGATTCCCCCACCATTTGACGACGACTAACAAGAGAAATTGCACAAGAACATAGATCTAGCACGACAAGATAATTAACAAGAAATCGCAATGATCTGAATGCACTACTTCGAAACAACAAGGGAGGTTGATTTCCTCTACATTGCATTGACTCGAGTCTACTTCGCGGTGCAGTACTGAACAAGATCTATAGAAGAGCTGTACATCAGGTCGGGACCACACAACCTGTTTTTCTGGGTTCATCATGAACAATCACATAAATTTCCTCCATCATCTAGGACATGCCCAAGCAATCTTCACAAGTAATCTGAAAAGAAGGGTGGTTTTTGCTTTTGTCTTCCCCGATACCCCGAGTAAACACCAAATATGAAATGGGTAGCTATATGTACATTCCAATGATTGATCCCAGCAATTATGACTATTTACATATTCCTCTCCCAAAATCCCCCCGGGAAGAGAGGGAAGCAATGAGTTTGAACATGCTGTACACTTACTCGATAAGAATAGACAACTTTACAGTGGCAAGAATCGCAGCTAAGAACTTCCATAGGCGGTATCCGGGACAATTGGCCAAGCTGTAGGGCACTAATATGGTGATGACCACTCCAGCTTCTGATACATGTCTGCGAGCGCATTATAAAGGATGGCAGCAGCTGGCGGCCTTGGCAACGAACCAAGTAGTATGTCCAATGCATTTATAGACTGGCTGCCATAAAATCGGCAATTTTCTCTTGTCCGTGTTGTCACAACACTGCCTTGAAGGGAACATCCAACGAAAGCACCTGCCAATTATATTATGAAAAGGTTGAGAACAATTAAAGAACTCCAGAAAGCAGAACGAGCCCTCACAGACTGCTGGCAATGAAATGACAAGAAAATGAGAAATACAAATTCTAGACCTCTCCAACTTTTTACCATGAGTGTCTCAATTTAAGTAGGATCTATGACGAATCAAGCTCAGTGTTCTCTCAAATGATTGCTTATTCAAAAATATTCTCAACTAATGTCTCTCTCTTTTCCCCTTTCTTTGGCACTAAGAAATGGGCAACAAGCAAGCTTCTCAAGAAATGCTCTTTGTAGAAACTTTTTCAACCAATGATCTAATGAAAACAGCTTCACATAGCTTAAAAAGGTAAAGAGTATCATCATTTTATTAAATATATAAATAGCATTTGTGCAAGAGCATGAATAGTCTTTTACATGACTGCCTAAGGACAGATACCCATGCCATACAAGCTAGACTACATAGCTCACCTCAGCAACAGAGACAAATGAGGAAGAAAGAAAGTGAGAGAACAAGATCCTTTGCAAAATGAGCAGTTTTTCTATGTCCTGAGACTGTTCTTGCATCCACTTAGGACTTAATAAAAATAGAGAAATTACTATCACAATAGAACGGTTAATATCATAGGATACCATCCATGTTTTTTTGCATAGCAATGTATGCATACCCCAAAAATCAGTCCAGAGGACAACTCCACAGTTTAAAAGGAAAAATAGCTATATAGATGAGTACCTTTACTGCAGCTGTATGTATAACAAGCAGCACAGCCACCATCCCCTGCTCGTAGATCAGCTTCAGCAGCCCTTCCAATGGGACCAACTGCTGCACTCAAACCAGCCCCAACTGAAAAATGAGCAGTACCACCAAATGTCTTCACAGCCTCGGTTGTTCTCAACACTATAACGAAGTCTGTCACTTCTCCTCCAGCCTGCAATCACCCTTGACTGGTTACCATTGACTGGAATAAGGATATCTCTAGATAAAAATATAACACAAAATCAAACATTTCTTGCAGGGATAATCTTTTTCATTTATGTATTTGATCTTTACTATTATTGTTGTTATCATTTCGGGAGGAAGGGGAATCGACTAAATAATTCTTTAGTTGATTTTTATGTTTTATGCAAGACTTCTTTGCTTGAGCTTAAGCCACACAAGCAGAAACTGTTAATGCGATAGACATGTTAACAGAAAGGGAACGATTATCAATAACACAAGGGCAATCTCTGGCTCAGGGACTTCTCCCACTTCCACAAAAAAGCAAAATACAAATTCAGAGAAAGGGAACGGAGATACAGAAAGGAACTTGAAAACTCAATGGCAACACGGTAATCAAACAAAAAGTCCAAATCTCTTATCCTGAGAAATACTGTTCTTAGATAGAGTTCCAGAAAGGAGAAACAAATGGCACATTCCATGAAATAGAAGGATGACAGACCAGACATTTACAAAGGAAAATTCTCACAGAGACCATGGAAATGAAGCAGACAATATGTCAAGCATTCCGGATGGAGTAAAAAATCAAATTGGTGTTTATTATCTAAACAATCATTTTGAGCACGTTGATTCACGTGGTTAATCTGCAGACTGCATGAAAGCCAAAAACACTTGTTGGTTCCGACACTTGGCCCTTAAGGTTGATGAAATCAAAATCCAGGGATACGATAAAACGAGCCTACCTGTGCTCCCCACCCTATTCCACATGAAGAAATTGCAGAAGGTGGAGACCATGAGCCGTCTTCCCTACGAGCAACCACAAGGCCAGTTCCAATATTGTAGGTTACCATCATACCAACTTTCGCAACAGTAATTATTGCAAGGCCTTTTGCTTGTCGTAAAATGGCATCAGGAATCGCCTTCTCAGGTTTTAGTGAACCCACCTAAGCAATCAGAATGCAACATATAATAAGCTTAATAACCACACGAGAAGTGCAAGAGAACCTAATTTTAATGCTAAAGTATTAAAAAAAGGGAAGAAAAATTCTTAATTACTTTATCTTGCACCAATAATACGAAAAACTCTTAAGGAATAGTTCTACTAAGATCTTAAACATATCTAAAATTAAATCACCACTTCACTGATGATAATGAGAAAATGGCCTCCCTTGTCAGAGGTTAAGTCCACTATAGAGAGCATTCATTTTTCAAGTAGCTACAGCAATACTAGCCAACTGTTCTAAGAAATACACAGATGGAATCATAAGGTAGACAGTATCGTCTAAACCTTGTCCCTACCTTACTATAACCTCGGATTGCATTTGTTGCCTTGTAAATCTCATGTTCCATTGATTGTCCCCAAGGAAAATTGATCCAGGATCTCAACGTACTAAGGTCTGTCAGATCTTGGGTCGGAAACTGAGAAGCGTGGCTTACTTGATCCATTAGGTAAGGCTGGACAGACTCAAGCCGCACGCAGCAGACATCACACACTCTCTGGGGATCACTAACCCGGAACTTTACAGGCAACAAACTCCTTCCTCTAGAGCACTCGCCACAAAAAATTCCTCCGCAGAATCGGCAATGATGCCTAGAACGCATGATTGGATGAAAGCGCACACTACACAGCATACATGCAGAAGCACTGCTGTCTGCCATCCATGCTGGTGGCTCTGCCTCAAGAATTTCCCTCGCATTTCCAAAACTGGCTTCAGTAAGAGTTTGAGCCATTTCTTGCCAAGCTTGCTCAAGCAGATGAGTAGACATCCACGAAAACCTACTACCAATATCACCTGAAGTCAGAGCACTTACTTTGCCTTGGGCTGCTTGTAACATTTCAACTAATACATCCCACATAGTAAGCTCCTTTTCTTCCATGATGTACTGGTTCCACCCCAAGTCCCCTTCTGGAAAATAACCCCCATTTGTGTAAAAACTTCTAGTCCAATCTTCTCGATGAGTTTCCAACATAGGTGGACAAGAAACTGGTATCCACATGCCTGTATCTTCCTGAAGTGGTGCATCATAATAGAAGCACTTTGCAGGCTTCTGATTGATAATCTTTGATTCTCCTTTCCCACTGCTCTCCTCATTACTTCTCTGGAATGGTTCGGCCTCACATTTTGCAGCTGAACCGCTGTCACTTGTAGAATCAACTGCGGCTATTGGAGCATCATGAACCCATAGATTGCCAACAGCACCTCCATCCTGTCATCAGCATTAGGGGGGAAAACAAATAGTAAGTTTACCTAGTTTCAACTTATTTGCGTCAGTATCCACAAGTAATAATCTTCAGTAGAAAGCTTGCACGAAACATACACAATTTACATCAAAGAACTAAAAGCCAACTCTTTACACATAAAAAAGTACAGCATTCCAGAAGTTTGGCTGCGAAAGACAGTGGACAACAAACTGTCAATAGACCCTTTTAGCCTCTCAGGCTCAATGCCAATCGCTATCTGATGTTCCACTCATGTGTCTCACGTGTTATTGTCAAGGATATAAAACGAAGTGTAGAGATAACCAACTCTGAATAATTTTCAAGAGAAAGGGAAAGCAGTTTTTGAACAATTCATAGACTTGAAACTAGAATTGTCTATTCCTGATCCTCGTGATACAACAAAGTTCAAATCTGTTAAACTAATCTGCACCAAACCTTTTCCAGTATCACATCTAAACCATCATTCACAATCACATAGCTAGCTCCAGCATTATTTACCAAATCACCATTCCTTTCATCTTGCCCCCTCGTTAGCTCACGCCTAAAATGCATCAGAGAAGGTCTTGCCCACAAAAAAAAAACATTAGTCATAGAGGTGTTACCACAAGTATCGCACAACGAACTTGTCGCCCGACCAGCACATCAAAACAATCACAATCAGAAAGGAAACACCGGACAGATTCTCTCTGCCCATACGACAGAATTCCAAATACCCAATGAAAATCGCCAAACCACTTGCATAACCCAACAGAGAACCCCAAGGATCACCAATTCAACTACCCAAAAGCGAATACAAGAGCCGGAGGAAAAAGGGAATAAAAAAAGGGCCACTTACAGGCAAAGCATCGGAAACCTGGTAATTCACATCGGGGGCGACGGAGCTGAAGACCCCGGAGACCAAAGTTTCAACCTTTGCAGCTCCATTGCCGGAATTCGAGCTGGCTCCCTCCATGGACGCGCGAATCAAGAGCTTCCTCCGACGAGCACCGGCGGAGGCGGCATACACGCCGGCGACCGAGAATCGAAGGGGAACCGCCGGAATCGGCAGACGGGAGGATCAATTTGAACGGACGGAAGAAGACCCACCACCCCCACCCCCACCCCCGTTTCGTTCAGCAATTCGATCGAACGGAGACGGAAGAATCGTGGGTTCTTCGGGAGCTGCCGGCTGATCGGCGATCCGGCGACAAAGGCGATGGCTTTTTTTCGGGGATTTTCGTGTTTCGTTTGAATTGCGTAGAGAGAGAGAGAGAGAGAAAGGGGAGATGTTATGGAGTCATTACGCTTCCTTTTGCGTGGAGTCTCTGGATTTCGGTCGGCTGGAAGGGGCTGGGCCCCCCTATTTTGACGAAATTATGGTTTTCTCCCCCCTAATTTTGGATATTGTCGGATTTGCCCCCTTCTTTCTAATGATAAGCTTTGTAGCACTGTTCAATCTTTATTTTTAAAATTCCAAACGCACCAAACATCACTTGTCGTCAAGGATATGACATTAGCTATCTCCAAATTTCTCTTTTCAATCGTTCAATGCCATTCTTGACTTCTTCTTTACGTTATCGATCTTTCAGAGGCTCGTCCAATACAATTCTTTCTTTTGGATAAACCAACGGCTTTTAATTGACATGATGTTGATCCTATTAATTTGCCAATAATTTATATATAGCTTTCGCGTCGCATCCTTATTATAATTATATTTCTTGCTAGATCAATCACCTATTGGCCACTACTCAATTGCCCACAATCTTTTTAACACATGTGATTGCACCAAATATAGTGTCACCACCTATTACTATCGATGCTCTTGTCAACCTCCATTGAATCAAAGATTCATTGCCCCCAACACCAAAATGGACCTCCATCGCCAAAGATCAGGCTCGGCAAACACCATGAACTTAGCCCCCTCGACCATCAGCACCATCGTACCTATCATCACCACCACCAAACTTGTCCATCATCGCCACTGGCACCATTATATCTAACCGCACATCGCAACTATACTTGTCCGTTGCTAAGCTCATCCAACGTCTTGCCACGAGCAAACAGGCTTTGATTTGAGGTTGGACTATCATTTTTGAGAAGCAGAAATCGAATTTGCATTCCAAATCCTCAATTTGAGTTCATGCTACCTTGATCATGATCATGAGGTCGAGCATTTGTAGATACGACAATACACAATCTCTTTTTTTTTTCTTTTTGTCAAAGATACAACCGGTTGGCCTGATATTGATGTTAGCAATAAAGTAATTCTTTAATGCGAAAAAATAAAAAATAAGAGATTTTTTATCTTCATGATTTTTATGATAAGAAAGATGAAAACATACCTTTATCTCAAACAATCTCCTTGAAAATACTTGAAACAATCTCCTTGAAAATACTTGTAGTGGAAAATTGAAATAATGAAGAAATTCAATTTCTCTTCCTTAATCCACATTTTTTTGTTAACGTATTTTATTTGATGGATGATTGGATATAATGTTCTTTTCAAGTTGTGGGTGGAAACATGATCAAATTCCATTTATATATGATATCAATAGTCAATAGGTGCTTTCTATCAAAATATTTTTTAACTTTCATAAGAGTCGCACTTCTTCGAAAAAACAGTTACTTCTTAATATTATTGTACTTTTTCATCATTTTCATAAGACTTGCAAACTTTTATAGCCAAGAAATTTAAACATTTATATAATTATTAGACCATTAATTAATAACGTCGGCCGCAATTATTGTTACTGACAGTAATAATTCACAGCTATTGGTACGACAGCACTGCCATTGACAATGGTGATTGGAAAGTTGTCGCGGCTCGCTGACATCAAGTTGCTAACATTGTCCGAAAAACACACATGACAAACAAATTGGTTTGTTCAAATCGTAGCTCAATTGTGTTTGAAAATTCATATATATATATTTTTTTTTTTTTTTTTTGTCGTCCCCAAATAACCAACGAACTTAACACTAATTAGTGTTAGCCGGTTGCATTACTTCTCTAAAAGAATCTAAATATCTATCATTAGTATAATTAAGTAAACTCAAATTAAATGGAGAGTGGTGAAAATTCAAGTGAAAAATTACCTGCTTTCTTTTGGCCCAAAAGCCAAAGATTCCGCTCTTCATCAGGAGCACAGCAGAAGTTGGCAAAAGGCAAGAAGATCATCTCCAGTTTTCTGGAAGACCGATCCACCATCGATGGCAGGAAGAAGCAGCACGACAGCCTCCAAGAAAATCCCAGTACTAGTCCTCCTCTTCTTGACCCTCGTCGGCCTCTGCCAGCTCTCGTCTGCCCACGTCGTCGGCCCTTTGATCCCCGGCAAGATCGCATCAAGCCGCGATCTTTTGTCGCTACGGAGGAAGAGCGCCCAAGTGCCCGAGTGCACCAATCTCGGGTCGAGGCCCGATTGCGCCCAGAACCCGCGTTGCCGGTGGTGCCGCAGCGACGCCCTCGACGACATGTGCTTCAGCAAGGCCGAGGCTTGGCGCTTGCCGTCCCAGGTCTTTCTTTGCGATTCATGATTCTTGATCCGCCGTCTCTACGGCATTTTGTCTTCTGGGTCGAGAAAGATTACGGAGAAAGATCGGCAAATTTTGTCTGATTGAATGAGCTCGAGAGAAGATTAGGGAGTTGGGTTCTTGGTTTTTGGTGGTTTGTGTCGAGCCCAGTTTTTTTGGGTTCCATTTCTTTGTTAGCTCTGTTTGTTACAAGAGGTTTGAGAGAGAGATTCGAAGGAATGTCAGAATGTACTGTGCTTTCAGTTCATGAGCTGATGCATTGGATGCATCTCTTTTTTGCCACTGAATTTGTTTGGTTGTTGTTTTTTTAGAAATCTACATGATCCGGTGAGAGATTGTAGAGGCTTAGCTCTTATCAGCTTTTGCTGTCTTGGTGCAACATTTGCTTGTAAAATTGGAACTTTCTGCTGCCTCTGTCCAAAACATCGCCGCAATGGAGGAGATTTTTGCTGAGTTTATTGCATTATTTGTGGAATTTCAAATCCAAAGTAGTGCTGTGGAACTGTATGACCTCATTGGTAAGTACACTTTCAGTTTGAGGTCTCTGGAAAAAATTGCTACGTGGTGTGAATTGGAGATGTATCTGTTATACAGGCTGATGATTTGTTTTGCCCAGATCCTAGTTTCTTCCATGAGATGGTTATCATTCTATGTTTAAGGGATGGCTCCAATGAGCGTGTTAAACCAAAGTGCGAAATTCGAGTATGAGAAACCTTAGAATTCTGACACATCTGCAGGTTCTTCTTAGTCACTCTGGTTAGATCTTCACATCTGAATACTAGGGGCTCAAATGCCATTTGGGTAGACATTAAGATTTTATTCTTGTTCTCTTTTGTTTTGTCCTCCTCATACAGTTTTTGTCATTAGTCTAAGTTTCCTTTTCCTTATGTCCTTCATAAGCTGATGGAAAAGGAATGACGAAATCTACCAAGTATTTTTTTGTAACCTGTTGGTAGCAGTTTTAGGTGCCTGATATGTTTGTCATATTATGCATGCTTCTGAGATAATAGAAAAGAGGTAGAGGATAAGCATGTTGCACTGCCATGCCAATAGAGTCCCCGAAATTTTTCATTCAATCATTTAGCCTTCTGAAGTAAGGAATATTCTGATGCGGAGGATAAAAAAAGCATGAGCTGCATTGGATGTAACTTTGTTATTTCTTTCGTCATTTGTTGTTGTTTTAATTTGGTTACCATGTTTTATGACTATTATACTGTCTTGTATGTATTTGAGTGGCCCTTGCACATATCTGTGGGTCGTGGTTTTTGCTGGTTTTGGTGGGGGTGGGCTCGGGGGAGGGAAGAAGGGCAAGGTCGACCTTTCCATCATTAATAAGCTTGTACAAGATTGTAAGATTTTAGTTTGTGATCATATCTGTATTTTGCACCAGAGTCATACATCAATCGGGCCCAGCTAGCCCTAAGCTGGATTTTGAAGTCCTTCGTGATTGTCCAAATTCCCATGAGTGTAGCAAGATATGTTGTTGTTGCAAAATTCTGGGTGGAGTACTTATTTTTTGGCAGGGTTGTTGTTTGGCCACGATGTTTTGTGGTTTGTGATTGAAATTTCACTTGAAAGTGTGGAATTGTAGCCTTCAAAGCATTAGCATACTACTTAGTTTTTGTGATGTCAATGGTAACGCTTAATGCCCTGATATTGGAACTAACAAGAGTTAGTTGTTTAAGCCTTGGGTAGGGTCGGGTCGGGTCAATTCGGTTCAGTTCTTTTTACAACCCTACTACAGAGGAGGCCTACTGTCTGTAGCCAGTTGGAGTTCACTGTTGGCTCTGGTTTTTCCATTTTGTTCCCATTAGATTGTTTATGAGTTTTTCATTGAAAAGATGAGTAATTTACACTCGTTAATGACAATATGGTGTTATGAGGTGACCAAATTTATACAGTTTGTGTGGAACCTAGGGGAAATATTAACTTCTTTTTGTACAGGAGAAATATGAACTTTATGAACTGGAAATGATACATGAAATTTGTATGCTTGAGATCGAGACATTAAATTTGCTTCATTGTATCTCTCAGTAGAGTTGGCGAGGTAGATGTTCATATGCTTTTGTTAAAGTTGACTGCTTTTTATGCCGCCTTGTGGTTAATTACTCCTTACCAAGGAGGGACGTCAGAACAATCAGCATTTACAAGTTTGAGGGGGAGTTAGAAAAAATAGCTGTTATGTTCTTTACATGGAAGTTCTTTACCCATGTGTCGATATATAAAGAAACGAAGCAATTTTTGACAAGCAGCTTCACTTTTATCCGGTGACAGATCCACCGATGTCGCTACACAGTGCATACATTGCAGAGGGCTCTATGTGGTGTTCCTGAAAGGTCCTTGCACGCAATGGCATTTGCTGATGTTTTCACCTAATGTCTTCTTGATAATGTTCTGAGATTACATTTTGAGCTGCTCAGATCCATCACTAAAGCCATTGTGTATCACCTTGAACTTGTGCATGACCAAATCCACCCTGCTATCTTTACTCTGTGTCTGTGTGTACACGAAACTTGAGTCACCGAGCTTCTGTTTCTTGTGACGAGTATAGAAACACCATACCTCTTCTGAGATCGAAAGCCAGTCCTCCATCCTCTGCCATACGTCTTCTGAGATCGAAAGCCAGTCCTCTGTCCTCTGCTTTTGTTTTTTGGTCGGACTCCATCCTCTGCTTAACCGTCCTGTAATTTGCACGTCTATGAGATCATGTGAATGGTTTGACACAGTAGTCCCTGCACAGACATACTCCAGTTCCTCGCATCTCCATCCAACTTTTTGCAATCTTGATTGAGAAAAGCAATTTGCATGAGTTTGATCCGTACGGATAGTGTGAGTATCGTCATTGTGTAGTGCGTGGGAATTCCACGGTGCAGGAATCAATTTTTTGAGGTGGTTCTCAATGTTGTAATATTCGCTTAGTGTACACAGCTTTTCTCTGGTGCAGCTATTTTCGTCGACACATTCAGCGTGGGTGTTGATAGGCGAAGAGGAATGACATAGTATCCGTAAAACAGAGCTATGCATTACCCCGAAAAGGAAAAGGATTGCTCTGTGAAACAATTGAACCTCCCTGCAATCTGTATCACCCATTGGATTTACAGAAAAAAACAGAGAGAAAAGAAACCGCTCAAGCGCGAGCGAATAAATAATAAATTTCATCCAAGTAATTCTTGCAAGCGCTGTTTCTGAATCTGATTGGAATTGAACAATCCGCTGTTCGTTCAGTTTACCAGCAGTTAGACAAACAAAAGACAAAGTAATCACAATGAATGGCAGCCTCCCTCATGTCATCAAACCCATCACTTCCAGCTTGAAATCTTCTTCAGCTCTGTACTGCTTCACAGCCTCCCTCATGTCATCAAATCCATCAGTCCCTTCAAAGAACTTGGCCAACTTTCCGAGCTCGACATCGCCGAGATCACTGATGAACGGGCACACGGGGATCGCGTTCTCCGGCTGAAACACGTAAGCATTTGGGTTATCGTCGACGATCACCACCCTCCTTAAGTCCCGGCCCATCTTGGACAAGTCCTTCACGAACCTCCCGTCCACTTCCTCGCATGAATCGCGGTACAGCCGGTGCGATAGCAGCGACCTTTTCTGGTCGAGCCGGTCGAGCACCAGCGAGGCGTACTCTTTCACGCCGGCCGTGAAGATCACCAGTTCGAACTTGGCGCTCATCACGCGCAGGAAATCATCCACCCCGGGGCGCTTGAGCACATAAAAATTCAACCTTTCGCCGTTTATCGTCGGCTGGACAACGAAATCGAACTTCTCTGGAGGCGGGTCAGTCTGCGAGTGAACCAGCGTCTCGTCGAGGTCGAGAAAAACGGTCTTCTTGGTGGGCGACACCAGCGGCGGGAGCCGGTGATTCTCGGCATCGAAGGAGAGGGATCTGCATAGGCTCGCCCCGGCGAGGGAGGACGGCGGCTCGTCGGCGACCTTTTGGAGGACCCTGAAGCCCTTGCGGCGGCTCGGGGTGCCGATGTGGGCCAACCTGGAGAAGATCTTGATGAGGCGGCGCTGGCACGAGTGGAGGGACTTGTTGATCGTCGCGATGAAGGAGCCGGGGGCGGCGGCATTCTTGACAGGGGACTTCTTCCCGTGGCGGCGGCTGCGGCCGCGGCGGCCGCGGCAGTCCTTGATGGACTTGGTCGGCGTTCTTCTGATGATTCTTGAAACCATCCTCTGGTTCTTGAAAAGAGAGAGAGAGAGAGAGAGAGGAAAATGAGAGAGGCGTTTGGCTTGGGTTCTGGAGAGGGATTTTGATTTCATTTCGTAACGGGAGGTTCGGTTGCAACGGTCGGAAGAATCAGGTTCGGGTTCGGATGGGAGGGTTGGATTTTCTTGGAGAATACTGGGTTTAGATCTGGTCTGCCACGTCGGCCGTGGGCCACCCCGCTCGAGGATTGCCACGTGTCCCAGGGGGGTCCCGCTTGTAAGACGGTTCAAAATTTCCCTCCCTTTCTCACACTACCCGTTCCGTTCTCCTCCGTTGCTGTCCACCCTCCTTCGCTCCCCCACCCCTCCGCCTCCGCCGCCGTCTCCTGGAGCCGCGTCGGCGGCTCCAGTCCGTCTGCGTGCGACGAGCTCAGATCCGCTGGATTCTCCGGCCGGTTCTTTTAGAGACCCGAGACGAATCTTCCTCTTTCGCGATCGTCCGGATTTGCCAATTCTCGGATTTGAAACCCCATTTTGGTCACCGTGTGCAACTACTATTATAGTAACTCGTGCACATATCTGAGGTGGGTCCTGGTTCTTGCTGGGTTTGGAGGCGGCAGGCGTGGGGAAGGGAGGAGGGGCGAGGTCGACCTTCCCATATCGCAGGCGCGTGCAAGATTGTAAGATTCCGGCTGGCTGTGGTCGTATCTGTATTTTGCACCAGAGTCACATATCGATCAGGCGCGGCTTAGCTCGAAGCTGGTTTCTTGAAGTCCTCCATGATTGTCCGAATTCCCACGACTGTAGCAAGATTACGTTGTTATCGGAGAATTTTGGATGGAGCACTTATTTTTTTAGCAGAGTTTGTCATTTGGCGACGATGTTGTCGTGGTTTGTGGTTGGAACTTCCACTTTAAGGTGTGGAATTGTGGCCTTCAAAGCATTGGCATGCTAGTTTGTTTTTTACGGTGTCGATGGTAACGCGTATTACCATATGATATCGGAACAGGCTAAAGTTAGTTCTTTGCAGCCTCCTCTGTAGCCAGTTGGAGTTCACTGTCGGCTCCGGGTTTTCCACGTCATTCCAGTTAGATTGTTATGAGTTCTTTTCATTGCGAAGATGAGTAAGTTGCACTTGTTAACGATGACATGGTATTATGAGGTGACTAAATTTACACAGGTCGTGCAGAGCCTTGGAGAAATATGAATTTGATGAACTGGAAATGAGGCATGAAATCTGTATGCGCGGGATCGTGACATGAAAATTAGCTTTCGTTGTATGTCGCAGGAGAGTTGATGAGGTAGTCGAATGCTTTGGTCGAAGTTGACTGCTTTTCATGGGGCCTCGTTAAGGAAGAGTCAGAAAATTGAGCTGTTAGGTTCTGTACATGGAATTGCTTTATCAGAGTGCAATATGTAGTGAAAAGAGACATCGTTCGAGGTTTCTTCAGTTTTATCCGCAGACAGATCCGATGATGTTGCAATGCGGTGCCTAAATTACAGAGGGCTCTGTGTGCAACGTTCTTGCACAGCAATGGCATTTGCCAATGCTATCATCTAGTCTTAGTACTTCTGGACAATGTTCTGAGATGACATTTCGAGCTGCTCAGATCAACCGAATCTACCAAGCCAGTAATGTCATCATCTTGAATTTGTGCATGGCCATTTCTGCTCTGCCGGCTGTGCTGCACCCTGCGTGTACATGAAGCTCGCATTACCGAGCTTCCGTCACTTGCTATGAGTAAATGAGCACCATAACACATTCTAATACGCAAAAGCCAGTCCTCCATCTTCTGCTTAAATGTCCTTCAATTTGTACATCTATTAAATGACGTGAGGAGTTTGACACAGTTAGTCCCTGCACAGACATACTCCAGTACCTTGCGTTTCCATCCAAGCATTTGCATTCTTGATTGAGAATATTAATTCCCATGTCCCCGTTTCAGTTGACAAACCGCTAGCGGGGGATGGAAGTCCCATGTCCCATGAATCATTTCTTGCTTATGATCGGTACTCCCTTGAAGAGCTTGGCGCCTCACCTGGTTCTGCAAGAGTTTGTTAATCATGGTTTGGTTCTTCATTCCCGTTTTGAGGGTTATCTGTTGCTAGATTGCATACACTCTCCGACAATCATCACGTCATGAAAATCAAATGTCCGACAACTCGTGCTTCGTTTGTTGAAGGTGGTGTTCTCTTAAGGTATGTGTCGTCAGCGAGTTTGCAAAGATGGCTAGGCGTTTCTCTCTACCAAATATCAGCAGACGGGAACTATCTAAAGCAACCGAAATGTTTCCATTCCTAAGGGTTTCCTCTGCTCCTTCATCAGCAGCAGATATACCCTGAGCATGGCTCCAAATTAACCAAAAAATTTCATATTTGGTACATGTTAAACAATTTTACTTAAACCCAAATCCGCATTTAAGTAGCTTCTTCATAATTATATTCTCTAACGCAACCGCACAACTTGAAATTGTGCCGGTTGCTATCAATTGAGGTTGATCCTCCACCTTCGAATAATTTTTGTCCGAACTCGAAGTGATGTACCGTATTGCAATTCACTAATCCGATGATAAAATTTATAATTTTACTAATTCATTTAAACATTTGCACTGTACCGATTGGGCAAATTATTCCAGCAACTCGGGCGTAATTTACATCATGGTAATAATTTATTCCTGTGCAATACCAGCAATCGATACGGACCATCTACAGCACTTCATCATCGTCATTGTCCCAGAATTTCGTTGCCGTGGACCGCCGCAGGGACTCGGGCGATGTTCATTCTGATGGTTCTTGACATGATCTGATTTCGTTTCAAAATGGTGGTTCGGTGCAATGGTCTGAAGAGATTAGGTTCGGATACGAGGCTCGATTTTAAGATGCTGCCTCTTTGTCTAGTACGGGGAACAAATTTTACCTCAAATTCCAGTTGTGGTAATTTTAAAAAGTGGGCGTTTTCACTCAGGAGTAAGTATTGAATGCATAGATTTTAGTGTTTTTTTACGGTGTGTCATGGATTTTAGTGTTAATTGCATACCGATAATCTGCACTTAAGAGAACAAAAGCAATGATGTCCCTTTGTCTAGTTTGGGTAACAAATCTTATCTCAAATTCCAGTTGTAGTAATCTTAAAAAGTTGATGTTTTCACTCATGAGTAAGTATTAAATGCGCGGAATTTAGTGTTCTTTTTCTTTTTTTCCGTATGTCATGGATTTTAGTGTAATTGCATAGAAAAAATTTGCATTGAAAAGAACAAAAGCGAAGATGTCTCTTTGTCTAGTTCGGGAAACAAATCTTATCTCAAATTCCAATTGCAAGTATCTTAAAATGTTGATGTTTTCACTCATGGTAAGTATTAAATGCATGGATTTTAGTGTTGATTGTGTAGGAAAATCTGCACCTAAAAGAACTAAAACGATGATGTCTCTTTGTCTAGTTTGGGAAACAAATCTTATCTCAAATTCCAATTGTAGTTATCTTAAAAAATTGATGTTTCACTCAAGGTAAGTATTAAAAGCATGGATTTTAGTTTTTTTTTTTTTTTTTTGGTGGTATGTCATGTATTTTAGTTTTGATCGTGTAGGAAAAATCTGCACTTCAGAGAACAAAAGCGATGATGTCTCTTTCTCTAGTTTGGGAAATAAATCTTATCTCAAATTCCAATTGCAGTAATCTTAAAATGTTGAAGTTTTCACTTATGGTAAGTATTAAATGCATGGATTTTATTGTGTTAATTGCATAGGAAAAATCTGCACTTCAAGGAATAAAAACGATGATGTTTCTTTGTAGTAACAAAATCTTATATCAAATTCCAGTTGTAGTAATGTTAAAAGTTGATGTTTTCACTGATGTGTACGTATTAAATGCAAGGATTTTAGTGTTAATTGCATAGGAAAAGTCTGCACTTAAAACAGCAAAAGCGTTGATGTCTCTTCGTGGGATAATTAAAAAGTTGATTTTTTTTCACTCATAGTAAGTATTAAATGCATGGATTTTACTGTTCTTTGTTTTTTCCTGATCTATCATGGATTTTAGTGTCAATTGCATAGGAAAAATCTACACGACGATGACACTAGTATATTCTAAATTTTAATCCAATGTCATAATGTTTTGAGTAAAATTTATTTTGAGTCCCTTAGGTTCCCGAACCTTCTCAAAAGTTGACTCTCAATACTTTAAAAGGCACGGTTAGGGTAGATCCTAAATCAAGTTTTGGTTAAATTGGATTTACGGACTAAGTCCGAATCGAGTCCCGTTCTCTACTCTCGATTCTCTATCAACTATTTCTCTTTTGCTTTGATTTCCTCGAGTGGAATATCAAATCTGCTCAAATATCTCACATCGTTTTTCGCCTCTCGCATTCTGTGTATCCCCAAACATGGCGACTCTGTTGTTTCTATGGATATTATCCCTAGTCGGAAGTTGAGCCATTTTCTCGAATAAGTCTTCATTTGGCTGGAACACTTTCAGGTCGTTCGAGAAAATTTCCGATGCCTTCGGGCGACCATTGCTGTCCAGTGCTTTAAGATAGTTTTGCTTCCTCAGGTAGAAATAGACCTGGATAGAATGAATTGTCATCGAGCCGTGTGAAATCCAGGAGATACTTTTCGACCTCATCCCAGAGCCCGTCGCGCACTAGCTCCTCAAAATAATTCCAGCCCATATATACTCCCGATTCACGCTTGTGAAGCTTCCTTTGTGGCCCCCCTCTTTCAAGATCTGTAAGATAATCAAGATCAAGTGGGCATCGAGAAGAGGCATTTCGGGAATGTCAGGCAATGCCATTTCGATGGTGGTCGAAGCAAAGTTGTCGTAGCGACTTTACGTCGGCCATGCCGGTGTCTATATTTCACCAAACCCGCTGCGCCCTGGAGTGCTGTTTCGCCACTTTCCTTCCGGAAAACAAGTTCCATCATCAGACTTGCCGCACTCAAACGAGCCAGATCTTGAAGTTTCACTATGATCTGCTGTCGCACGCACTGGCCTGCTCTGCTACCCCTCGAATCTACACGCCTTACATCCGAAAAATCCTTCACTGTATTATTGACATCATCGACATGTCAGCTTCAGCGAGCCGTCCCTGGTTCTTGTACATTTTGGACCGGTTCTTAAGGTGCTGGTTTCTTCATCTTCTTTATCCATTCTACAATTTTTGCTGGAAAAGTGCATGCAATGGATGGATTGGAAGATTTACTATCAATTCAAATCATTTTGAATGTCTCAAATTAAAACCTACGGGCTAAAGAAATGTGAGTTCTTCTTGCAGGACACAGGCTTTGGCGTTACATCGCTGGTAATACCCGTGCGCCTGCTAAGAATACTGGTGAAATTGAGGATAAATTTGTCCTTCAATGAAGCTTCGCACACGCTTGAGCGTGATCTGGGAGTTCATTTCGGCTGGAGTTACTTTGAGGAGCTGATGCTCGACGGGCAGTGGAATGAGGCCGAGAAGTATCTTTCTGGTTTTGCAGAGCTCCGGACGACAGATTCTCCATCCGTGTCTGTTTCAGACCTAGGAAAAAAAATATATCTTGACAGCAATGATTGCAGGAAGGCATAATGATTTTTTACGAGCGATCAAACAGTGTTCCAGCCAAATAAAGACTTACTCGAGGAAATGACTCAATTTTTGACATCGGATAATGTTAGGAGAAACAACAATCTGGCCATGTAAGGAGATGCACGGAATGCAAGAAGTGAGATACTTAAATTCATGGCATAGTCAAACGATGTGTAATATTTCAACAAAAATAAACTTGAGTTGATGAATGAGCTATCTTTATGAGTGTCATAACACAAAAATCAGGCGATATCATCCATGTTCAATTAGCTGCATCTTATCAAATAAAGATATCTTTTTTGGATGAATTTGATACCTTTTAATATATGATCTGATTAGATTTATAGTTACTATCCAAGAATGAGATGGGCAACATAACACCGATTAGCAATTCCCAATTACCACATAGTTTAGTAGATGTTTTTTCAGTCGAAGGCAACTGCTGAATTCATTAGTTAGCATCTCAGTGCAAGCATCTTTATATCGCTTATGCACTTTGCAGAAATTATAATTTTACATACTATGATTTGTGTACTAAAAGTTGCATTCACTATTGAAATGGATTTAGCATGAACAATCAAGAGGGGGTGAATTAGTTGTTCTAGTGAACTTAAATACTATTTCAAGAGTGTTGACATAATATAAAAGGTGAACTAGTGCTGTAAAAGCGTGGACACTAGTGCAAAACCACCTTTTAAAATTTATCGTCCAATGATTAAATTTATGACTTTATTAAATCATTTGCACCATACCAATCAGGCAAATTATCCAAGCATGTAGGGCCAATTGTCTCAAAGTAAACGCAAGTAAACATTTATGTCATGATAACAAATGTATTCTAATGCAATGCTGGATATCGATACGAATCATGTACGACACTTCATCATCTCGAACGACCCAGAATTTCGTACAGATGTCGTCGCCAGTGGCTCAATGGCTCCTTCACCGTAGATACCATGACGCCCATAATTATTGTATATTCTTGTTTGGTGAACGCTTGCGTCAATCATCGAGCCGGGAGAGGCTAGCATCAATGTCTCTCTGTAGTTTCATAAATCCTGTATGACCAAAAGTGCAAAATGCCGTGGATTTTTTCCCAAAGATAGGCGACTTTTCTATGAACGAAAATGGTGGTTGTTGCGCGAGGGTCTTCGTCCACCGCTGAATTAAAAAGGGGCCTAGTTGCAGCAGTTTTTCCATGAATCATGGGAGATTTTCGGAGGAGTCCTTTAATCTCGTGGCCCATATAAAAAAGGAAGTGAAAAATCACGTCGCAGAGATTATTGACTTAGTCAATTCACGATTAGTTGTTGCTTTTTTCTAAGCTAGGCATTCCGTCAAACGCTAGACGCGCAATCTTGCGGGTGGTGAAGTTCCAGAGTGTTTTAACGACTCATCGGAGTGGAGAGAGAGTGCGCATAAGAGAAGTGTGTAAATTTTAATGCATGCGCGTTCAAAAAGTTGGGCTAGTGGGTTGGTGTGAACTTCCATTATTACAGAATAGGCAGATCATATTGATATGCTTTATGATTATTCAATCACAAGATTTCTCTTCTTCCTTCTTGAGAACCTTCCTATCTGCACTCGCCGCTTCTCATCCATCAATGTAATTTATCATCGCCTAATTAGGGATGATGGCCTAGCTAGTGATTTGGGTTAGGCATGGCCTAAGCAGCTGAGAAAATTAAGACTAAAAACGATATCGGGTCTCACGAAGTTCAATGCGAGCATGGTTCCAAAAGACATTCTAATACAGTTGTCGTCCCAACCAAAATCTAGGCAAATTTAGAAGAAGAATTCGTACATTTTGGCGGGTTCAAACTGCTTTTCTATTTTGGACCTATCCGTTTGTTCGTGAATTTTCAGTCCATTTGTTATGTCTTTTAATTTCAGAATTTATATGTTAAATAGAAATTAGGATTATCTAGGATTTCTTGAGTATAAAAATTCTTAACTCACATCAAAAAGGGAAGAAAAGAACTTCCCTCCACTTCCTCGCACGAATCCCCTAGTACAACCAGTGTTATATCAGCGACTTTTTCAGCTAGGCGTTCTCTTTCAAACTGGTCGTGAAGATCACCGGTTCGAACTTTGCACTTTCACGCCCAGGAAATCGTCGACCCCGAGGTGCTTAAGCACAGAAAAATTCAACCATGCTTACCTTTTATCACAGCTCGGACGACGAGATCGAACTTCTCAGAAGGTGGGTTATCTGCGAATGGATTGGTGTCTTGTCAAGGCAGAGAGAGCAGTCTTCTCTTCAAGTGATACCATTGGTGTGATACAATAACCCTCGGCGTCAAAGGAGAGGGATCTACATAAGTTGGCCTTGGTGAGGGAGGGCGGCCCGTGGGTAACTTTTCGAGGCCCTTGACGTCACACCCCAAAACTATAAAAATGGGAATGACATAGTTGTCATTTCACACGAAGAATGTAGCCCCAAATATAACCAACAATCCAATCTCAATTTATATATCTCAAACCATATATATGTATATATATATTAGCTAAACTAATAGGTAGGTTACAATATCATAGTTTCTATAATCCACAAAAAAAAAAAAAACCATATACAATTAAAACTCAGCCAACCCAACAACTAGCAACAACTATATACACAACTTCCTTAAACCAACCCAAAAATACCACTTCCAAAAGTTTTTCACCGGGTAGTGCTATCGGTCTATTTGCCACTAACCAAGGAATCTTAAAACATGAAAGATGAGTGGAATGAACAACTACAGCTTAGTGAGTAGTATATATCTTCTAAGCAGATTGAGCAACCACTATGTATGTATATAAAGTAATAACAAACTTTATAACTCAAACTCATTACATAAAATACATACTGAATCATATGAGAATTGTTTCTTATTATCAAAACTTTATGCTAATATGAAAAACTCATTTACACCACCATCACAATTCAAAGAGTTTGGGACACATAGAGTGCCATAACTTGGCACGGGAGGACACTTGAGCGCCATAACTTTGGAAATGTATACTTAAGTGCCAATTTCGGAGTAAAGTGGAACACTTAAGTGTCACTCCGGCCAAAATCCGGCCAAATGGGTGACGTGGCAATTTTTCGGCGAGTTGGACATAAAATGACGTCATTTTGCACGCTGAAGTGGAGAGAAAATGCAAAAACGACGTCGTTTTGTGTCTTATATATAAATAATTAATATAAAAATTAATTAAATTAATATAAAAATTAATTAAATTAAAAATTAATTTTATTTAAAATATTTTAAAAATAGAAAAAATGAAAATTTTAAAAAATAAAATTTAAAAAAATAAAATTAAAAAGCTTAAAATTTAAAAAAACTTAAAATTAAAAAACTTAAGATTTAAAAAATTAAAATTAAAAAACTTAAAATTTAAAAAACTTAAAATTTTAAAAAAAACTTAAAATCTAAAAACTTTAAAATTTTAAAAAATTAAAATTGCCACCTCAGACGCCCCCTTCGGCCCCCCTTTTAATTTTTTTTTTTTAATTTTAAGTTATTTTAATTTTAAGTTATTTTAATTTTAAGTTTTTTTAATTTTAATTTTTTAAAATTTTAAGTTTTTAAAGTTTTAATTTAATTTTAAGTTATTTTAATTTTTTTTTTAAAATTTTAATTTTTTTTTAATTTTAATTTTTAAAATTTTAAGTTTTGTAAATTTAAAATTTTAAAATTTTAAATTGTAAGGTTTTTATTTTTTTAATATTTTAAATAAAATTAATCTTTAATTTAATTTAATTAATTTTTATATTAATTATTTACACATCAGACACAAAATAACATCGTTTTTGCATTTTATCGCTATGTCAGCATGCAAAACAACGTCGTTTTGTGTCCAAGTCGTTGGAAAATTGCCACGTCACTCATTTGGCCGGATTTTCGCCGGAACCCCCGGTGCCAAGTTATGGCACTTGGGCTGTTCTTCTGCCCAATTCAAGTATTAATGGTCAAGTCTATTGGATAATCTCCACCAAAAACCACACATCAATAGTCCATCAATTGACCAATCTCTTCAATATCTTACTATGGTCACGACACAATGCCCGATGAAAATAGGACCAAGATTTTTCTTTGGTAAGGTCTTCAGCTATAAAGCTAGTGACTTGACCCAAAAGGATATCCTAAACTCGATATATATATATATATATATATATATACCCATATGACCTTGAATGAGCTCATAGTAATAATGAGCATAAACAACCATCCTCCGATACTAGAAATCAATTTCATAAACCAAACAAATAATTTTTCGCAACAAAGCCATCTGCCATTTCTCAAATCATCATAAACCTTTCCACAAATTAGTCGCAAAGCAATTACATATACGTTATTTGTCACAACACAATTCATAACAAGTTTCTCAAATTGTTCTCAAATAATAAATATGTAGTGAATACTCGATCCCGTTTTATACAACAAAAATGCTACACACACACACACACACTTTTCAAGGCATGGATTTTATAGAACCAAAGAAGATATAATATCAATCATCTTATTGCCTAAGACCAAATGATAAATGATACTTGGATTGTTGAACTTGCGTCCCTATTTAAAACATTGAGGAATAATGTTAAAATCAAATAAAACTCTACCTTAACTACAAAACAACAAAACTACACCTTAATACTAACAAAATGACTTCTATGTGCTAACAGATTGCTTACCCGAAGTGATTACTCAAACCTAAACTTAGCTCAAAACTCACTGACAAAACCCTAAAATCTTGATCCGATAAAACTATTGTACTATTGTGTCAAAACAATTCCAGTCAAAACCTATGGCTTTACAATACCAAAAACCCCAATTTCCATGGAATCCCAAAGCTCCATACCTCAAAAATCAGACTTCACGACTCGATTTCCTCAAAATTCCAAATTTGAACCCTAAACCCAAAAATACTTCGATTGGACGAGCGAGGGGGTGTGAACACTTACTAAGCGTTGCGTTATGTAGTTGAGTTGACTTGTCAAGGTCCTAAAGGTGTGCACATGTGAAACTCCATTCATTTTCTTCCCTCGTCTTCTTCTTCTTTTCCTTTCTCTCTCTCTCTCTCTCTCTCTCTCTCTCTCTTTGTCGAATTGGTTTGGGTCCTCTTAAAAGAGCTAAGCATCCACTTTACTTTATTTTGATCCAGTGGCCACCCTTCCAACTTGGAAGGGGGAGGTGGGGGGTTCGAATCCCACCTTCTCAGGGGGGTTGGGGTGGGGATGCTGTAATTTTAGGAGTAGGTTTCGACTCCCATGCCTTGCAAGGAGGTATGGCAAAATTTTGGGAGTGAGCGTTAGAATAGGAATAGAGTATGACCGACAAAAAAAAAAAAACCTTTTATTTTCATTTTTTTTTAAAAAAGCACCAAGTGGGACCCACCACTTATTTGACCTAGTCAAAGAGAAGTTCAACTATTACATTTTACCCTCCTTAAAAGAAATTTCGTTCTCGAAATTTGAACTTACCTTAAGTTTTGAACAAGTGAGGATATTTGTGTCTTGCCTCCTTTTCAAGTTCCCAAGTGGCCTCTCTCTCGATGTGGTTTTGCTATTGTATTTTCACATGAGGAGTAATTCGTCGTTGTAACATCTGATCCTTCTTATTGACAATATAAATAGGTTGTTCCTCATATGTCAAGTTTTCTCATAATCTCAATGGAGCAAAGTCTAGCACATGTTTAGGGACCCGAATTTAAGCAACAAAGAGGTATTAAACACATTATGAATACCTGATAACACTGGTGGCAAAGCCAATTTATAAGCGACTTCACCGATCTTCTCTAAGATCAAGAATAGTCCCATATATCTTGGACTCAATTTCCTACATATGCCAAATCTCATTACACCTTTCGTCGGAGAAACTTTTAAGAATACATGATCTCCCACACTAAATTGTAACCTGCGTCTTTTAAGATTCACATAACTTTTCTAACAACTTTGAGCTATTTTCAAACGTTCCCGAGCCAACCTAACTTTCTCTTTTGACTGTTGAATGAACTCGGGCTGGTTAGTCTTTTCTCACAACATTATCCCAACAAATAGGGCTTCTGCATTTTCGGCCATATATAGCTTCAAAGGGTGCCATCTTAATGCTGGAATAATAATTGTATTTACAAGAAAAATTTGCCAAATGTTAATCTCAAGAATCGCCAAAGTCAATGATGCATGATCTCAACATATCCTCTACTGTCTAGATCATTCTCTTTCATTGTCCATCTGTTAGTGAGTGAAAAGTTGTACACAAGTTGAGTTTAGTGCCCAACACTCCTCATAGATTCTTCCAAAAGCTAGACATGAATCTAGAGTCTCTATCAGGAACAATGTTTATTGGAACTCCATGACACTTCACTATCTCATTAACATATCGCTTTACCATGTTTTTCATTGAGAGGCCGAATCGATATGACAAAAAGTGAGCAGACTTAGTTAATCGATCAACAATTACTCATATACCATTCTTACAACTTGGTGTCCTTAGCAGACTAACTGTAAAGTCCATGATGATATGCTCTCACTTTCATTTAGATTTCTCTAGAGATTGCAACTGTCCACTTGGTTTTCGATGCTCAATTGTCACTTGCTAGTAGATTAGACATTGATCGATAAATTTTATAACTTCCTTTTTCATGTTGATCTACCAAAAGTTTTCAGTCAGTCCCTATACATTTTACGGATGAATGAAGAATCCAGTGTTGTGAGCTTCCTATAGGATCTATCTTTTCAACTCTGAGTCATTAGGAACCCATAGCCAATTATGAAATCTCAACGACCCATTTATGTGTAAACTGAAATATGCTTGTCCTCTAGCTTCCACACCTTCTCTGAATTTTTGCAATTGAGGAACTTCATTCTGTTTAGTCTTAATTTCATTAATCAACGTTGGTTGTACTTGAAGATTAGCTAATCAATCACCAAGTTGATGCACTAATACCTCCAAGTCCAACTTCCTTATCTCTTCAAGAATAGGTTTTTGAGAAGTGTGCAAAGTTTTCATATTTCCAAAGGACTTATGACTCAAGGCATCCACTACCACATTAGCCTTATCTGGATAGTAATTGATGGACAAGTCATAATCCTTCAAAAGTTCTAGCCATCTTCATTACCTCATTTTCAATTCTTTCTAAGTAAAGATATACTTTAGACTCTTCTGATCGGTAAAAACTTTACTTTTTTACCCATACAAATAGTGCCGCCATATCTTCAAGGCAAACACAATTGCCACTAACTCTAGATCATCAGTAAGCACATCATATGTTTTTATCTTCAACTGATGATATCCAAAACAAAGGTCGATCTAGGAAAATACTTGAGTTCTTTAAAGTTGATCAAGTAAATCATTAGTTTAGGGCAAATGATATATATATTTATCATTGTCTTGTTAAGTTCTCAGTAGTCTATACAAAGCCTCATACGACCATCTTTCTTTTTCACAAATAGGGCCATAGCTCCCTAAGGCAAAACGCTAGGTCTGATGAAAACCTTATCCAAAAGCTCTTGTTTTCAATTCTTTTAATTCAGCAAGTGCCATCCGATATGGTGCTTTAGAAATTGGTGCCATACCAGACATCAATTCAATACAAAACTCAAATTTTCTATCGAGAGCAAACCTGATAAATCACCAGGAAACACGCTCGAAAACTCTCTAACAATAGGAACAATCTTCAATTTCACTACAACCTTACTTGGGCTTTTTACACAAGCTAGATAACCGCAACAACTCTTTCTCAAAAGTCCCATTGCTTGTAAAGCCGAGATCAACTTTGAAAAAATGTCTTTACAACTTCCCGAAAAAGAGAATTTAGGTTGATTCGGAAGTTTAAATATCACTTTCTTTGGAAAAAAAGTCAACAGTAGCATGATATGTAGATAAACAAATACATCCCTATAATAACATCGAAATCTTGAATATTTAACTCTACTGGATTTGAGACAAAAAAAAAAGAAAAGAAGCTCTACTAGATCCACATGCATTTCAACATTATCAATCTGAAGCACACATGTCTTGAACACATGATGGGCATCCAAGAAATTGCTAGTAGGAGTATCAACATGCAATTCATATTCAAGAGGGTCAGGCAACATGTCAAGTTTCTTTGCAAATTTAATTGAAATGAAGAAATGCATAGTATCGGGATCAAATAACACATAAGCATATTGTGAGGCAATAGAAATATTACCTGCAACAACTGCGTTAGATGCTGCCGCATCCTCCTTCATTATCACAAAAACTTTACTACTTGTACTTTATCTTTATTGGTTCTCTTGGGGCCTACCAACTGAAGGGCCATTCCTCTGCATGAAACAATTGTGTGATAGGTGCCCTTGTCACTTGCACAAATATCATGATTTATTGTCAACGGTAGAATTTCTTTGTGTAAGACAATGTCACATGTCTTGTTTTCCCACATAAGAAGCACACTCCTATTTTCTAGCGATACTCACTGCTATGATACCTTCCACACAATCTCATAACATCCCCTATCTATACCTAGAAAGATCAAAACTTGAGTTCTGATACTAAAAGATGTCACAACCTAAAACTACAATAATAGGGATGACGCGACTGTCCTTCTACATAAATGACGCAGCTCCAAATATAACCAACAACCTGATATCAATAATATATATATCTCAAACCTTATATACATATCAGATAAATTAACAGGTTGGTTACAACATCATAGTTTCTATAATCCACAAAAAGAACATATATAACTAGAACTTAGCCAACCCAACAATTAGTAACAACTAAATACACAACTTTCTTAAGTCATACGCAAAGATACCACTCCCAAAAGTTTCCCATTGACAGTGCTCTCGCTTTACTGGCTACTAACCAAGGAACCTAAAAGTATGAATGAAGATATAGTGCCACTCACCTTGTCACCTATGGCCAAACAATAAACGATACTCGTATTGTCAAACCTGTGGCTCTATCAAATAATCAAGGAATAATGTTAAAATCAAATAAAATCTACTTCGACTACGAAATAACTAAACTACGCCTTAATTCTAACAAAGCAACTCCAATGCACTAACAAATTGCTCACCCAAAATGATTACTTAAACCTAAACTCAACTCGAAACTTGCTTGCAAAACCCTAAAATCTTACTTCGATAAAATCATTGCACCTAAATGGCTCCCATCAAAATACATGGCTCTACAATGCCATAAACCCCCATTTCCTTGGAATCCCAAAGCTTCATAACTTAAAAATTGGACTTCGTGGTTCAATTTTCCCAAAATTCTGAATTTGAGTAGGGTAAGTATGGTACAAGTGGCAATACTTACATACAACACTCATTTAAATGCCAAAACTTTTTTTTTCACACTTACCTAAACACCATAAATTTGAAATATCGATCTCTTGAGTGCCACTTTCAATTTGGCCATCGAAAAAGTTAAAGTGGTATTAAAATAACATTAAACTTGGCCACGTGTCTTGCCAACGAGTTGAGTTAGCAAATGAGATGGTAAACAATGTCATTCATTCATGTAATTATAAGAAGTGAAACGGCTTCACAAATTGGGGTAAAATCCCAATTTCATTCTTCATGAACCCTAGTCCTAACCCTGACCTTCAGCCGATACACTCTCTTTAATTCCAAGGCAAATCATTTCATTAAATTCACAATAGGGAGCAAAAGCAAGAGAAGCGTATAACGAATTTCCAAACAAAGTAAAGATGAAAGTCAATTTTTATTCTTTTATGGACTACAAAGTCCAACAAGAGTTTCTTGGACAAGAGGGTCCTTGGAGAAGGTTCCATGGATGTGCCAGGTATAAAGAAGGCTTCAATTGTGGATATTTCCAGTGGGTTGATGCGAAATTTTTGAATTGCGCAACAGAGGTGATCTTGGAGCTCCTTCAAGGAGAACATGAATCTACTCCTATAATGAGAGATGATTTGGATGATACCGACTCTATGCAAGTGGAAATAAAAGGTCTGGAATTTTTGATGAATCATTTGAAATAGGAAGTTTCAAGAATGAAAATTCAAAGAGATATTCATCAAAAGTGTTGTTTGTCTTGATGTTGTCGGGTTTGGTCTGGTTTGTATTCATCTGTAATCTTAGTAACGAGAAGAAGCTACTAAGTCTATCGTGATTGAAGAACAATGAAATGTGTTGCTATATTTGGTGCAATGACTTTGTTTTTTTATGATGTATGTAGGTGGGTTACTAGTTTTGTGTTTACTTAAAGGTTGAATGGCTTGGTGGATTTTGATGGACGTTATGTGATGCAATTTAAGTCTTATTTTTTATTTATACAAATGATAGATTGCTTGACCAACTTGCAGTACTTGCAACAAGAGAATGGATGGTCTTGCATTTTGTGATTAGTTTTGGCTTTTTTGCATATGTTAAAGGACAATGGAAGTTTCAAATAACTTTACGAATGATCTTCTGAGTGCAAAAATTGTTTTTAAGCAAACACTTTGGTTCATTAACTTTTTAAAAGTTACAACTTAAGTTCCTTGACTTTTTAAAAGTGATGACTTGGGTTCCTTAACTTTTTTAAGTTATTGGTTTCAATTTTGTTAAATGCATCTTACATCCTTTAATAGCTTAAGGCAGATTACTGTCTTGTAATAGCATACAAAATAAGACTTATTTAGAGAGACATCATCAGTCTTGGCATGGATTCATTTTACAATACACATTGCACTAGAAGGTCTTTTACATCAACATTGATGTAACAATAATTTGAAACAAAATAATCTCAATCGCCTTATAAATTCAAGATTGAAACAACACTCTCGTTGAGCACCTGTCCATCCAAAATGCAATAATAATCTAAAAAAACTAACATTGCTACTGAGCACATCATTGGCCAAAATATAGTAATAATCTCAATCGCCTTACAATAAAATCCTAAAGTCTTAGACATTGACACCTAATAACAGACATAAAAAGACAACATCCTCCCATCAATCAATCGGAAGAACCTCGTCACTTTTTTTTTCTTTTTCAATGACTTCATTTGATTCATGAGTCTTGCACTCTTCCAAACTAGAACTCTAGGTACATTGTTCACTTGTGTACTTTTCCTCATTGTCCTATCTTTCGGAGGATCCATTCTTTTCCTTTAAGCTTCGAGTGTTTCGATGTTGCCTATTGTTAAAATTTATGTAACTAGTATTGGCATTGTAGCATAAGGTTGTGAATTCCCAGGATCATTAATTTGAGGTGGACTTGATGTTGAAGTCTTCTTTGGTATCTGTTTTCGAGCTACCCTCTCTTTTGGAGCTACCAGTGGTTGCTTCTTCGATTGTGCTCAAGTTATCATTGGTTGGTTTATCGATTCTTGTCCCTAGCTTCTTCTTGTAGATGTAGTCGATTCTTGACTTGGTCTCCTTGAGATATCAAAACCTCTAAGCTTATCCTAGGCTGCAACCATATAAAATTCATTAATTACCATGTCAATCAAATTGAATACATTAAATACATAACAATTAATTATCTGACATTCAAAACTGTCATGTCGGTATTCATATATGTAAACAACCCACAACTAGATTCTCTTATTCTTCTCCCAATTGCACTATGTGTATTTTGTGGCGCAATACTTTCAGAAACTGAAACCTCTTCACTTCTTCTTTTTCTAATTAGTAAAATGAGATAACATAATATGAATTAATTGCACTGAGAAGTACATACAACAACAATAACCATAGCAAACATCTTATCCGAAATTTACTTTTCTATTTTACACTATTGGACTCAGTTGACCTTGTAGTTAGTTTTGCATTGCTTTCTATGTTGCCTAGACATGCCTCTGCATCACTGGATTGTGTTGTCACTTGCTACTACTACTGTTGTTGCTTCTTATTTGGACAACCGACCTTGTTGTGCCATTCCCTATGGCAATGTGAGCATCGAACTATTCCACTAGCCCTACTCATTTTATTACTGCTATTCTCAATTTCCTACCTACCTACCTTCTTTTTTTCTTTTTAAGCCTGCCAACTTGCTTCTTTAGTGGTAGAGGCTTTGGAGGTTGATAGTTTGTTTTGTTTCAAAACTCGCTACTCCTCAGAGGCTATAGCGTGAATTAGTATGTAGTAAGATAGTTGCTTTTGTTATAGAAGTCTTCTACATAATCCTCTGGATTGAGTTGCTTTAATTAGATGGCACAAATTGCATGTGAGCAAGGCATTCCACTCAATTGTCATGCTCAACAGGAATATTTTTTTCTCTCCAAATGAACAATATACTTGTCACCATATTTTATGATCTCGAATCCATTGTCCCCATTCCAAATTGGATAACAAAACCTACTAGCAGCAATGTTATCTTCCATTTTTTTTATTATATATAATCTTAGACCCCCTTGTCTAGGTTGCTTCAAACATTCATCTCTTTGTTTTTTCAGTGTTGTCATCACCAAAACTCTGATGTCTTCAAGCATATTGACAATTGATTTGTACTTGGCTTCTATAATTCTACCGTTGAAAGCCTCGCAAATGTTGTTGTTAATGCTATCACACTTGAATTCCTCACTAAAGAAAGCCCTACACCAATGCTTTGCTTCAATTAAGAACAATGCTTCACAAGCTTTTGTTGACGAGGCATGTAGAGCTTCTTTGTGAATTATGAAATTTGCTCTATTTGAGCTTTTTGCAATCAACCAAAATTGCTTTTGCAGTTGATCACCTCTATACTTCTTCGCCCAATTTGCATATATGTGCCAAGCATACATTCTATGCTCGGCATATTGCATAAGCACGATTATGAATGGAACAAGTCTCTGCAAAAACAGATCTGTAAGCTACTTGAATGATATAGCAAGACATAATGTTATTAGCAAAACCAACGAATATTGCCAATACTTTTTGTTGATCGCCTATAAATGCCCAATCTCCTCCATCGGTTATTCTAGAATCAACCATCAGATTTTTCAAAAACCAGGGCCAATTGTCCTTGTTTTTTTATCTTTACCATAGCCCAAGTTGTTGGAAATATTTGGTTGTTGTCATTTCTCCCAACGGCAGCAAATAACTCTTTCTTGCATAACTCTTTCAGAAAACACCCATTTAATTCAATAACTTTTCTACAGTAAATTGAAAATTCCTTTCTACATGCATCAATGCATATGTATATACTATCAAACTATGTCCCATGATCAAGTAAGAGTTTCTTCATAACTTCTACATGAATTTTGTCAAGTTGATTTTGTGGCCTATATTTTCTAGCATAATTCCAAATCTTTGCATATTCTTTCTTATCAATACCCATCAACATACTCATCACCTTGTACTTAGCCCTTTTGCACTAATTGTAGGAAACACTTATACCTACTTGTTCTTTCACTAGTTATTTCAATTGATGACTTTTGATGTTTAGCATTGCTTTGATAATGTTGAATAAATGCTTCACCAACCACGCACTAGTCACTCTTTTATTTTCAAATACAATACCATGGGTATGCTCCTCCTATTTTGACCGGATATGAAATGAGCTACTTTTCTTACTCAATGCAGTATATATTGTTGATGAATAATTACCTTGTGCACACTTTGCTCTAATAAAATTGTTGGTATTTCTAATGAATTTAATATTTCGTTCTTAAGAGATTGAGTACCTGACAATAGCATCTTTGAATTGATTGGCATCATTAAATGTCATTGATACACAAAAGGCGAGATTTATACCAGTTGAATCATAAGAATGATACTGACTTCTCTTTCTATGTTGCACTGCACCATCTTTATCATCATCCTCATGGCTACTCCCATTATCATGACCACTTTGCCCATGAACAGA
This sequence comes from Eucalyptus pauciflora, assembly GCA_007663325.1. NCBI lineage: Eukaryota > Viridiplantae > Streptophyta > Magnoliopsida > Myrtales > Myrtaceae > Eucalyptus > Eucalyptus pauciflora. Next base: position 159,844 of record VMYD01000306.1, on the reverse strand, counting down.
ATCATTACCATCAGCTACATGAGCTTCTACATCTCTATTTACTGTGATGCCTTCATCCACTAGCCTAATTGGTGCTTTATTTCTTTCTTTTAATGCCCTAACATCATCGTCAACATCACTTGTGCAAATGATATGCACAAGTGTTTCATCATACTCATCGTTAGAGAATGTAATCTTCTAGGAACTTAAGGTTATTCTAGTCGATTCTTCAACAATTGTATCTTCACCATCAAATATGCCTCTAGTATCATTAAGATGCTGAAATATCTCTAACACAAATCGTGTATGTAAATTTATGGTGTTCTTTGCTCTCACATGTCCTTCCAAAAGTAGCTCCAACATTAGTCTGGGTTTCGATAGTAGCTTCTGTGACATCCTGATTTTCTGATTCTTTTTTCATTTGAATGAGTTGGGCTTTTCATTGACGTGCCTACAGTTCTTTTCTCTGAGCTAATCACTCACGAGATAACTAGTCTATCTGGTGAAGCCGTTAAGGGATTTTAACGCAATAGACTTGAGAATTTGACTAAAAATCAACTGCTCAACCGTGCTAATCTGCAAGGGTCAATACGGCACTGTCAAAATTGATCAAAGATCGGAGATAGGTCAGTTCAACTGAGGTATGTGAGGGTGATTCCATCTAATTGCAAAATTTCTGTCGAACGGTACTAAATTGAGTTTTCTGTACCCTATGCCCGTTTTTGAAACATTGAGATTTTCACGACTACCGAAAGTCGCCAATGAGTCGGAGATGTACAATGTGGCTTGAAAATAATTGATCACGGGTCAATTGCACTAAAAATTCCTAAAAGCTACCCGGTAGGCTAGATAACACTAAAATTGTGCTCGGTTGAAATTAATTGTGAAATTGAACCCGATTTCAAAAATTGAAAGTTCTGTCATGTCATAATTTATTTTAGGAACATCAACTCATCCTCTAAAGATTTTTCTACAAACCCGAGTTTTCGGCGAAAAATCAAATTTAGGCGTTTTTGGATCGGAAAAATTAAAGGGCCATTTTTGGGGTTCAAGTTGGTTCATTTGGCGAGGGAATTGCAATAATTTAATGTGAATACCTTGGCTAGAATTTATGGGCTTCAATTGGATTAATTTGAAGTGGAATTGAAGTGAAATTGGAGGGGATTGATCAAAATTCGTAGCCAAGGGGGGGGGGGCAGCAACTTTTGGACCCTTTGGGTGGCTTCTATGATAAGCTTTGGTGTAGAAATGGATGAGGCTAAGGGCAGCAACACATGGGGGCCTTGTGATGATGGTTTGGATAGTTTTAGAGGACTTTTAAGACCATTTGGGTCCCCCACCAGTTGCAACTCTCTCCTTCTTCTTCCTTGGCTTCACTTTTTCCATTGTTGGAGGGTTTGTGATCTCAAAAATCCAAAGAGATCAGCCCTGTTGCCCGTCGACCGCCCCTTGCTGCCGTCGAGCACTGTCACGTTGCCTGAGCTGCAGTTGAAGCCCCGCACTCGTCATCCCTGTCCGCTCAAAACGTTGTCCCGATGCCCTCGAGCGACTGTTCGCAGGTCCCCGAGCTCGCCCTGGTTACCATCCAGTCGCCGGAGCCATCGCCGTCGCCTGCTGTAGCCACCGCCACCGTCTCCTCGTTGTTTCAACTCAACCTAGCTGCCTGACCAACCTCTTTCGGCCCAAGGATAGAGCTGAACTCTCAGCCTAGCTAAGAGCTTCGAGGCCCATTTTAGGCCTCGTCTAGACTTCGCTTGGTGTCGCCGCATGCGTGTTTATTGCTTGCCTCCGCGTCACTGTCGCCGTGGACTCATCGGCCCGCTAAATTGATGAGTTTACTCACTAAACCTTGCTTATGAGGTTAATTATGCTTAATGGTTGATTAGCTTAGCCTAAGATGAGATTAGGTGGTTAGTTAGTTTAGATTAGTAATTTAATTGCTTAATTATGCACGTTAGGTGGTTAGAATAGATTGATTAATGGCTAAATAGATTGTGCTATTTATCAAGATAGGTGCATTAATTTTCTAGGCCCGTTTAGGTGGTTAGATTAGCATTTTCGGCCTAGGTTAACATTTATTGGATTTGATTTGCATTATTTAATTATTTTTGTAATTTATTTAATTATTTAATATTTTCTGAAAATTATCTCAGGATAGCTAGTGACCGGAATTTCGTGCTGATTGCAGTGGTGTGCTTAGTTTATGCAATTGAGTGTTAATTTGTGCAAATTGAGTGGTGATTGTGATTTTGAGTATTTATTTCAAAATTAGGAAATTTTGGTAATTAATTAGAAATTACCGGGTGTCGGGTTTTGACACCGAAAATGATTTTAAATACTATATCAAATGGTGGAATTTTAAAAGGAAGGATATTAATTTTTCTGGTTCAAATTGACCATGTACCCACACACGATTATTTTACCGTATGTTTTTAATACGAAGAAAACGGGCAAAGTATATTATTTTAATTGGGACATTTGAGTGCAAAACATGATGTCTTGGCCGGGATTGGATGGGTGTATGAATGATATGAGAACCCGTCCCCGATATGAGTCGGGTGGATGTTGCCCCTATATGGGATGCCCCTAGATAATGGATACTGGTCGCAGTAGATTCTAGATTGATGTTCCTTCGGGATTGCCGTCTCGAGGTAGACGTTGCCGTGCTCAATGGGGTGAGATGATACCTGGCTACGCCAAAAGACCGTCGAACGTTGAGTAGGCCGTGCCCGTTGGGCCGTGATAAAATCGGAATGCATGATCGAGTGTCTTAACTGCGCTTGATCATGGGACAAAATCATGTGGCACGGTATGAGACGTGTCATAACGATTTGGCATTATAATTGGTGTTAGGACTAGAATTAGCACCTAGAGGGGGGTGAATAGGTGATTAAAGCAATTTTAACAATTTAATCCGAATGAGAGATTAATAATTAAAACAACAATTGCTGCAAATGAAAGTAATGAAAGATAAAAGGATTAGGGATAGAGAATCAAGACTCCAGATTTATAGTGGTTCGGCTTAGACCAAGCCTACGTCCACTCTCTGCACGGACAACCCTTCTGGCTGGATTTCACTAAGAATCAAAAAGAGTGATTACAGTCTCACGCTTTTGAGTCCACAGTGTAGAAGCTCTACTACACTTCCTCAAGGTCTCACCACAATATGATCTCTCTTTTGATTACATATAACGCTCAAAGAATATGATCGCAAAATAGAAAAGGAGATTCAGATTTTGGAATTCTTCTATCCGGTACCCTTCAACAACTGGAGCATCTCTCTTATATACTTCTTCATGCCTTCAATACCGTTGGCACCTTCCAAAGAAGTTCTTCCAATCAACCCGTTGGACAGAATCAATTAGAGAGATCTCAAGTTCTTTAAGGTAAGTGTTGATAGCCCATCAATCCTGCTCGCCCATATAATCAGGATCTTGGTTTCCATAAGTAGATCCTTCAAATTATAAGTTGCGAAATCTTTAGAGAATCTATACATATTAGAATATGAAAATAAGATCTTCTAGTGCTGAATCCAGTAGAAAGATATTTTCTAGCCGTTAGAGTAAAAACCATATAAGATCAAAATAGAAGTTGATCTGGAGATTGTCCATGAGAGTAGACTTTGAAACATGAGTCTTACTAGCTTTAGACTTTGATCTTCAGACTTTGCCAGTAGAGTCTGTAAGTCTTCAGACTAGATTGAGGAAAATGTTTTGTCAACTTTAAAATACCTGAAGAGAATTTATCCAATAATCTCTCCCTTTTTGATGGTGACAAAACTTTCCTGCAGATTTGAATATTATTGCCATGCAATACAGCTTTTAAGCAAGCATTGATATCTCATAAAAGATTAGAATAAAAATAGTAGAAGTTATCCTGTACACAGATGTCATGTACACAGACTTACCCTGTACACAGATCTGCATTCACAGAAACCTCATTAGTCATGTGCATACATTACTATCTTTATCTAATTTAATAGCTTAAAGTAATGCAATAATGAGCACACATTCAAAAAACTCAAGATAAAGTCAAAATATCAATCACAATCATAACAAATCAAAAATGTTTAAAAATGAAGATTTGGTTTGGTTTGAGGATAGAGTCTTGAAATTGAAATATGCTTGAAATCTGCAAAGTCTTCTCCTCCTTTTTGTCAGCATTAAAAAAAAATCAAGGAGCACGAGGAATGCGAACAAGTTGAAAGTCCTCCATAGACTTGACAGTTCCTTCTAGCTTCCTCAAATCTCCTGTAGTTGGGTAAGAGCAGTGCCTTTTGCAGTATCCTGAATCTGACGTTGAACCTCTTTAAGCTGATCATGCATTGTGATGAACGTTGCATGATTTTCATTCTGCAAAGTCTGAAATTCATACCCCATAGCATAGATTTGGCCTTTGAGCTCCAAGATGATGTCAAGCAACCTTCCAAAATCTCCTGAATTGTCAGTCTGTGTGCTTGCGTCAACTCGGTCTGATGGTGGAGTCAAGCCAGTATGAATATCAGTAGGGAGATCAGTATTTGGAGATGACGCCTCTCCCTCAGGAAACTGAGCAGCATGAACATCTTCTGCATCAGGAGGTGATCGACTAACACCTGTGTGGATATCTTCCTCTGTAAAAGTCAGTAGAAGAGGAGTACATTCTCTTCGGGTATCTCCCCCTGTTTCAATGTCTTTTGGAGGAGAAAAGTACTATTCTTTCTGAGGAGTTTCCTCAGTGATAGGTTGTTGTTGATCCTCTTTTTCTGCAGGAGAATCTGTTTTTGCCGGTTCGTCCCTTTGTTATGCTTTTTCTTCTTCCTCTTTTTCTTCCTCTTTCTCTTCTTCTTTCTCTTCTTCTTTCTCTTCTTTTTCTTTCTCTTCTTCTTCTTTCTCTGCAAAATGTTGTTTTGGAACAGCTGAAACAGGTGTAGAAAATTGAGAAACAAGAGCAAAGATGGGTAGAGCATCCTCATCATCTTCATCTTCCAAGATGATTGCCCTTCTCTTCTTGATAGAACTAGTCATCGGTTCCTTTCCTTTTCTTTTGGCCGCAGAAGAGTTTGGTCTGAACTTAATAGGAGTCTTCTCCTTGAATTGCTCTAGCTTCTTGCTGAGTTCTTTCAGACGCATCTTTGTTATCATCCTCAGTCCGATGACCATTTTATCAATAGTCTTCACAGAGAGAATGTGAGGAGGCTGAATGTTCAGGTGTCTGAAAAGATGAGTGATGAGAGCAGCATAAGGGAGTTTTCCCTTGTCCTTTGCCATGGACCTGTACATGTGAAACATGATAGTGTGTGGCAGAGAGAAGTTAAGACCAATCTTGATTGCATACATCAACTTAGCCTCTGAGATGGATACATCTGTCTTTGATGTTGATTTCGATCTAAGACAGTTGATCACTATCTTGTGAAGCAGAGTGTTTGTTGCATTCATCTTGGAGTAGGAGAGACGACATTCAACAATTCGTTCTCTCGCAAGTTCTAGAGTTGCATGACTTACAAACACACCAATTGATTGGAAAGCACCTCTTTCCACACCAATTACATCTGCCAGAGTGTCCGTATCAACGACATATTCTCTATCTCTCACACTGAATGAAAAGCTATTCGCATCAAGGAAACTGAGATTGGAATAAAAATATGCTGTTAATTCAGAATAAGCCACATCACATTCAGTACAGAACTTATGAAGTTGAAGTTTCTCAAACTTCTCTCTCAGATTGATACTTAATAAATCCAAAAAATCAAAATCCACCGTCCGTGGATTCATCACCCCACGCTTCAGCAGTTTCTCATACATCTTCCTGTGTCCGTCTGATCGAAACAGTTCATCCTTCTTTCCTCGAAGATTTGCAGCCACACCCATCCAAGGTTTAAAATGTATAAACATTTTCTCATCATCATCCTTTCCCTCTGGTTGATTTACACTACTAAACCTAGGGTCACTGGGAAAGTTTGCAAAGGCTTTTGCTACCGTTCCAGCAGGAACAATGCCTGATCTCTCCATGACAGTGAGAAAATGTGTCTCATTTGAGTAACTTTTTTCTTTCAGAAATTCATCAATGAAAGTCATTGCAGAACCTCCTTCCTTAAATGCAGAGTAAAGCCTATAAACAAAAGCGGGCTTGAGTGTTCTTACAGGTTCAATATCTTCAAGAACTTCTTTTGCATCTTGAGGGCGACGAACATGAGGTCTAGTTGAGGAAGTACGCTGTTGAGATCGTTGAGGAGTCTGTTCAGTTGGAAAGTCACTTTCTTCTGTGAGATCGAAGTGCGTAGGCCCCTCACCAGAGCCCTGTGGTCCCCTGTTTGCTATCGTTGAGGATTTCCTTTGGTAAGACATTGTCGCTTTCTTGGAGAGCTTTCACACTTGTGTCGCAAGAAAGTTAAAAGCTTTGAGACATAGAAATTTGGGAGAGAAAAATACAGAGGAGTGAAAAGCTTTTGATCTAGGGTTTCTGGGTAAAGTGAAAACGAAGGAGAAGGAGTATATAAGAGATAACTGATACGGGGTATCTCAAGCGTCGCAATTTGGAAATATTAAGAATTTCCTTTTGAAAAAAAATAACTATCTTAATAAATCGATAACCACCCTTTTTTAAATTTAACTGCCTTAATAAGCTCAATTTGAGATAAACGGACAATCTTACCTTTTCGAAATGACAGTTTAAGTAAATGAACTTACAGTCGTGTCGATTGGTATTTTCAGTCTACAACCTTTTGAGTCTGATACTCTGTCAGACTTTAGATATTGAGTCTGAGCTTCAACATTCTTCAAGAGATAAAATATTGAGTCTTGAGCGAATAGACTCAAACAAGCTTTTCTCAAGTGGTTTTGTGAAGATGTCTGCCAGTTGATTCTTTGAGTCTATGAATTGTATCAAGACTTCTTTGTTCTGAACATGATCTCTTATAAAATGATGTCGAATCTCAATATGTTTTGCTCTTGAATGTATAATCGGATTCTTTGTAAGATTGATTGCGCTGGTATTGTCACATTTTATCTCCGTGCAAGAATCTTCAATGCCAAAGTCTTGTAGTTGTTGTTTTTATCCACAATATTTGAGAACAACAACTTCCAAGGGCTACATATTCTGCTTCAGCTGTTGAAAGAGCCATAGTACTTTGTTTTCTTGAAAACCAAGATACTGCCCTATTTCCAAGCAATTGACAAGTACCCGAAGTACTTTTTCTTTCAACTCTACAACCTGCAAGATCTGCGTCTGAATAACCAAGAAGTGTAAAGTCTCATTCTTTGGGATATCATAGACCAATCTTAGCAGTAGTAGCAACATATTTAATAATACGTTTAGCAGCACTTAGATGAGATTCCTTAAGATCAGATTGAAACCTAGCGCATATGCAAACACTAAATAATATGTCAGGTCTGGATGCAGTGAGATAAAGAAGTGAACCAATGATACTCCTGTATAACTTTTGATCGATTTTCTTCCCTGCTTCATCTTTGTCTATCTTCAAGGAACTTGACATTGGTATGTCAGTCTTTTTGCAATTTTCCAGACCGAACTTTTTAACAAGTTCTTTTGCATATTTCTCTTGATGAATGAATATTCATTCCTTTAGTTGTTTCACTTGTAGATCAAGGAAAAATGATAGTTCACCCATCATGCTCATTTCGAATTCATCCTGCATAGACTTAGAAAATTTCTTGCACAAAGTCTCATTAGATGATCCGAATATAATGTCATCAACATAAATCTGAACAAGTAGAAAACTTTTACCTTCCTTTTTAATAAACAAAGTAGTGTCTATCTTTCCTTTAGAAAAGCCATTATGAATTAAGAAATTACTTAGCCTTTCATACCAAGCTCGAGGAGCTTGTTTCAATCCATATAAAGCTTTCTTCAGTCTGAACACTGAGTCTGGTTTCTTTGAGTCTTCAAATCCAGGTGGTTGTTCCACGTAGACTTCTTCTTGAATAAATCCATTTAGGAATGCGCTTTTGACATCCATTTGAAATAACCTGAAATTCTTATAACAAGCAAAAACAAGTAGTAATCTGATTGCTTCTAACCTTGCTACTGGAGCATAGGTCTCATCATAGTCTATCCCTTCTTCTTGCGTGTATCCTTTAGCCACGAGTCTTGCTTTGTTTCTCGTTACTTTGCCTTTTTCATCAACTTTGTTCGTGAAAACCCATTTAGCTCCAACAACTGATTTACCTTTTGGTTTAGGAGTCAATTCCCATACGTCGTTAATCCTGAATTGTCTGAGCTCTTCTTGCATTGCTTCAATCCAGCTTTCATCAGTTAAAGCTTCTTCAATATTTTTGGGTTCTATTTCAGAAATAAGAGCAACAACACTAGACTCTTCTCGCCTTTTGGATCTTGTTCGAATTCCCTCATTAATGTTTCCAATAATGAGTTCTTCAGGATGACTAGACTTGTGCTTCCAGTTACTAGTCAGTCTGATAGATTGTTGATCTTTTTCTTGAGTAGATTCTTCATCAGTAGCTTGTTGTACTGATTCTGAATTAGTAACTGCTTCAATGGAGGTAGATCTAGCAGTGTCTGGAACAGATTCTGAATCTTCAGTCTGAATTTGCTGAATTTGTGGAGAGTCTTGAAATTTGACATTCATTGATTCTTCCACAGTCTGAGTCTTCTTGTTGAATACTCTAAAGGCTTTGCTTGTAGTTGAGTAACCAAGAAAGAATCCTTCATCTGATTTCTCTTCAAACTTACCAACACGATCATTTGCATTCTTAAGAATAAAAAATTTGCAACCAAATACTTGAAAATAAGAAACTATTGGTTTCTTTCCTTTAAAAATTTCATAAGGGGTTTTCTCAAGAATTGACCTTAAAAACACTCGATTTATAATATAGCAAGCAGTTGAGACAGCTTCAGCCCAAAACCTTGAAGAAATTTGATTTCCAATTAAAAGAGTTCTTGCCATTTCTTGTAAAGACCTATTCTTCCTTTCCACAACCCCATTTTGTTCTGGTGTATATGGAGAGGAGAATTTGTGCTGAAAACCAAATTCATCACAAAATTTAGTAAAGTCTTGATTTTCAAACTCACCTCCATGGTCTGTACGAATGCTTGAGATATTGTGACCTTTCTCATTCTGCACTTTCTTAGCAAACTTTGAAAAGAGAGAGAAAGTCTCTGACTTACTTGAAAGAAAGTAGACCCAAGTAAATCGTGAGTAATCATTCACAATTACTAGACAGAACCTTTTTCCACCAATGCTTTGCGTTCTGGTAGGTCCAAACAAATCCATATGCAGAAGCTGCAGTACATGATTAGTGGAAACTTTATTTATTGATTTGTAAGAGTTTCTAACCTGTTTACGCAGTACACATGGTGTACATAGATCAGACTTTGAGTAATTGAGAATAGGCAATCCTCGAACAAGTTTCTTGGTAGAGATCTTGTTGATTTGCTTCATATTGGTATGACCTAGCATTTTGTGCCATAGATTAGCTTCATCTTGTACTGATATTAAGCACTGCGATCTTTCTTGATTCACATCCAGAAGATAGATATTTCTACGTCTTCGTCCAGTAAAAGATTGAGTAAAGTTTTTACTGATTCCAGAGCATGTTTCGTCCTGGAAGTTGATCTTGAAACCAGTATCACACAACTGACTTATGCTAAGCAAGTTGTAATTTAATCCTTCAACTAAGGAAACATTATTGATTGACAAACTTCCAATCTTTACTGTTCCTCGACTAGTAATTCTTCCTTTGTTGTTACCACCAAAGGAAACTTTTCCTCCGTCTATCTGGGCAAGATTTATGAAGCAACTTGAGTCTCCTGTCATATGTCTTGAGCAGCCACTATCAAGATACCATTTAATCTTCCTTTTGATAGTAACCTGCAATTAACACAAATTCAAGCTTTCTTTGGTACCCATATCATCTTGGGTCCAGAAGTGTTAGAACAATAGACAGTCTTAGCTCAGCTCTTTTTAACAGGTCTCCAAACCAAAGGACATTCTTTCTCAAAATGTTCTAAGCTTTTACACTTGAAACATTTCAACGCATTTCTGCCAACATGTTTTACAAAAACTTTATGGAAATGATTCTTATAAACAATTCTGGCTGGTCTCTGTCTGATTCTTTCTTTTACCTTTGGGAAATCAATTAGTGGAATAGTTTCAGAAGTCATACCAAGACCTAACTTATCAAAGTATGGTCTTTGTATCGAAAGAATCTTATCCAACTTTTCAGAACCATTTGAAAATCTTTTTGATATGTTAGTAATATCATTTTTCAAAAAATTATTTTCATTTGAAATAACGTCTGAGTTTTCTTTCACAACAACAAAGTCCTTTTCTAACTTTTCAAACTTTTCTTTCATAAGTTTATCCTGTTGCTTCAATGTAGAATTTTCCCTTTTTAATTCGGAGATCCTCTTGAGAGAGGTTTTCAGACTAAGACAAAGTTCATCAATATATTTAGAAACCTTGACAGGAATTTTCAGGTTACTAACCTCGAGTTCACTGTCTGAGTCTGTGTTTGAATCAAGGTCTGAGTCTGAATCTGATTTTGCCATTAAACAGATATTGACATAATCATCATCACTTTCTTCTTTAACAGATGACAGTTGGGTCTGATGTGTCCCTTTTTCTTGCATTCAAAGCAAGTCACTTCTTTGTTAGAATCATCTTCCTCTGTTGATTTGTTTTGAAACCTTTGAGAGCTTTGTTTCTTCCAATTGAATTTCCTTCCTTTTCTGTTCAACTTTATGAATCTCTTTATCATGAGTGCCAGTTCTTCATCATCTAGATCTTCTTCAGAGTCTGTAGCATCAGAATAGTCATTAGACTTTAAGGCAATAGATTTCTTACCTTTTGAATCTTCCTCTTCGTTGGTCTGTTCCACTTCATAAGATTGAAGAGTCCCAACCAGTTCGTCTACAGAGAGTGGAGCAATCCTCTGCGTCTCTCTTATTGAAGTTTTTATGTAATTCCAGTCTTTAGGGAGTCCTCGTAGGAGTTTGTTGACCTTCATATGTCCTGAGATTGGATGTCCCTGATATTCAAGACCATTCACAATTTCAGTAAAGCGACTAAACATGTCAGTTATTGATTCTCCTGATCTCATCTTAAAGACTTCATATTATCCCAAAAGAATATTGATCCTCGTTTCTTTCACACGATCAGTTCCTTCATAGGTAATGTGAAGCCTATCCCAGACTTCTTTTGCTGTATCACATGAAGATATTTTGTTATACTCAGTAGGGGATAAAACACAATATAAGGAGTAATTAGCTTTGGCGTCAAGAGTTTGTCTCTTGGTGATTTCTTCTTGAGTCAGTAGAGTGGGATCAGCAGTTTCTTTTCCTCTCTCTGATTCTGATGCAGCAGCAGGAATGATTCCTTTATCAACCACTTCCCATTCCAAAGGATCTTTCGATCTTAGGAATGCATTCATCTTATTTTTCCATATGCTGTAGTCTTTTCCATCAAAGTATGGAGGTCTGGTATTGCTTTGACCTTCAACCAACCCTGTAGGCAACATACTAGCCATAGATCTTTTACTCAGAAGTAAAGACACTTCTTATGAACAAGTACACAAGCTCTGATACCAATTGTTAGGACTAGAATTAGCACCTAGAGGGGGGGTGAATAGGTGATTAAAGCAATTTTAACAATTTAATCCGAATGAGAGATTAATAAATTAAAACAATAATTGCTGCAAATAAAAGTAATGAAAGATAAAAGGATTAGGGATAGAGAATCAAGACTCCAGATTTATAGTGGTTCGGCTTAGACCAAGCCTACGTCCACTCTCCCGCACGGACAGCCCTTCTGGCTGGATTTCACTAAGAATAAAAAAGAGTGATTACAGTCTCACGCTCTTGAGTCCATAGTGTAGAAGCTCTACTACACTTCCTTAAGGTCTCACAACAATATGATCTCTCTTTTGATTACATATAACGCTCGAAGAATATGATCGCAAAATAGAAAAAAGGAGATTCAGACTTTGGAATTCTTCTATCCGGCACCCTTCAACAACTGGAGCATCTCTCTTATATACTTCTTCATGCCTTCAATACCATTGGCACATTCCAAATAAGTTCTTCCAATCAACCCGTTGGACAGAATCAATTAGAGAGATCTCGAGCTCTTTAAGGTAAGTGTTGATAGCCCATCAATCCTGCTCGCCCATACAATCAGGATCTTGGTTTCCATAAGTAGATCCTTCCAATTATAAGTTGCGAAATCTTTAGAGAATCTATACATATTAGAATATGAAAATAAGATCTTCTAGTGCTGAATCCAGTAGAAAGATATTTTCTAGCCGTTAGAGTAAAAACCATATAAGATCAGAATAGAAGTTGATCTGGAGACTGTCCATGAGAGTAGACTTTGAAACATGAGTCTTGCTAGCTTTAGACTTTGATCTTCAGACTTTGCCAGTAGAGTCTGTAAGTCTTCAGACTAGATTGAGGAAAATGTTTTGTCAACTTTAAAATACCTGAAGAGAATTTATCCAACAATTGGGACCTTTGTGTTTATTGAGATATAGGTTGAGGCGTTCCAATTGATTGAGTTTTATTACTGATTATGTTTGTGATATGAACCGTACTGACATGCAGGGAGGATCTGAGATGAGGTGAGTCTCTATGATTGTGTGGTTGTGTGGTTAGGACGCCTCTAGGTAAATTTCCTTCCTAGTCAGGGTTTAGGGGATGGACTTGCTGAGACGTTGTCTTACCCTATCATGGGCTCATTCTTTTCAGGTCCTTAGATGGCGGTCCCTCCGGGACGTTTTGGTCAGCCTCGGGCTGTTATTGAGCAGAGCATAGACGTCCCTATTCCCAGGAGTCATTGGGTCTATGAGCTAGTTGTGACCACTGTCTGGGTCGATGATGGCCTACCTCAGAGGGTACCTCATCGATTCAGGGCGTGGTTTCACCATGGACTCAATGGGTATAGGGTAGGTCTCCTTCAGGGATTTGATATCCCTGCTGTTGCGGTCAACGCCGCTCTGGGCGAGGGTACAGCCGACCCTCTTGATGGGGCTGTGGTGGACCCACGCCCCCGGAGCCTGTGGAGATGGAGTCCGAAGGATCAGTGAATGTGTCCGACTAGTAGGTCGTAGGACAACTTCTTTTTTAGAGCCGATCTTTTGTAGACTTTTGGATATAAACCCAGTGTGTTTATAAAAGTGTTTTGTGAAATTTGTTTCCTGCTTTTCTATACCTTATTTGTGTTGTTTGGAGTTTTGTTTATACACTTCCACATGTGCAATAAAATGAATGGGTCGGCGACGCGTCCTGGGACGTCGCAATTTTATCGACCACCGAGGGATGTGCACACACTCGAGATTCAGGGCGTGACATCTTCTAACACTGCTTACTCATTTTCTTCATCGTAATTATGTTCAACATATACATAAACACCATGACTATGCAGAAAATGGTAATAAGATCCCTTACCCATTATCGTTGTGCAAATATCTTAAACCATCCTTAAGAGACTTACTAGGCACCTGGTAATGTAATTTCCCTATTTTGCATCTCAATTGGTTTACTATATCCCTTTTAAAGTTTGTAAATAATAGCTTACCTACGCTAATAAGAACAACGGTGACTTGCTTGCCAATGTATTCATTCTCTTCCCCAGTAATCCTAAACTCTCCATTGTAGCAAACTTTAATAGGCGCACTTATATCACCCATGTTAACATTGCACCAAATACAATAAAATTTAATTCTGCATTAGGGGACCGCAACACAAATAGATAATAATAGCAATCAGTCCCTACAACTCAAGCAAATAAATAATATTATAATATAAATCAATTTTTCAAAAATCAAGCAAATAACAATATTAAAAGTCAATATATTACTTACCTTACAAAAAAAAAATATTAAGTCGCCATACCTCTTTACTCTAGTAATGGAGATATTCACAAGTATTCTTAACTTGCAAACCAGCCAGCCTACTTTCAAGTTCTTTTGGAGGTGCAAGTTGACTCGGCTAAATCACATCTTCTTTGCAGATGACGTCTTGCTATTTGCGGAAGCGAATATGCCATCCTTATCTATCCTAAAAGATGGCATTGATAGGTTCTCTCGATGGAGTGGCCTAGTTTCAAACCTGCACAAGAGCGGAATGTTCTTTTCTAGGGTTTCCCTTGATTCTCGAAATATCTTTAAGGAGTTCCTCAGCTTTCAAGAGGGCTCGCTGCCTTTTTGGTACCTGGGAGTGCCCGTTATCGCTTCTAGGCTTCGTAAGGCCGATTGTTCTACATTGGTTAATAAAATAACGTCGAAGTTGTAGCTTTGGACTCAACATTTTCTCTCTTTTGCGGGCTGGCTGCAACTCATTAGGTCAGTGTTCCATTCCATTCACGTCTTTTGGGCAAATGTTTTTATCTTGCCGAGGTCGGTACTTGATAAAATCAAACAGATCCTGCGGAAATTTCTTTGGAAGGGCCCTGACCTTGGCACGGGAGGTGCCAAAGTTGCTTGGATTGACGTGTGCCCCCCGAAATGTGAAGGAGGCTTGGGTATTAGAAGGCTGCGCGAGAGCAACAAGGCCGCCATGCTTAAACACATTTGGCTCTTATTCACAGACAATGAATCTTTGTGGTGTAGATGGATACACTCGACTTTCCTGAAGAACAAGAATTTTTAGCTAGCTACTAAACCTAGTTTTTATTCCTGGTCTTGGAAGAAAATACTAGACCTACGGCAAGATTTTCGTAGGCTGTTCTGTTGGCGGGTGGGGGATGGGCGTTCTATCTACTTTTGGTTTGATAGTTGGCATCCAAGAGGCTTGCTCAATCTTCTACTCTCTGATGTAGACATATACCGCTATGGTTTATCTAGACAAGCTACCATTGCTGACTACCTATCTTTCTCTGCTATGGCACATGGTGTCCTGGATGTGATTGCGACCCGGAATGAGCCCTTACCTATTCTTAATCATGACTCTGACCGGTTCTACTGGTTAAGCCACCCCTTTGGGGTCTTCACTGCTACTTCCGCTTGGGAGGTCATTCGACCGAGAGGCGGCCCGTTCCATGGGCTCCATTTGTCTGGAATGGCTCGCTTATCCCCCGGTACCAATTCCTATTATGGTTTATCACTAGAAACAGATTGCCCACTTAGGTTATGCTCCTTTCTTATGGCAGAATATCTGATGCTAATTGTGCCTTTTGCTCATGTTGGCCTAACTCCGTTGACCACCTATTCTTTGGGTGTTACTGGGGCTCTTGCTATTTTTTGGGCTGCTAGATGTAATATTGCCTGGCAGAATAGCTCGTGGATGGATAATCTTCAGTGAGCTATGAAATATTTATCGAGAAAGTCCTTCCATAACACCCTCTCCCGATTTGCGTTTGGAGCTTTATGTAATATCATTTGGAAGGAAAGGAATAACATCCTCTTCCGTGATCGAACTCCCCTCTTGCTAGTGATGAAGAAACGCCTTGACAAGGTGGTTAAAGATAGGGCCTTGACGTTTAATCACGTTTCAGATACCCCTACTAATAGGAGATTGCAGCAGAGCTGGAGACTCAGCCCGTCTATTTTTGCAAATTGAGTCGTGTTTTGCTTCTGTTTCAGGTTCCTTTCCCAAGGGTGTGCCCTTTGTTTTTTCTCTTTTGAGGGTTGCTGCTTTGTAGTTTTCATTGTTTTCGTTCTTTGTAACTCGGCACCCTTCCACTCTTCTGACTTGTTTGTCACGTTGAGTGCATGTTGGTGCCTTGTTACTTTTCTGTATAGCGTGTTGGTTGAAAGTGAATACAATCTTACCTTACCAAAAAAAAAACAATATTAAATTGGTCCCCATAGTCACAATGCACAATAATATCATCGTCAGCCGGCGAACACAAGCTGATAAAATCTAAGCATGAATGAACTAAAGCACTTACTTTTACACTGCCTGAACCCCTAATATTTGCTCTCCAATATGTCACCTTTTTCCACACTTTGGCTCTATCAAATAACACCAAATTTGCTCACTTTGTTGATTAATCAATGCAAAATAACAAAAATCACTAACATTTACTCTTTGTCGGCAATGATGCCCCATGTCAACGCTTGACTTTTCCTTCCAAGTTGTTGCATTTTCAGTCTCTGTTCAGTGAGCAAGGATAACACGCAATAGTAAACTCGAAGCCCTAGTTTGCGATTTCAAAGAGAAACCACAAAGGGGTTTTGGGCATACTGAGATTTAGTATGGAGTCGATGAATCAATGTGGGGTCAATGAAGTGTGGGGGCCGTTGAAGATGCAGTTTTGGACGGAAACTTTAATTTTGTGAATAGGGTTTGAAATTGAAGAGAAAGAGGTCTTCGACCTCGTTTGAGATGAGAAGAGAAGAGAAATGATGTCATTTTTTTATTGTTGCATGAAGAGAAATAGTGTTGTTTCTCTTGAGAGAGAGAGAGAGAGAGAGAGAGAGAGAGAGACGACGCAACGACGTGGTCTCTATTAAAGAGAAACTCTGCTTGTTTTTCTAAATATCCACGTTGGAATAAAAAATCATTAGAAAAATTAAAAATCATTAAAAAAATCTAAGTAGGATGTTTGCTCGGAAATGACACTTAAGTGAGCAATTTTACTCCAATTTGGTATCCAAGTGGACGAAAATGAAAGTTTTGATACTTAAGTGAGTGTCGTATAAAAGTATTAGCAATTGTATTATACTTATCCCGACCCCGAATGTGAGCCCTAAACTAAAAAAAAACCTCAATTGGATGAATGAGGGGTGTAACCACTTACCAGACATTGTGTTACGTAGTTGAGTTAGCTTGGCGAGGTCCTAAAGGCATACACATGTGAAATCTCCTACATTTTCTTCTTCCTTCTCTTTTCCTCTCTCTATCTCCTTTTGTTTCTCCTTCCTGAATTGGTTCAGGCTCTCTTAAAAGAACCGAGCGTCCAGTTTGCTTTATTTTGACTTTTCAACCTTTTATTTCCTTTTAAAAAAAAAAAAATCAAGTGGGACTCACCACTTCTTTGACCTAGTCAAAGAGATGTCCAACTATTTCACTTGAAGCCCTTGTGGTGGCTTAGAGTGCCAATGTGGGCTTACTTGGAGAAGATCTTGATGAGGAAGCGCTGACACAAGTGGAGAGACATGTTGATCGTCACGACAAAGGAGATGGTAGTGGCAGACGTGTTTGGTAAAATTTCTATTTCTATATTCTTTTGTTCCCTAGAATAGAAAAAGAATTAAAATCTGTTTTTGTAGGTCAATTAATTTTTTTATTACTTGGAATAAAAAAAGTGACCACGGAATAGATTTAGAATATAAACACAAAAAAAAAAAAATCTACTTTTTGGTTCCCGAAAATTAAAAAAAAAAGGAAATAAGGTCATTTTAAAGAAACAAGCTCAACATAACTTAATGTTCGTCTTCACATAATTGACATAAGGTTTGGGTGAGACCCATATCTGGATCGGTGAGACCCCATTTTTCGGAATAAAAAACTAAAAAAAAAATTTCAGAAATCTAGGAAAAAACTTTTAGATTTTGAATAGTTTCACTAGATTTTAGTGTTAATTCTTGTTTGGAATTAGTTTAACATAAAAAAAATGTGAAAAACTTTTGATGGAAATTTGATTCAAAATTGAATAAGCTCATGGGGTTTTATCATATGGATTCTTGAATGATATTTACTTTTAGAGACAATGCTAGGTTGCAACAGCTTGGTAATTCTACTAAGAGAAGACGTCTTTTTCCTTTAAGATTCTATTTGAGACATCCATTGAAATCATTTGCAATTTTGTTTCAATAGAAAATTAGATGGTTTTGAACACGTCTTGCATTACCATTTGTCTCATGTTCATAACAATCAAATAAGCTTGTGCTCCATGGTTTCCAATGTCATTTGCTTGAAGGTTTGATGAGTTTGTGCAAATAAGGGCACCAACTTTAGATTTGGTTCCATCCTCAGTTGTTTCATCCTTGCCTTATTTCACCAGGCAACAATTGCTCATTTTCTTGCAATTAAAAAAGCTCAAAAAGTTTATGCATCTGTTTATTGTAATGCCCAAAAATATATTGTCAACTTCCTCATTTTGTGAGTTATAAACTAGTTGGACCCTTTGTTGTCATTGCAGCCATCCATCTTTGCCTAACTATAAGTTGGATTTTTTGAGGCCATCTTAAAATATCATGATAAGTTAAATCCTTGCTAAAGTCCAGTTTTATCCAAACATTAATTGTTAAGTCTCCACAAATATTTTTATAATTAAATGAAAAAATTGGGAATACAATTTTTTAGGGTCCATTCAAATGCATTTATGTTCTTTTTATATTCTAGGAAAAAAAATTTGTGTAGTTACCAAACATGTTCTTTTACTCATAAACTCTTCTAGGAAATAGAAATAGAAAAAATTATTTTTGAATATAAATTATTTGCAGGAATAAAAATATTACCATACGCACCATTGGTGACAGTGAGGAAATGAAAGGCATTGCTTTGGTTTTTATGTGGGCTTTTGATTCCATTTCAAAATGGTGGTTCGGTGCAATAGAAGGAAGAGATTAGGTTCGGATACAAGGCTGTATTTTCGGATGCGGTGTACTCCTTTGATTTGGGTAAGAAATCTTATCTCAAATTCCAATTGTGGTAAATTTAAAAAGTTGCTGTTTGCGCTTATGGGTAAGTATTAAATGCATGGATTTAGTTTTAATTGCATATAATGAAATGCATGGATTTAGTTTTAATTGCATATACTCTGAATTTTGATCCAATATCATAATGGTGTTACTAAGGTTTATTTTGAGTCATTGGGTTCTCGAACCTTCTCAAAAGTTGACTCACTATAAATTGAAACCACGATCACTGTTAGGCCCTCAGTTGAGTTTTGGTAAAATTGAATTTACGGACTAAGTCCGAATCCCGTTCTTTGCTCTTGATTCGATGTCAATCATTCTTCTATGTCGATTCTCTCAAGTCGAACATCAAATCTGCTGATGTATCTCACATTATTACACCTCTCACATCCTGTGTATCTCCATACATGGCGGGTTTGTTGTTTTCTGAGATAATTTCCAATGTTTGAAGTTGAGTCATATCTCCGAATAAGTCTTTGCTTGGCCAGAACACTTCTAGATCGCTTGTGAGAATTTCTAATGCCTTCGAGCGATTATTGTTGTCCAGCGTTTCCAGGTACTTTTGTTTTCTCAGATTGAAATAGATCTAGGGGATGAATCTGTTGATGTGGATCTCTGTGAAACTGGATTAAAACTTCTCGGCCTCATTCTACTTTCTATCAAGCATCAGCTCCTCAGAATAACTCCAGCTAAAATAAACTCTCGATTCACGCTCGAGCGCCTGTGCAGTTTCTCTATAGCCCGTCTTTCAAGAACTGTAGGTGGATACTGAAATGAGGCATTCCGAGAATGTCAGGCATTATTTGACGGTGGTTAAAGCAAAGTTGGCGATTCGCACAAGAGTGTTGGAATCAAAGCACTTATTGTCCGAGGAAGCACCCCATTGAGCCTTTTACCCTGGTGGTGGTAGCAACAGTACGTCACCCGTGCCGCTGTCCATTTTCAACAAAATTCGTTGTTGTTCACTGCTATTTCGACACTTCCCTTTCAAGGAAACAAATACCCTCGTTAGATTTGCTTTCGTCAAATGAGCTAGATCTTGAAATTTCGTTGCGATTTGCCACTGCATGGGCCCTCACATGCCACCACGCACCACCGCCTCTCAGATCCATGCACCTCATACGCCGGAAACTCCTTCCTGCATATTGCTGAGGCCATCAACACGTCAGCTGCGAGCCATCCCCGATTCTTGTACATTTCAAACTGGTTCTCAAGGTATTTCAACATGCTGAGTCTATTTTTATCATTATTTTCTCCAATTTGTCCTCCATGGTGCTAGTTGCTCCATATTCTTCATTAATTCTATTGTTTTCGCTGGTAAAGTGCATATAATGAATAAATTGGAAAATGCACTACGTATGAAGATCAATTTGAATGGTTCAAATTAAAATTAATAGGCTGAAGAAATGTTAATTTTTTAAGAGGACGTGGGCTTTGGAGTTACATCACTGCTAATATTTGTGCGGCCACTAAGATTACCAGCGAAATTGAGGACAAATTTTCTCTTCAAAGAAGCTTTACGAGCTTGAGCGTGAATCGGAAGTTTATTTTGGCAGGGGTCATTTTGAGGAACTGATGTTTGATGGGTGGCGGAATAAGGCAGAAAAGTATTTTTCCGGTTTCACGGAGCTCCACTTCAGCAGATTCTCCACCCAGATCTATTTGGAACTGAGGAAACAAAAATATTTTGAAGTGCTGGACGACAATGATTGCTCGAAGGCATTAGAAATTTTCATGAGCAATCTTAAAATGTTTCAGCCAAATAGAGACTATTCAAGAGAGAAACAACAGTCTTGCCACGTATGGGGTACATAAAATGCTAGAAGTGAGATATTTAAATTCATTCCATAGTCAAGTGGTGTGGGATATATCAACAGAATCAACTCGAGTTGATGAATAAGTTGATCTTTATGATTCTTGAAATTCAAAAAAGATTTTAGATCGGTATAAGTATTCTAAGCATGCCATTTTCTTTGGAAATATGAGCAAACTAGCTGTGGAATTAGGCAATATCATCCATGTTCCTTTAACTCAATCTTATAAAATAAAGCTATCTTTTTTGGACAAATTTGATATCTTTTAATATAAATTGATTAGATTTCTTGTTTACTATCCAAAATACGATGGGCCACATAACATGGATTTGCAATTCCTAGCTACCATAGAGGATTTTTTTTTTTTTTTTTTCTTAAAGGAGTGGTTTCATTTATATTGGAAAATCAAACATGCCCATAACCGAGGCCTCATTACATAATAGTTCTAAAAGAGATTGGGGAGGTGATATAGGCTAGTTTGAAGGAAGGGCTTTGCGTCCGTTGGCTTTAGCAGCCTAGTCCACCATAAAATTGGCTTCTCTCCTACAGTGTTGAATCTAGAGCTTTGAGAACAATGGGATCAGCTCGGTACACTCACGATGCAAATCACTTGAAGGAATTTGCACAATTTTTTAGTTAGCATCACTGTGCAAATATCTTTATACTGCTTATGCAAGAATTACAATTTTACATACTACAATTTGTGTACTCAGAATTTGCATTCGATATTAAAATGAATTAGGCACGAACAAATGAAAAACCACGAGATTGAATTGATTGTGTGACATCCTGAATTTCGACCCCGTCTTGATTATATGAAATAGGCTTTTCGTTGACGCGCCTATGGTCCTATTTCTCGGAGTTGATCACTCACAAGTTAACAGAGCTATCAGGTGAAGCCGATAAGAGATATAAAACACGACATATTTGAGAATTCGATCAGAAAAACTACTCGACCATGATAATCGTCAAGGGTCAATAAGGCACCATTATAAGCGATTAGTGATCAAATATAGGTTGATTCGATGGAATGGTGTAATTAAATTGCGGGTGATTCCACATGATTGTGAAATTCACATCGAACGGCACTAACCCAATTTTTTGTCAATGCTATACTCGGTATTCATAATTGAAACCTTGAGATTTTTACGACAACTGAAAGTCGCCGACGAGTCAAAATTGCACAAACGTGGATCGAAAATTATCAACCATGTGTCAAACGCATTAAAATCCCTAAAAGCTACTCGGTAGGTTAGGTCGCGCTAAAATCACGTCCGGTTGATTTTAACCACGAAATTGATTTCGATTTCGGGAATCGAATGTTCGAGCGTGTCACGATTTATTTTTAGGATCTCGTCTCATCTTTCAGGAAATTTATGTCGAGCCCGAAATTTTGGCGGAAAAATCAAAATCGGCAAAAAGAAATAGGAGAAAATTCGTATGGGTTGAATTAGAGGAATTTTGGGCGGCCAAATTGATTTAATTTGTGGAGAATTAAAAGAAAATTCGTATGGCAACTTCAAGGGGAGAAATTGACCACCAAAATGACTTGATTTGGTGAGGAATTGAAAGAAAATATATGGAAATTCGTATGGTTGCTGAAGGGGACTATTTTGGTCACCAAATTGGATTAATTGGTGAGGGATTTGGAGGAAAATTGCCATTGGAGGTTGCCTTGACCTTTGAGGGCTGAAGACTTTGTGGTTTGGGGCACTAAGTGGCTTGATATTTCTCCAAGGCTCCCATTGGTTCTTGCATGGACTTCTTTGGGCGTTTGTCCCCCCTCTCATGCACATCCTTCCCCCTTAGCTGAACCCTTATGCTTTCTTCTTCTTCCTCAGCTCCTTTTCTTCTCCATTCCTCCATTTCTCCTCTACGTTACTGTTGCCATACCCTCATCGCTTGACCAGCACCACCGCCCAGCCAGCCGCACCACCATCTGAGTGTCGCAGCTCCTTTGCAAGCCCAGCCTTGTCGCTCGCCTGCTCAACCACCCCCCCTCTCGCCAGCAACACCTCACGCCGTCCCTGAGCAGCTTGCCCGTGACCGTCGACCAGCTCCAGCTCGGCGTCTAGTAGTCGCCACTATCCGTCCCTCCTCATGCCACCAGCCAACACCTATCCGCTCACCAACCAACTCGCCTCAGCCAAGCCTGTTTAGCCTTAGCTTAGAATTGAAACAAGTAGCAAGCCGTGGGCTTGCAAGGCTATTTTTAATATTAAGAAGATGTTTAATAACAAAGGAGAGAGATTGTGTAAATTGTAAATGTCTATGACGCCGGTCATTATTCTATATTCTTGTTTGGTGGACACTTGCGACGATCATCTAACCATGAGAGACTAGCATCAATGTCTCTGTATTTTCACAAATCCTGCATGACCAAAACTGCAACGGGACATGAATATCTTCAGAGACAGGCGACTTTCCATGAAAGAACAGGGCGGTCGTCACGCGAGGGTCTTCGTCCCCCACTCAATTAAAGGGGCCTGGTTGCAGCAGTTTTTTCCATGAATCATGGGAGACTTTTGAATTGGTCAATTCCCTATTAGTTATCGTTGTTTTCTAAGCTAGGCATTTCGTCAAACAATAGGCCGGCAATAGTGCGGTTGGTCAAGTTCCACAGTGTTTTAACGACGACTCATTGAAGTGGAGGGAGTGTACATGAGAGAGGGCGTGTTATATGTAATGCATGCGCATTGAAAGTTTTCGGTTTGTGGGTTGGTGTGAACTTTGTTAATTACAGAAAAGGGAGAGCAAGTTGAAATGCAGTATCATCCAAGGCACCGGATTTTTCTTCTTCCTCCCCCTTTAGAACATTCCTGTTTCCACCCCTTCTGATCCATCAATGTAATCGATGACCACCTAATTATGGATGATGGCCTAGCTAGCGACAAGAAGGTTGATTGTGAATGCGGTTGCTGGACACATTCTAGAGCGCTCGGAGCAACAAAAATCTAGGTAAATCTAGGACAAGAATTCATACATCTTGGGATAAACATGGCATAACTTTTAACTTGGGAGGAGTTATATAGACCATGATACCGATCTGGAATAGTTAGTTCAGAAGATACACTATGGCCAAAGGTGGACGCCCATTTTAAGTTGTTTTACTCCTCAAACATCTTTTATCTGGGTTTGAACTACTTCTTTTTGATTTCTGAACCTATCCGTTTGTTTGTGGGTTTTCAGTCCATTTGTTGTTTCTTTTAATTTCAAATTTTATTTACTAAAATTAGGATTTCTTTAGTATATATAAGGATGTCAATGGTTTGGTTCAGTTTGAATTTTCAGGAAAAACCGAACTATTTGCGTGTGCATTGACTTTGAGCCGAATTGTGACCTAAACACAATACAACCCAAATAAAAAACTCACTTCGATTTCAGTTTTCTTATTTGTAATATTAAGAAGATGTTTAATAACAAAGGAGAGAGATTGTGTAAATTGTAAAATTAAGAAGATGGGGGATATTCGACTACTAAACTGAACCGAAACTATTCAAACAAGAAAAAAAAAATTGTTATTTTTCATTATTTGAATTGGAACTCAAACCAAACCAAAAACACCCAAACATTAGGCTCAATTCGGTTTGGTTCTAGTTTCAGTTTGGTTTTGACACCCTTATGTATAAATGCTTAACTCATTTCAGAGAGGTACAACTTTAGAAACTAGTTTTTTTCTAGTTATATTGAGAAGATTTCTTTTGTTCTTTCTTACTTCCACATGCTTGCAAGTTTATACTAGTGTCTACAAACTTAGTTTTACTCTTTAGTCATATTGAACTCTTCTTTTCTGTGTCAATGATAACTCTTTTGTTGTCATTTGAGGGGTGCTTGCGTCCATCATTCTTTTAATGTAGAATGACTAGGATAAAGAAAACGATGCTTCAATTTGTATCTCATCAATCTCGTCTCAATAATTGATGCATGTGAATGAGATAGACATCAATGATTGAAATATTTTCAGTCATCTACAGAAATACCACTCAAATGGAGGATTTAGATCCATGGGACACAAAGTATTGCAGTAAGTGCTTACCGATGGGATTACTTAAGCTCTCTAAAAGAATCGCATTTCATGCGTTGGATTTTGAATTTTTTATGATTTTTATACCTTGTTGCTTGGTATTTGCTTTAATCCCTTTGCTTTAATCTCTTTTCTAGTACCTTATATTGAGAAGATTTCTTTTGTTCTTTCTTACTTCCACGTGCTTGCAAGTTTATACTAGTGTCTACAAACTTAGTTTTACTCTCTAGTCGAATTGAACTCTTCTTTTCTGTGTCAATGATAACTCTTTTGTTGTCATTTGAGGGGCGTCTTGCGTCCATCATTCTTTTAATGTAGAATGACTAGGATAAATAATGCGATGCTTTGATTTGTATCTCATCAATCTCGTCTCAATAATCGATGCATGTGAATGAGATAGACATCAATGATCGAAATATTTTCAGTCATCTACAGAAATACCACTCAAATGGAGGATTTAGATCCATGGGACACAAAGTATTGCAATAAGAGCTTACCGATGGGATTACTTAAGCTCTCTAAAAGAATCGCATTTCATGCGTTGGATTTTGAATTTTTTATGATTTTTATACCTTGTTGCTTGGTATTTGCTTTAATCCCTTTGCTTTAATCTCTTTTCTAGTACCTTATATTGAGAAGATTTCTTTTGTTCTTTCTTACTTCCACGTGCTTGCAAGTTTATACTAGTGTCTACAAACTTAGTTTTACTCTCTAGTCGAATTGAACTCTTCTTTTCTGTGTCAATGATAACTCTTTTGTTGTCATTTGAGGGGCGTCTTGCGTCCATCATTCTTTTAATGTAGAATGACTAGGATAAAGAATGCGATGCTTTGATTTGTATCTCATCAATCTCGTCTCAATAATCGATGCATGTGAATGAGATAGACATCAATGATTGAAATATTTTCAGTCATCTACAGAAATACCACTCAAATGGAGGATTTAGATCCATGGGACACAAAGTATTGCAGTAAGTGCTTACCGATGGGATTACTTAAGCTCTCTAAAAGAATCGCATTTCATGCGTTGGATTTTGAATTTTTTATGATTTTTATACCTTGTTGCTTGGTATTTGCTTTAATCCCTTTGCTTTAATCTCTTTTCTAGTACCTTATATTGAGAAGATTTCTTTTGTTCTTTCTTACTTCCACGTGCTTGCAAGTTTATACTAGTGTCTACAAACTTAGTTTTACTCTCTAGTCGAATTGAACTCTTCTTTTCTGTGTCAATGATAACTCTTTTGTTGTCATTTGAGGGGCGTCTTGCGTCCATCATTCTTTTAATGTAGAATGACTAGGATAAAGAATGCTATGCTTCGATTTGTATCTCATCAATCTCGTCTCAATAATTGATGCATGTGAATGAGATAGATATCAATGATTGAAATATTTTCAGTCGTCTACAAAAATACCATGCAAATGGAGGATTTAGATCCATGGTACACAAAGGATTGCTGTAAGTGCTTACCGATGGGATTACTTAAGCGCTCTAAAAGAATCGTATTTCATGCATTGGATTTTGAATTTTATAAGATTTTTATACTTGTTGGTTGGTATTTGCTTTAATCCCTTTTCTAGTACCTTATTAGCAAACTGAATCTTTGGCGATATGTGATAAAATCGGTGGAGAATATTCATTTTTTGCAAAGGAAATCTAGAATAGATGTGGAAAATAAAAAGAAATACTGCATTTGGAAAAAATCTTCGTGGATGTTGATTTGAAAATAAAATAAAATCCTAATCCTTGGCCTATAAAATGGTTGCTACACTATAGAAAGAGGGGCCACGCAATAGAAACACATGGCCACAAAAAAAAGAGAACTCACGTTCTCCACAGTGAGAGTCGGCAACTCAGAATTTCGGAGCGCACATCGAGAATACACGAACAAAAGAGTAAACAGCAAATACATGAACAAAAGAGTGAAACATCACCGTGCGCCACCAACGTGTCTTTGCTGCTGCTTTCGGTTGCTCCTTTATTCCATTATCACAGCCTGTCGGCTAAAGGTCGAGAATATCAAATCAGGAAAACCCATGGCCACGTGATCTCAATTATAGAACTCCAAAAAGGAAAGAAGACAACAAAAAGGAAGGTGGCGCATTATTAGAGAACGTCGGTTCATGAGGGAAGAGAGGTGGAGGTTTATTTTTAAAAAATAGTCAAAGGTCAACAAAAGAAAGGGTCTCCGCAGCTTCCCTGACGCTCCCATCCGGAGACGACGCAGCAGCTCTCTATCTCAAGCCGTTGCTGTTGCATTGTGACCCCGGACCAACGGTGTTCACGATCCTTCCTAATGACAACAAAACTTCTCTTTGATTTCGCAAGTTTCCCACAAGTGGCTAAGACTTTCAGAGCATCCGAAAGTTGCTGCTACCGCTGATCTTGGGACGTGTCATTCAAGCGAATTGTCTCATCGTGCTAAGAAGCATCAACTCGAATTGCTATCTGCAAGCCTCGCTGGCCTGCGCTACTTATGTAACAGCCCTTGGTGTCGTAACACCACCTCTTCAACGTGTCGAGTCTGTCCAATTTTGACAAGCAAGTGTTTGAACAATGTCATAATTCTATCTTAGTCAAGATTCATATATTATGTTGCCTTGCTCGGATTATTGCATTCTTGATTGTACTCTCGAATGATGTTATCATAATCTCGAGTAGCCTGTTAAATTAGGGATTAATTTCTAATTTCACAATGTGCATACGATTGTCAATTCGATTTCCGTGCCTAAAATCTACCTCGCGATTGCAAGGAAAAATCGCCAATCCGATCTCATGCTCAAGATTCGATTCATGATTTTGTTTAAAATTGACCAATCCGATCTTATGCACGAGATATAATTCATCAATTTATGGATATCAATCTTATCTTGCTTAATTTGCTGTCGAGTTATTTGAATCGATTTTGTTCTTGTAAAAGAAAACCCAAAAAAAAATTGAGTTAGATTAGGTTCATTGCTTGTTTTAGGGTTATTTTGCATGTTTAGTATAGGAAATTTAGTTATTTCGAATTTTGGAAATAAAAATCCAAAAAAATGTATTCATCTAGGATGTTAGTTTTTTTTTTAAATTTAAATTGCACGTTTAATTATGTGTCAATTTTAATTTCTAATTTCATGAAAAAGAAAAAGAAAAAAAACTAGAATTATGGCATTCTTTGCACGTCATTGCATATTAGGATAAGATTTCATGTTTAATTTTTAAGTTTAGATATTTTTTTTCCTAGATAGGTTGTATTTTATGTTAGGGATTACCAAGTTGAGATAATGTCCTAGTTTAAATTAAGATTTGGCCTAACCTAATTCTTAATATAAGTTGGATGATATCTTAATTTGGATAGATAATTTTCGTAATTTTATAATTTTGAATTTCATGGAAAATACCAAAAAAATTGTCTTTAAACAAATTAATTTCATTCTCTAGGATAGGTTGCATGCACATTAAGAAAACACAAAATATTTCACTTTCGTCATGTAGCTTAGGTCATATTGTTATGTCATATCATTTTGTGTCAGATTAGTAGCATGCATTGCATAAAATATTATTCTCATTAAATAAGTGAAAAGAAAAAAAAAGTAATTGCGTGTTAATTAGAAATCATATCTAGAACTGTTGATGTGAATTATGATCTAACACTGTAGATGCTTTCGTTGTTACGAGGTAAGTCCTGCAATTTATTTATTGCTTTTCTTGGATGTTAAATTGGTGGTTTGTGCACCCGCATGATCCCTCACATGTTAGGGAGAGTAAATTAAAATCAATTAAGCTACTTGCAAAATATTTTTTCAAAATAAAAGAAAAAGGTACCGGAAGGGCGTTAGAGAAATCTAGCGTAATCAAGTTCCCGAACTCACAATTTCTGATTCGTAGGAGTAAAGTAAATTTCATGTTACTTTACTTGTGTTTCTAATCAACTCACCAAAAATATATTAGTGGTGACTCTTAATTGAAAATCAATCATTTGCCTATTAAGAACTTGAATTTAAGTCACGAATTGGTATGAGTTTAGAAGAGCCCGAGCTAAGTTTAAGCTTAGTAATTCATTAGCCCAACCCCAGGTGGTTCATCCGAAATTTTGGTCGCGACAATTTGTGACTATAAACTAGCCATTAGCTTAATAAAATGGATTAACAATTTGAATAGATAATCTCTCAAAGAAGCCGCATTGTTCAATTACTCTTTTCGGGAAGGATGATGAACGACATAGTCGATTTTGTAGAAATTGTCTTTCTCAAAATTGTCGAGAAAAAGAAATTATTAACATTCAAAATACTGTTTAAATCAATGCGTGTGTTTTTTATTTGTCTAATGTTGATATTGCTTTGAAGATTCTCTTCTTCCCCGGGGTTTCTTGTTGCTTTTGAAGTACTCCACACATGACCTTGTTTTCAGGTATATTGCAATCAAAACATTCTTGCCGCATACGTCACACATTGGATTAATCCCTAGCTTAGTGAAATATTAGCAATATATACATATACATATACACATATACATATACACATATACATACATATATATATATACATATACATATACATATATATATACATATATATACATATACATACATATATATACATATATATACATATATATACATATGTGTATATATACATATGTGTATATATACATATACATATATATACATATGTGTATATATACATATAGTATATGTATATATACATACATATGTATATATATGTATATGTATATATATATGTATATACATATATACACATATATATGTACATCATCTTTGTATTTGGACATGTCGATGTTGTACAGTGCAACAATGATTATGCTTCTTGGAATATTATACTAATATTACTAACAATATAGTACAGAAAGAAAGATGAAAAAAGGAGGCTACGAAATCTCCATGTTTTTATTGAAGTTGTCTCTCGAGCCATAGTTTCAAAATTTGGAGTTTGCCATGACAAGTGGAGCGATTTTCTATAGATTGTCAAGTGCTACATGAATTAGTGAATGGAATATAGCTCCGATGTCATGCTGAAGCGATTCTTGCGGGATTGGATTTTTTCCATGTTGTATTCGGTTGTGGTAGGACAGGCCGCCTCAGCCGATTCTAACCAGATCTTGTGTCATAGGAATTCGGTTAGAAAGTCTAGAAAGCAGAATGACTTGATTAAATAAATTTAAAAGTACATGAGCTCAATTAGAAAATTCTTGAACACGCATATATATACGTATATATTATACACACTAAACGTATATAATTCCTAGCACTTTAGGGTCATCCTCACAAATTTTGTCCAAGAAATCTTATGCAACTGATGAGTCGAGCTAGTATTTCATAAGCTCACGGCCTTACTTGATAAGATTATTAGATGGGCATTTTTTTGAATCTTAGATTTAACTTGTTTATCTAGAAAAGGGTTATTTATATAGCAATCACATCATGTGATGTGACCATGGAGAGATACCTATCAATAAAAAATCTTTCAATTATTAACCAGAAGTGCATGTTACACAAATAGTATGATTAGTAGGTTAATCTACATAGATCATGTAACCAATGAATATAATGCCTTCTCGAGCTTCCCCGCCGAGGAAAGACATCAACATCTAAAGCATTAATCGGATGGCTTGAACTAGAAATTTCTAACATAGTCATGCTGTAATCTAGTGCTCAGTCGAGCTAAAAACTGAAAGAGAGAAATAGCCCAGATCGGAAGGTAGGACGGGTCGGCATGAAGTGCTAAAGTGCAAGTGACTGCCTGAAAATGTCATTTGTGATGTCTCTGTATTTCCGGCGGCTGGTTGATGCGGCCTTCAATGCTCGTGATCTCCCTCTGTTCAGTTACATGTCGCAATTTTCAACTATATCTTCAAAGTCTCCCTAAGAATAATCAGATTAAAATCTTATTCTACATTCTAAAAAAAAGAAATTCTAATCGTTAGAATAGTCATTAGGAATTGGGTTCAAGCTTTCCCTAGCCCCTGATTCTTTCATCTCCTTGGGTTACTGGCCATCGGCCAGGAGTTTCGGATCTACCATAGAGGCCAACGATAGACAATAACTCCCTCCCGAACACAACACAGCTTACAACTTTCATTGTATTGTGCTCTCCAAAGAACAACTCTTCTCAAAATCGCAAAGACCTAAAAAATACTCAATATCAAATCAAATTAAATCATAGAAGGGAACGTCCTTACCAAAAAAAAATCATAGAAGGGAACGTCGTCGTTCTCCTCGCGCATTCACAGTAGTTCCAATCTGTCTCTCTCTTGCCAGCTCTGCTTTTGTCTCTTAGGTTCGCCGATAAGTGGGTTTTCCATCATCCTCTATATAAACTTCATAGTCGAGTGAAATCTCTCTCTCTCTCTGAGTGATATTTCTTCTTCTTATAGAGAGAGAGAGAGAGAGAGTCATGGCTGAGATTGGAAATCATGATGTTGTGGTGGACGTGAAGGACACGAACTCAACACCCAAAATCAAAGAAGTGGCAGGCCCCTGTTTCACTCTGCCTTTCTTCCAAAAGGTGAGATGTCCAGGATTGTTCCTCGGTCGTCTCCTTCCTATACTTTTCGTGCCCGTGCTGCAACAGAAGAGAAAGAAAAAGAAATCGGTCCTTTCCCCTCTTCTTTTTAAGTTCGTTTTCTGTCCTTGCTTCTCCATTTTATCTGTAATTCCTTGGCATCCTGCTGCCCATTATAGAAAACTTCGTGTACTCTATTTTTTTGGAACATCGATCTTTCGGAACTCATTTGGCAGTACGGACTAGTGCAGTCCTGCCCCAAAGGTCAACACGAAGTTTCGAGCCTATTTCCAAAACCAAAGATTTTCTCCTTACATTTACTCTCCAGTTAAAACAGACGCAACTTAGGAGCAAAATTAATCACCATAGAACCTGCACCAGTGATGCGGGATTGACTTTAAAGTGATCTTGGGCTGTTCGCAGTTGATAGCGGAGACGTTGGGGACCTACTTCTTGATATTCGCCGGTTGTGGGTCGGTGGTGGTGAACAAGAATGAGAAGGTGGTGACGCTGCCGGGGATAGCGATTGTGTGGGGGCTCGTGGTGATGGTCCTGATTTACACCGTCGGCCACATCTCCGGTGCCCATTTCAATCCTGCCGTCACCATTGCTTTTGCCGTCACCAGGAGATTCCCACTGAAGCAGGTAATTTTAGGAATTTTTCACTTTACATCTCACGTGGTGTTCTTACATAGCAGGATTGCTTCCAACTACCATGTCTCAGTCGTGCATTTGGTAATGGAGCTTATTAAAACTGGGCAATAATCGAATAATTTACGGTCAATGTCCTATCTGTCATGCCCTCATCTAATGATGTTTGGATCCTCCTTTTCAGGTACCGGCTTATGTATTGGCGCAGCAACTCGGGTCGACCCTTGCGGCTGGGACACTCCGGTTGTTGTTCTCAGGGGGCCATGACCAATTCGCAGGGACACAGCCTTCCGGGTCGGACTTGCAATCCTTCGTGATCGAGTTCATCATAACGTTCTACCTCATGTTTGTCATCTGTGGTGTTGCCACTGATAGTAGAGCTGTGAGTTTCACTTCATGCGTTGGTATCTTTTTTCTTTTCTTTTGGCTAAGTTTCACATAATAGCTGGTTTTCTCAGTACTTCTCATAAAGAACTGGCTTATTATCTGAAATACAAGTTAGGAAAAAAATAAAAAAATAAAAAAATAAATTAAATAAAATAATAATAATAATAATAATAATAATAATAATAATAATAATAATAATAATAATAATAAAGACAAGTTTCTGTTCATCCTCTGTGATCACATTAATCATAATAAACAAACCCAATTATTATTCTCATCAAGAAATCTTATCTTGATGGACTATTTATGACATGGACTTGATCCTGTAGTTTAATCCAATAGCGACAATTATTTATTGTATGAATAATGAATTATGCCATTGTTTAATCATCTTGTGTTTGATTTGTTCAGATTGGAGAGCTTGCTGGTCTTGCTGTGGGTGCAACTATACTGCTCAATGTGATGTTTACTGGGTAAATTTAACTTGTCCTGTCCGCAGTTTTAAATAAACTTGTCTTTCTACTGTTTCAACTCATTCCAAAAGGTCTTGATGATGCTTATTCGTTTCCACATTAGTCTAAACAAGATTATGACAAATATAGACTTTGGATTTAACCAAGGTGGTCAGACGAAGGCATTTATATTTCAGTCTTGTTTCTGTTTCAAAGTTTTCTTTAAGGAAGAAAGCAACCTTGGAACAAAATTGAGAAAACTGATCATTGATTTGTGCTCTCTCGTCAATTAGGCCAATTACAGGAGCATCGATGAACCCCGCAAGAAGCTTGGGGCCAGCGATTGTGTCTAACCATTACAAAGGGATATGGATATACCTACTTGCCCCGACCATGGGCGCGATATCAGGGGCTGGTGTTTACAACACCATCCGATTCACCAACAAGCCTTTGCGCGAGGTTGTGCACGACGAAATTCACGGCTCCAACTGAAGATGGTTAGCCTAGTCACTTATAATCTGCACGGTGATAGGGTGCAATAGATTGAAGTAATGGTGCATCAGGTCTGATGACACGTTTTAGCAAACCTACTCTGGTCAGTGAAGTGATTGTAGGAGCCATTCCGATACTAGCAGAGAACCTCCCAACCACTCTCAAATGGCTAGCTAATCATCCTGGAAGGTCTCCAACATATATATTGAAGACTAAAGTATATAAGGAGCAATGAAGCTATGAAGAGGGTTAGCCACAAGAATAAAATATGTAATTAACTGTTATTGCCTTCTAAACCAGAAATCTTCACTACTATTGATCTGTAAACCTCTCTATATTTGATTTAGTATCGTAATAGCTTATAGTTAAAGAGTAAGTGCAATGTTATTGTATCTGATCTATCAAGTGAAGGGAGCTACACTAGCAAATTGTAACTTGCAGTGTTCTACTGTTCTACTGATGATTCTCGACACCATCTCAAGTTCTTGACGGGGGAGGGAGGGAGGGAGGAAAAGAGGGAGGCCGGGCGGTTTGGTGCCATGGTCGAAAGGGATTAGGTTCATATATGAGGGTGAATTTTCCAAGGCGGTGTCTTTCTCTAATTTGGATAACAAATCTTATCTAAAATTCCAATTGCAGTAAATTTAAAAAGCTGCTGTTTACACTAATGGGTAGGTATCGAATGCATGGATTTAGTTTTAAAAACATAGGAAAGTCTGCACTTAAAAGAACAAAAGTGACGATGACACTAGCATACTCCGAATTTGGATCCAATATCATAACGGTGTTTACTAAAACTTATTTTGAGTAAGGTACTCAAACCTTCTCAAAAGTTGACACACTATAAATAAAAAGCCAAGACCAATGTTAGGCCTACAATTGAGTTATGGTAAAATTGAATTACGGTCTTAGTCCGAATCCTGTTCTCTGCTCTTGCTTCTATGTCAATTATCCTTTTGTTCTAACTCTCATGAGTCGAACATCAGATCTGTTGAAATATCTCACATTATTACACCTCTCACATTCTGTGTATCTTCATACATGGCGAGTTTGTTGTTTTTCGGGACATTATCCAATGTCTAATGCTTTTGGGCGATCATTGTTGTCCAGCGTTTCAAGACATTTTTGTTTTTTCAGATCGAAATAGATCTAGGTGATGAATATGTTGATGTGGATCTCTGTGAAATTGGAAAAAAAATTCTCAGCCTCATCCCACTTCCCTTCAAGTATTAGCTCCTCAAAATAACTCACAACCAAAATTAACTTTCTATTCTCGCTTGAGCGCCTGTGCAGTTCTTCTGTATCCACCAAATTCGTTGCTGTTGAGTTTTGTTTTGACACTTTCCTTTCAAGGAAAAAAATACCCCCATCAGATTCGCCACCGTCAAACGAGTTAGATCTTTAAATTTCCTTGTGATTCACCGTCGCATGTGCCTCACATGCCACCACACACCGCTGCCCTCAGATCCACGCACCTCACACACCAGAAACTCCTTCACGCGTATTGCTAACATCATCAACACGTTAGCTTCAGTGAGCCATCCCAATTCTTGAACATTTCAAATTGGTTTTTAAGGTATTTCGACGTGCTAAGTTGGTTTTTATCATGATTTTCTTTTATATGTCCTTCAAGGTGCTGGCTTCTCCATCTTCTTTATTAATTCAATTGTTTTTGCTGGTACAGTGCATGTAACGAATAAATTGGAAAGTTCACTGCGCATGAAGACCAATTTGAATGGTTCAAATAAAAATTTATGGGCTAAAGAAATGTTAATTTTTTTTTAGGATGTGGGCCTTGGAATTACATTACTGCTAAAATTTGTGTGCCTACTGAGATTACTGGCGAAATTGAGGACAACTTCTCTCTGCAAAGAAGTTGTGCATGCGCTTGAGCGTGAATCGGGAATTTATTTTGGCCTGAGTTATTTTGAGGAGCTGATGTCTGATGGGTAGTGTAATGAGGCAGAAAAGTACTTTCCCGGTTTCACAAACCTCCACTTCCGCAGATTCTCTACCCAGAACTATATCGAACTAAGGAAACAAAAATATTTTGAAGCGCCGGACAGCAATGATTGCCCGAAGGCATTAGAAATTTTCATAAGCAATAAAAAAAAATTCAACCAAATAAAAACTGTTGACACCTAAATTTTGCCTAATCATTTAGTAATTAGTTGCATAAAAAATAAAAAGAAAAAAAAAAGAAAAAGAAAAAGGAGAGGAAGGAAGTTCTTGCGTCCGTTGTCTCTCCCTCATTAATACATGCACATGCACGCATGAAATAGGAGACGTGAAGTTCTGCAATTTTGCCTGCAAGAAGAAAAGATCAGCAGTTGGGAGATGTCAGGCGGTGGCGTCCAAATCTGAAGAAGCACGACGTGGAATAGTGAGGAAATGATGGCCGCCTCTTACTCACGCTACTTCAAGCCTATAAATACACGAAAGAACGAAGGAAGTGTGGAGGGCGATTAAAAAAAAAGAGAGCTCGTACAGCGGAACGAAATTTGAGGGTGAAAGGGTTTCTCCGTCGATTAAAAAATGGAGGGCATTCACGGTGGAGGCGATTAAAAAAGGAGAGTCCGTGGAGGAGGAGGCGATTAAAAAAAGGAAAGTCCGTGGGGGGAAGAGCGATTAAAAAAAGAGAGTCCGTGAGGATGAGCGATTAAAAAAAGAGAGTCCGTAGGGGGGAAGATTAAAATAAGAAGGTGAAGTCAGAGAGGGGAATAAAAAAAGAGAGAATGTGAAAAAATAATAATAAAAAAGGAAGAGGGGTTGTCTTCTTCAAGTGGGGGGGAGCTTCGTGCCTCTGCACGGAGGCTCCTGACCTCCCCTCCTTCCGGGAAGCTCCGGACGCCGTGAGTACCAGCCACCAGCCAGCCGGCTCGCGCCGGCACCGCCGCACAGACCCGCGACGAACCCGACGTCGCCGCCCGCCGTCGCTCCACGAAGCCGCCCACTGCCGGCCTCCCTGTCCGTGCCGATCTCGCCCCGACGCTGTCCAGAGGCCGAGATCAGCCCACCCCGTCTCCGAGCGACCCACAGGAGCCCTCGCCGCGACCCGGTGCCCTGCTTGCACCTCCACCTCGCCGGTCACTGCTAACCCACTTGCTGCGACGACCCCAACGCCCCTGCACGTTGCTCAGATCTTCCACCCAGCGACCCACGAACGCGACCCGCTTCCGTCCAAGCACCGCCGTGCTGCCCCCAATCGCGCCCCTGGAGTCCCGAAGCCGCGCCGTCATTCCGCTCACCGGTCTCCGAGTCCACGCCCCTGCAGCACCGCCGTCCGTGACTGCCCCGCACCGGAGCTCCGCCTGTCTGCGCTCCACCCTTCCCCTCGCCGGACATTGCCGCCCAGAAGCCAAAGCAGCGAGCCGCGCCCACTTCGCCCGCTGCACCGACTGCGAGTGACGCCCAGTTCCGCGCCCACGCCGTTCGTCTGCCCACGAGCCCCGCGCCTCCGACCGTGACCCGCCGCCCGTGGTGATCCTTTGCCTTAGGAGACCCCCACGAGCACAAGCGTGCTTGGGAAAGAAAAAAAAGAAAAACAAAAAAAGAAAAGGGGAATTAGGTAGTTTTCTTTTATCTTTTTACTCTTACTTTTACTTATTTTTTATGTATAGTTTTGTTTGTTTTTTTTGTGTGTTAGGTTATGTTTTGGTTATGTTATTTGATAGTTTTTTTAGTCTAGGAATTTAAATTGCGATAATGGGTGCGATATTTGCAAAATCTTGTAGGCATTATCCTTAAGATGTTGCCCAAAATTATGTAATTTTTAAATTGCTAAATCATTATAGTTATTAATTTGATCCGTAAGATTTCGGATTAGATTTTTAATTATTTTGATTTCTTGTCTGATGTTTAGGGTTAAAAATAATCGTTAATTTGACCCGTGAGACAACGGGTTATTTTTTCGTTTATTTTAATCCTTTATTTGTTTGAATATCTTGCTTGTTGGATTTAATGCTTGTTTTAGAAAATCACTAAGAAAAATCAAAAAGATGTTTGGATTAGGATTTCAATCGATTCTAGAATATTTCTGGTTATTTTGCATATCTAGAATATGATTTTATTTCGAATTTAGAAAACACAAAAAAAATGCATTCATTTAGGTTGTTAGTTTTTTTATATGAATTGCACGTTTAGTTATGTGTTAGTTTTAATTTCGAATTTCATAAAGAAAAAACAAAAAAAATCATTGTGCATATTAGGTCAGAATTGCATGTTTCATCTTTAATTTAGATCATCTTTAGGATAGATTGCATTTTAAAAATAGGAACATCAAATGCACGTCATTTAGTTTATTTAAGTTCATTTAATCAGAACTTTCATGTCATTAGATTAAGTCATCCAATAAATGTCACGTGACATATAGCTCGCATATTAAATTGCATTTTGCATGTCATTTTAGTTGAGATAATTTTGTATGTCATTGCATCGCATTACATGTTATTATAATTAGATCATTTAGATTGCATTTAATTATTGCATTTCTTCATGCCATATAGTTTAGGTCATGCCGTCATGTCATATTAGGTTATTAGCATGCATCGCATGATTTTCATTAAAAAAAGTGAAAACAAAAAAATTGAATCGCTTGTTAATTAGAAATCATATCCATGATCGTCTATATGATTTTTGATCTAACCATGCGGGTGTTTTCGTTGCTTTAAGGTATGTTTTTTTTTTTTTGCATTATTTAAATTGCTTTCTTGATGTGTTAAATTGGTGATATGTGCACATGTATGACCACCTCATATGTTAGGAAGATAAATTAAAATCAATTCAAGCTGCCAGCAAAATATTTTTTTGAAACAAAAAGAAAAGGTACCGAAAGGGCATTAGAGAAATCTAGTGTAACCAAGTCCCCGTACCCATAATCTCTGGTTCGTAGGAGTAAAGTAAATCTCCCACTACTTTACTTGGGTTTCTAATCGACCCACCAAAAATAGATTAGTGGCGACTCCTAATTGAAAATCTTTTGCATGTAAGAACTCAAACCTTAAGTCGCGAATTGGTATGGGCTTGGGAGAGCCCGAGTTAAGTCTAGGCTTAGCAATCCATTAGCCGAACCCTTAGGTGGTACAAAACCCGCTTCGGGGAGGTCGCGACAAAGACTATTCAAGGAAATCACTAGACCTCTGACATTGGATTACATCCGGAGAAACAACAGTCTTGCCTTGTACGGAGATCCAT
This sequence comes from Eucalyptus pauciflora, assembly GCA_007663325.1. Classification (NCBI taxonomy): domain Eukaryota; kingdom Viridiplantae; phylum Streptophyta; class Magnoliopsida; order Myrtales; family Myrtaceae; genus Eucalyptus; species Eucalyptus pauciflora. The sequence continues at coordinate 121,816 of VMYD01000306.1, read as the reverse complement.
AAAATGCCAGAAGTGAAATATTTAGATTCATCCCATAGTCAAGCGACGTGGGACATTTCTACAAAATCAACTTGAGTAAATGTATTCTACACATGTCATTTTCCTTGGATTCAAATTAGGCAATATCATCTATGTTCCATTAACTCAATCTTATAAAATAAAGCTATCTTTTTTGGATTAATTTGATATATTTAATTATATGACTTGATTAGATTTCTTGTTTACTATCCAAGGATGTAATGGGCAACATAACACAGATTAGCAATTCCCGACTACCACAGAATTTAGTAGATGCATTTTCACTCAAAGGAATCAGCAAAGTTTTTTAGTTAGCATCTCAGTGCAAACATCTTTTTTACCGCTTATATACTTTGCAAGAATTATAATTTTACACACCATAATTTGTGTACTTAATTTTTCATTCGATATTGAAATGGATTAGGCACGAACAAACGAATAACCATGAGAGACTGAATTGGTTGTTCTAGCAAACTTGAATATATTTTTTGCAAGTGCTAGACATTACGTAAAAGATGCACCGGTGATGTACAAGCATGGACTTGGGCAAAAGTACAATCTTCTATCATATAGAAATTGAAAGAGTCTTAAGGAATAAAAGAAATGCAACTTAGGCTTACAACAATTCGACCTTTTCACTTGGGCTATGCCACTCTCCCAGCTCCAACATTTCCAAAAAGGCTGGAATCTGCTTTGTAATTCTTTAAATGTTACAACTTGAATATGCTGAATCTATCTGAAGTTTTCTGGAGTTGTTTCTACAGACCCAAGCACTTCTCACAACATTATATCAATCTCTTATCAGATCACATATATTCAAACCTACTGTAGAGATTTATCATTAGAATTAACTCAATTTTACACAAAGGAAAGCAAGAGAATTTGATACAACAAAGAGGGAGCTATTTGTGATCTTCTTCAAATGAACCAATGTGATATGTTTTCAATATTTCCAAGCTTCAAAATATCTGTTGAAATATTTATCTAGTCAAGTATTTGTTTTTCTGGTATTCTTTGTGATGGGTTTTTATGTTTGATGGGCCTACTTAGGCCCGTCCGCCCATGTTGGGCCCAAAAACCCGGCCCATAAATGAAGGGCCCTAGAAGAAGAGGCGATTATTGTAGATAAAAGAAAATGAGGATTTTTGAATAAAAAAAATCTGAGCAATTGCTACGTAATCTGAAAATAAGAGAAAACACATTCTCTCGGTTTTCTATGCTTTTCTCAACTTCTCCCCAAGAACAGTACGCTTCTCGAAAGAATAGTATCAGAATTCCTCATTAAACTGCGACATCGGTGTTTAATTTGTGAACAATAAGGTATGTCCGACTACGTGATTTAAGCCTGCCAACTTGCTTCTTTAGTGGTAGAGGCTTTGGAGGTTGATAGTTTGTTTTGTTTCAAAACTTACTACTCCTCAGAGGCTATTTTAGTGTGAATTAGTATGCAGTAAGATAGTTGCTTTTATTGTAATAATCTTTTACATAATCCTCTAGATTGAGTTGCTTCAATTAGATGGCACAAATTGCATGTGAGCAAGGTATTCCACTCAATTGTCATGCTTGACTGGAATATTGTTTATCTCCAAATGAACAATATACTTGTCACCATTATTCATGATCTCGAATCTAACGTCCCCATTCCAAATTGGATAACAAAACCTACTAGCAGCAATGTTATCTTCCATTTTTATTTTTTATTTTTTATAATCTTAGATCCCCTTGTCTAGGTCACTTTGAACATTCATCTCTTTGTTTTTTCAATCTTGTCATCACCATAACTCTGATGTATTCAAGCATATTGACAATCGATTTGCACTTGGCTTCTATAATCCTACCGTTGAAAGTCTCGCAAATGTTGTTGTTTATCGCACTTGAATTCCTCACTAAAGAAAGCTCTACACCAATGCTTTGCTTCAATTAAGAACAATGCTTCTCAAGCTTCTGTTGACAAGGCATGTAGAGCTTCTTCGTGAATTATGAAATTTGCTCTATTTGAGCTCTTTGCAATCAACCAAAACTGCTTCCGCGGTTGATCACCTCTATACTTCTTCGCCCAAATTGCATATATATGCCGAGCATACATTCTATGCTTGGCATATTGCATAAGCTCGATTATGAATGGAACAAGTCTCTACAAAACCAGATTTGTAAGCTACTTGAATGATATAACAAGACATAATGATATTAGCAAAACCAGCGAATATTGCCAGTACTTTTTGTTGATCACTTATAAATACCCAATCTCCTCAATTGGTTATTCCAGAATTGACCATCATTTTTTTCAAAAACCAAGACCAATTGTCCTTGTTTTTTAATCTTTACCATAGCCCAAGTTGTTGGAAACATTTGGTTTTTTCCATTTCTCCCAACGGTAGCGAATAACTCTTCCTTGCATAACTCTTTCAGAAAACACGCATTTAATTCATTCACTTTTCTACAGTCAATTGAAAATCCCTTTCTACATTTATCAACGCATATGTATATACTATCACACTATGTGCCATGATCAAGTAAGAATTTCTTCATAACTCACATGAATTATGTTAGGTAGATTTGTGACCTATATTCTCTAGCATAATTCCAAATCTTTGCATATTCTTCCTTATCAATACCCATCAACATACTCATCACCTTGTACTTAGCCCTTTACACTAATTGTAGGAAACACTTATACATAACTACTCTTTCACTAATTATTTCAATTGAGGACTTTTGATGTTTAGCATTGCTTTGATAATGTTGAATGAGTGCTTCGCCAACCACGCACCGGTCACTCTTTTATTTTCAAATACAATACCATGGGTATGCTCCTCCTATTTTGACCGGATATGGAATAAGCTACTTTTCTTCCTCAATGTACTATATATTGTTTATGGACAATTACCTTGTGCACACTTCGCTCTAATAAAATTGTTGGTATTCTAACGAATTTAATATTTCATTGTTAAGAGATCAAGTACTTGGCAATAGCATCTTTGAATTGCTTTGCATCATCAAATGTCATTGATACACAAAAGGAGAGATTTGTACCAGTTGAATCATAAGAAGGATATTGACTTTTCTTTCTATGTTGCACTGCTCAATCTTCATAATCATCCTCATGGTTACTCCCATTATCATGACCACTTTCCCCATGAACAAAATCATTACCAGCAGCTACATGAGCTCCTACATCCTTGTTTACTGCAATGCCTTCATCCACTGACCTAATTGATGCTTTTTATCTTTCTTTGAATGCCCTTACTTCTTTCCTTACGTGTACAATATCCTCATCATCAACATCACTTGTGCAAATGATATGCAAGTGTTTCATCATATTTATCGTTGGAGAATGTAATCTTCTAGGAACTTAAGGTTATTCTAGTCGATTCTTCAACAAGTGTATCTTCACCATCAAATATGCCTCAAATATCATTAAGATGCTGAAATATCTCTAACACAAATCGTGTATGTAAATTTATGGTGTTCTTTGCTCTCACACGTCCTTCCAAAATAGCTCTAACATTAGTCTGGGTTTCAATAGTAGCTTCTAACACTGCTTGCTCATTTTCTTCATCGCAATTATGTTCAACATATACATAAACATCACGACTATGCAGAAAAATGGTAAATAAGATCCCTTACCCACTATTGTTGTGCAAATATCTTAAACCATTCTTAAGAGACTTACCAGGTACCTGGTAATGTAATTTCCCTATTTTGCATATTAATTGGTCTACTATATCCCTTTTAAAGTCTATAAATAATAGCTTACCTACGCTAATAAGGACAACGACGACTTGCCTGCCAATGTATTCATTCTCTTCCCCAGTAATCCCAAACTCTCCATTGTAACAAACTTTAATAGGCGCACTTGTATCACCCATGTTAACACTAGACCAAATACAATAAAATTTATTTTTGCATTAAGGGACCACAACACATATAGATAATAATAGCAATCAGTCCCTACAATTCAAGCAAATAAATAATATTATTATATAAATCAATTTTCAAAAATCAAGAAAATAACAATATCAAATCGGTCCCCACAATCACAATACACTATAATTTCATCATCGGCTGGCGAACACCAACTGATAAAATCTAAGCACGAATGAACTAAAGCACTTACCTTTACACTGCCTGAACCCCTAATATTTGCTCTCCAATATGTCGCCTTTTTCCACACTTTGGCTCTATCAAATAACACCAAATTTGCTCACATTGTCAGTTAATCAACGCAAAATAACAAAAATCACTAACATTTACTCTTTATTGGCAATGATGCCTCATGTCACAACCCTTGACTTTTCCTTCCAAGTTGTTGCCTTTTCAGTCTCTATTCAATGAGTAAGGATAACACGCAACAGTAAACTCAAAGCCCTAATTTGCGATTTCAAATAGAAACCATAAAGTGGTTTTGGGCATACTGAGATTTAGTATGGAGTTGATGAATCAGTGTGGGATCGATGAAGTGGGGGGTCGATGAAGTGTGGGGCTGTTGAAGATGCAGTTTTGGACGGAAAGTTTAATTTTGTGAATAGGGTTTGAAATCGAAGAGAAACAGGTCTTCGACCTCATCCGAGATGAGAAGAGAAATGATGTCGTTTTTGGTTGTTGCATGAAGAGAAACAACGTTGTTTCTCTTCGGAGAGAGAGAGAGCGCGCATATGAAACGACGTCGTCTCTATTAAAGAGAAACTCAAGAGAGAGAGAGAGAGAGAGAGAGAGAGAGAGAGAGAGAGAGAGAGAGAGAGAGAGAGAGAGAGAGAGAGAGAGAGAGCATATGAAACGACGTCGTCTCTATTAAAGAGAAACTCTGCTTGTTTTTCTAAATATCCACATTGGAATCGAAAATCATTAGAAAAATTAAAAATCATTAAACAAATCCACGTAGGACATTTGGTCAAAAATGACACTTAAGTGAGCCATTTTACTCTAATTTGGCATTCGAGTGAGCGAAAAAGAAAGTTTTGATACTTAAGTGAGTGCCGTATAAAAGTATTAGCAATTGTATTATACTTACCCCGACCCCGAATGTAAGCCCTATACTCGAAAAAAACTTCAATTGGACGAATGAGAGGTGACCGGGCATTGTGTTATGTAGTTGAGTCAGCTTGGCGAGGTTCCAAAGCCATACACATGTGAAATCTCCTTCCTTTTCTTCTTCCTTCTCTTTTCTTTTCCTCTCTCTATCTCTTCTTTCCTTTCTCTTTCCCGAATTGGTTCAGGCTCTCTTAAAAGAGCTGAGCATCCACTTTGTTGTATTTTGACTTTTCAACCTTTTATTTTCCTTTTTTTTTAAAAAATCAAGTGGGACCCACCACTTCTTTGACCTAGTCAAAGAGATGTCCAACTATTTCACTTGAAGCCCTTGTGGTGTCTTAGAGTGCCAATGTGGGCTTACTTGGAGAAGATCTTGATGAGGAAGCGCTAACACAAGTGGAGAGACATGTTGATCGTCACGACAGAGGAGATGGTAGTGGCGGACGTGTTTGGTAAAATTTTTATTTCTATATTCTTTTGTTCTCTAGAATAGAAAAAGAATTAAAATATGTTTTTGTAGGTCAATTAATTTTTTATTACCTGAAATAAAAAAGTGACCACATAATAGATTTAGAATAGAAACACAAAGTAAAAAAAAAAAAAATCTACTTTTTGGTTCCCAAAAATAAAAAAATAGGAAATAAGGTCATTTTAAAGAAAGAAGCTCAACATAACTTAATGCTCGTCTTCATATAATCGACATAAGGTTTGGGTGAGACCCATATTTGGAATAAAAAACTAAAAAAACAAAAAAAAATTCAGAAATCTAGGAAAAAACTTTTAGATTTTGGGTAGTTTCACTATATTTTAGTGTTAATTCTTGTTTGGAATTAGTTTAACATAAAAAAAAAATTTGAAAAACTTTTGATGGAAATTGGATTCAAAATTGAATAAGCTCGTAGGGTTTTATCATATGGATTCTTGAATGCTATTTTCTTTTAGAGACAATGCTAGGTTGTGACGCCTTGGCTATTCTACTAAGAGAAGATGTCTTTTTCCTTTAAGATTCTATTTGAGACATCCTTTGAGACCATTTGCAATTTTGTTTCAATTAAAAATTAGATGGTTTTGAACATGTCTTGCATTACCATTTGTCATGTGTTCATAACAGTCAAATAAGCTTGTGCTCCATGGTTTCCAACGTCATTTGCTTGAAGGTTTGATGAGTTTATGCAAATAAGGACACCAACTTTAGATTTGGTTCCATTCTCAGTAGTTTCATCCTTGCCTATTTCACCAGGCAACAATTGCTCTTTTTCTTGCAATTAAAAAAGCTCAAAAAGTTTATGCATCTGTTTATTGTAATGCCCAAAAATATAGTGTCAACTTCCTCTTATTGTGAGTTATAAACTAGTTGGGTCCTTTGTTGTCATTTGCAGCCATCCATCTTTGCCTAACTATAAGTTGGATTTTCTAAGGCCATCTTAAAATATCATGAACGGTTAAATCCTTACAAAAGTCCAGTTTTATCCAAACATCAATTGTTAAGTCTCCACAAATATTTTTATAATTAAATGAAAAAATTGGGAATAATTTTTTTTAGGGTCATATCACATGCATTTATGTTCTTTTTATATTCTAGGAAAAAAAAATTGTGTAGTTACCAAACACATTCTTTTACTCATAAACTCTTCTAGGAAATAGAAATAGAAAAAAAATATTTTTGAATATAAATTATTTGCAAGAACAAAAATATTACCATACACACCTTTGGTGACAGCGAGGAAATGAAAGGCATTGCTTTGGTTTTTTTATGTGGGCTTTTGATTCCATTTCAAAATGGTGGTTCGGTGCAATAGAAGGAAGATATTAGGTTCGGATACAAGTTTGTATTTTCGGATGCGGTGTCCTTTGATTTGGGTAACAGATCTTATCTCAAATTCCAATTGAGGTAAATTTAAAAAGTTGCTGTTTACGCTTATGGGTAAGTATTAAATGCATGGATTTAGTTTTAATTGCATATACTCTGAATTTTGATCCAATATCATAATGGTGTTACTAAAGTTTATTTTGAGTCATTGGGTTCTCGAACCTTCTCAAAAGTTGACTCACTATAAATTGAAACCACGATCACTGTTAGGCCCTCAGTTGAGTTTTGGTAAAATTGAATTTACGAACTAAGTCCGAATCCCGTTCTTTGCTCTTGATTCGATGTCAATCATTCTTCTGTGTCGATTCTCTCAAGTCAAACATCAAATCTGCTGATGTATCTCACATTATTACACCTCTCACATCCTGTGTATCTCCATACATGGCGGGTTTGTTGTTTTCCGAGATAATTTCCAATGTTTGAAGTTGAGTCAAATCTCCGAATAAGTCTTTGCTTAACCAGAACACTTCTAGATCGCTTGTGAGAATTTCTAATGCCTTCGAGCGATTATTGTTGTCCAGCGTTTCCAGGTACTTTTGTTTTCTCAGATTGAAATAGATCTAGGGGATGAATCTGTTGATGTGGATCTCTGTGAAACTGGATTAAAACTTCTCGGCCTCATTCTACTTTCTATCAAGCATCAGCTCCTCAGAATAACTCCAGCTAAAATAAACTCTCGATTCACGCTCGAGCGCCTGTGCAGTTTCTCTATAGCCCGTCTTTCAAGAACTGTAGGTGGATACTGAGATGAGGCATTCCGAGAATGTCAGGCATTATTTGACGGTGGTTAAAGCAAAGTTGGCGATTCGCACAAGAGTGTTGGAATCAAAGCTCTTATTGTCCGAGGAAGCACCCCATCGAGCCTTTTACCCCGGTGGTGGTAGCAACAGTACGTCACCCGTGCCGCTGTCCATTTTCAACAAAATTCGTTGTTGTTGACTGCTATTTCGACACTTCCCTTTCAAGGAAACAAATACCCTCGTTAGATTTGCTTTCGTCAAATGAGCTAGATCTTGAAATTTCGTTGCGATTTGCCACTGCATGGGCCCTCACATGCCACCACGCACCACTGCCTCTCAGATCCATGCACCTCATACGCCGGAAACTCCTTCCTGCATATTGCTGAGGCCATCAACACGTCAGCTGCGAGCCATCCCCGATTCTTGTACATTTCAAACTGGTTCTCAAGGTATTTCAACATGCTGAGTCTATTTTTATCATTATTTTCTCCAATTTGTCCTCCATGGTACTAGTTGCTCCATATTCTTCATTAATTCTATTGTTTTCGCTGGTAAAGTGCATATAATGAATAAATTGGAAAATGTACTACGTATGAAGATCAATTTGAATGGTTCAAATTAAAATTAATAGGCTGAAGAAATGTTAATTTTTTAAGAGGACGTGGGCTTTGGAGTTACATCACTGCTAATATTTGTGCGGCCACTAAGATTACCAGCGAAATTGAGGACAAATTTTCTCTACAAAGAAGCCGCACGAGCTTGAGCGTGAATCGGAAGTTTATTTTGGCAGGGGTCATTTTGAGGAACTGATGTTTGATGGGTGGCGGAATAAGGCAGAAAAGTATTGTTCCGGTTTCACGGAGCTCCACTTCAGCAGATTCTCCACCCAGATCTATTTGGAACTGAGGAAACAAAAATATTTTGAAGTGCTGGACGACAATGATTGCTCGAAGGCATTAGAAATTCTCATGAGCAATCTTAAAATGTTTCGGCCAAATAGAGACTATTCAAGAGAGAAACAACAGTCTTGCCATGTATGGGGTACACAGAATGCTAGAAGTGAGATATTTAAATTCATTCCATAGTCAAGTGGTGTGGGATATATCAACAAAATCAACTCGAGTTGATGAATAAGCTGATCTTTATGATTCTTGAAATTCAAAAAAGATTTTAGATCGGTATATGTATTCTAAGCATGCCATTTTCCTTGGAAATATGAGCAAACTAGCTGTGGAATTAGGCAATATCATCCATGTTCCTTTAACTCAATCTTATCAAATAAAGCTATCTTTTTTGGACAAATTTGATATCTTTTAATATATAATTTGATTAGATTTCTTGTTTACTATCCAAAATATGATGGGCCACATAACATGGATATGCAATTCCTAGCTACCAGAGAGGTTTTTTTGTTTTTTTTTGTTTTTTGTCTTAGAGGAGTGGTTTCATTTATATTGGAAAATCAAACATGCCCATAACCGAGGCCTCAGTACATAATAGTTCTAAAAGAGATTGGGGAGGTGATATAGGCCAGTTTGAAGGAAGGGCTTTGCGTCCGTTGGCTTTAGCAGCCTAGTCCACCATAAAATTGGCTTCTCTCCTACAGTGTTGAATTTAGAGCTTTGAGAATAATGGGATCAGCTCGGTACACTCACGATGCAAATCACTTGAAGGAATTTGCACAAATTTTTAGTTAGCATCACGGTGCAAACATCTTTATATTGCTTATGCAACAATTACAATTTTACATACTACAATTTGTGTACTCAGAATTTGCATTCAATATTAAAATGAATTAGGCACGAACAAATGAAAAACCACGAGATTGAATTGATTGTGTGACATCCTGAATTTCGATCCCGTCTTGATTATATGAAATAGGCTTTTCGTTGACGCGCCTATGGTCCTATTTCTCGGAGTTGATCACTCACAAGTTAACAGAGCTATCAGGTGAAGCCGATAAGAGATATAAAACACGACATATTTGAGAATTCGATCAGAAATCGACTACTCGACCATGATAATCGTCAAGGGTCAATAAGGCTCCATTATAAGCGATTAGTGATCGAATATAGGTCGATTCGATGGAATGTGTAATTAAATTGCGGGTGATTCCACGTGATTGTGAAATTCACATCGAACGGCACTAACCCGATTTTTTGTCAATGCTATACTCGGTATTCATAATTGAAACCTTGAGATTTTTATGACAACCGAAAGTCGCCGATGAGTCAAAATTGCACAAACGTGGATCGAAAATTATCGACCATGTGTCAAACGCATTAAAATCCCTAAAAGCTAATTGGTAGGTTAGGTCGCGCTAAAATCACGTCCGGTTGATTTTAACCACAAAATTGATTTCGATTTCGGGAATCGAATGTTCGAGCGTGTCACGATTTATTTTTAGCATCTCGTCTCATCTTTCAGGAAATTTCTGTCGAGCCCGAAATTTTGGCGGAAAAATCAAAATCGGCAAAAAGAAATAGGAGAAAATTCGTATGGGTTGAATTAGAGGAATTTTGGTCGGCCAAATTGATTTAATTTGTGGAGAATTAAAGGAAAATTCGTATGGCAACTTCAAGGGGAGAAATTGACCACCAAAATGACTTGATTTGGTGAGGAATTGAAAGAAAATATTTGGAAATTCGTATGGCTGCTGAAGGGGACTATTTTGGTCACAAAATTAGATTAATTGGTGAGGGATTGGGAGGAAAATTGCCATTGGAGGCTGCCTTGACCTTTGAGGCCCGAAGACTTTGTGGTTTGGGGCACTAAGTGGCTTGATATTTCTCCAAGGCCCCCATTGGTTCTTGCATGGACTTCTTTGGCCGTTTGTCCCCCCTCTCATGCACATCCTTCCCCCTTAGCTGAACCCTTATGCTTTCTTCTTCTTCCTCAGCTCTTTTTCTTCTCCATTCCTCCATTTCTCCTCTATGTTACTCTTGCCATACCCTCACCGCTTGACTAGCACCACCGCCCAGCCGGCCGCGCCACCATCTGAGTGCCGCAGCTCCTTTGCAAGCCTAGCCTTGTCACTCGCTTGCTCAACCACCCCCCTCTCGCCAGCAACAGCTCACGCCGTCCCTGAGCAGCTAGCTCGTGACTGTCGACCAGCTCCAGCTCGGCGTCCAGTAGTCGCTACTATCCGTCCCTGCTCATGCCACCATCCAACACCTATTCGCCCACCAACCAACTCGCCTCAGCCAAGCTTGTTCAGCCTTAGCTTAGAATTGAAACAAGTAGCAAGCCGTGGGCTTGCAAGGCTATTTTCAGCCTCTTTTGGGCCTCCATTGGAGACGCTGTAGGCTCGGGTCTTGGTCGCCTTCATGCCGACGTCGCTGTTGACCCGTTACCTTGCTAATCCGATGAGTTAACGCCCTATCTTTTATTAGGAAGTCAATTGCACTTAAAGGGATTAGTTTAATGTTAATTAGGATTAGTGTAATTTTGTTAGTGTAATTAGTTAGTTAGATTAAATAGTTTAGTTAGGTGGTTAGTTAGGTTATTTAGTTAGCTTAATTAGATTAAATTAGTTAGCTTAGCTAGATTAGTTTAGTTAGCTTAATTAGGTTAGTTCGGTTAGCCTATTTAAATTAATTAAGTGATTTGGTTTAAATAATTTACAATTTATTTAATTAATTTTAATTAGTGTAAATTATATCGGGATAGCCGGTTGGTGGAATTTTACGCTGATCATTGTGGTTGAATTGATTTGTGAAATTGATTTCTAAATTATGCAATTAAATACTCGGTGATGATTTTTAATTATTATTGCAAAAATATGATTTTATGGTATTTAATTAGAAAAATACCGGGTGTCGGGTTATGACGCCAAAAATGTTTTATGTACTATATAAAATCGTGGAATTTTGAACTGGGAGAGTACCACGTTTTATGGTTCGATTTGAAGGTGTGACCACGCACAATTATTTTATAGGATATTTTTAATACGAAGAAAATTGGCCATGTCCATTATTTGAAATGGAAGTATTTGAGTGCAAAGCACGATGTTCTTGGCCGAGCATGGATGTGAGTGTGGTCATTATCGGAACCCATCATGATGCGTTCAAGCGGGACGATACCTGATTAAGTTAAGATGCCCTTGACAATGGATGCCGGTCGTAGTGGAGGCTAGGTCGATGCTCCTTTATGGAATTCCGTCTAGATGTAGACGTTGCTGTGCTCGAAGGAGCGGGACAACACTCGGTTATGCTAGATGATCGTCGACTGTTGAGTTGGTTGTGGCCATTGGGTCGTAATTAAATAGGACACACTTGAGTAATTGAGATAGCCACGCCTGATTATGGGACAAAATTGTGTAGCACGGAATGAGACATGTCATAACAGTTTGGCCTTATAATCGGGACTCCTGTGATTGTTTGAAAAATAAGATGATGTGTTCCAGTTATTGAATTAGTTTACTATATGTATATAATATATGAGACGTACTAATGTGCAGGGAGGTGCTAAGGGCAGGTAAGTCCTATATGGTGCATGTTTAGGTCGCCTCTAGGTGAATTCTCGTTCTAATCGGGGTTTAGGGTGTAGACTCGCTGAGATTTATCTCACCCCGTCGTGGTTTAAATATTTTCAGGTCCTTAGATGAAGGTACGTCACGTCCGTTTTGGGTGTCCACGAGAGATGGAGACCGAGACTACCCTTCTCCCCATCTACGGGACCACTTGGACTCGTGAGCTTGTGGTGACCACTATTTGGGTTAATGAGGGTCTACCTCACTTGGTACCTCATCACTTCAAAGCGTGATTTCTTAACAAGCCTGACGGTGTTCGAGAGGGTCCTTTGGAGGGTTTTGACGGGCCTGCTGTCGATACTGAGTGTGAGGAGGTACTTGGTGCCATGGATATCGATATATTGGATGATATCATGGCGAACCCGGAGCCCAAGATTGAAGGGTCCAAGGTAGAGGTAGCTGATCCTTTGGATATCGACATCCTAGATGGTGTCACGGTAGACCCGAATCCAGAGTAAGTAGGGTTTGGGGTAGGATTAGCTTGGTAGCTTCTTTTTGGATCTAGACTCTTGTATATAAATCTATAGGTTGAACCTGATGTGTTTATAAAGTGTGGCTTGTGTTAATTGGTTGTCCTACTTTTACTATCCTATGTGTTTGATTGTTATCTAGGGTTTATTAGTTCGCTTCCGCATGTGCATAAAACGAATGGGTCGGCGACGCATCCTAGGAATGTCAAAATTTTAGTCAACCATCAAGGGTTGTGCGTGCGCTCGAGGTTCAAGGCGTGACATCCCCGCCCGAAGTGGTATCAGAGCTGGTCAGTGTCTGGAGTGATAATGTGCGATGGGTCTTGGGATAGTTAGTAGGAAATACACTTTTCTTATGCTGACGTTTGTGATTGATTGACTGATTGATTGATTTGTGTGGGTCGCTCAGTTTTCTAATTCTGTGTTGGAATTAGAAAGCAGGTTCTATAAAGAGTCTGCATTATGAGCGATCTGGAGCAGAGGACTCCTCGGAAGAGGACTGTCGCGTCTGTCACTTGGGGTTGGACGCTGACTAGGGTCGATACCCGAGAAAGAGCGCTGGCTCATGCCAGCGCGAGAGAATTACAGGCTATTTCCTAAGTATAATCTCTGCTAGTACAGTCAGCTTGACATCTCTTTCGCTTAACTGGAAAGCGCAAAATAGGTCCGATTTACTTCAGGCTGCTTTTAGTGGGTTCAAACATTTTAAGACAACTATAAATCCCCAACCTGTGTCGAATTTAAATTGATAAAGAGTGGGATCTTCCCACTAGGATCGTGGAGGCTCATATAAAAAATCATTGACTTTGTCTGTATCTTGGACTGCTTCTACAAAATGTTCATTCCAGATTTTTCACAAATCGTTTTACAAACAGGTTATTCCAACAAAACTGACATCATGATGTTCTATAGATTATTCCACCTTCTATTGGTCCCTCCAAACTTCAATGAACCCTGTTCTACTTCTTGTTAGACACATTTTCCATCGAATAACTTGTTCTCCTATTGCGGAGCCAAAGCCTTTATGTGCTTTTAAACGTCCCATTGTTAACATTATCTGCATATGGCCTATGTATATAGGTCGCTCGTTCTATACGCTCAAATGCACTATTACTTGTTGTTAATTATTTTGTAACGTTCAAAAAATTATAGGGGATTATTTCGACATATGTACCGTGAGCATAACTCTCGATTATCCAAAAATGATGCGTCATGATTATTGGAAAAATTTAATTGGATAAATTTCCCATTTGATCCTCGCTATCATTAGGTTTTGAGGCATGGCATGCAAAGTCTAATTATATGTTTTTACTTGGAGATGCAAAGTGTAATTATTTCTTAAAATTTGAAGAACAAAATTTTACCAAGCCATTGATGTAGCCCAATGCTAGGTATCCACATATAAGAGCTTTTATGTGGTCGAACCTTGTTAGTTGAACAATTGAACTTAAATTGGCTACGTTATTAGGGAAAAAGGCCGAGCAAGACCAACCCCAATCCAACTTGAGCTGGTTGTTCGTCCTTTTCTTTCTCCTGGCAAGGGAATAATAAAGATTAATCGATAAAAAATGTTTCATCATCGACAATTAATTTGTATTTTTTTAAACAATACTTGTAATTATTTTTAGATAAATATTTTTTCCCAATCATTCTTTTTTTGGGGAACAAATGCACTCTAATTTTGCTAAAAAAAATTCATCTTTGGTACCCAGGTTACAGTATGAAACAAACTGTTTCGTGGAAATCATAATCCACACTAAAATAACTTCTTCATAATCATATTCTCTAATGCAACCACATAACCATATTCATTTTCAGATTTGTGCCATTTGCTATCAACTGACCTTGATCCTCCACCTTAAAATATTTGTTTGTCCAAACTCAATATAATATATCGTAAAGACATTTCACTAATCTAATCATGAATTTTTTTATTTTACTAAATCATTAAATCATATGCACTGTACCATTTAGGCAAATTATACAAGTATGTCGATCATAATTGTCTCGAAGTAAACACAAGTAAGCAATTTTATCATGACAACTAACATATTCTTATCCGATGCCGGCAATCAATATGGAACATCCACAACACTTCATCATTTCAATTGTCCCAGAATTTTATACCGACGACATTTCTAGGGGCGCAATGGTTCCTTCATCATAGATACAATGACGCCGGTCATTATTCTATATTCTTGTTTGGTAGACACTTGCGTCGATCATCTAACCATGAGAGACTAGCATCAATGTCTCTGTATTTTCACAAATCCTGCATGACCAAAACTGCAACGGGACATGAATATCTTCAGAGACAGGCGACTTTCCATGAAAGAACAGGGCGGTCGTCACGCGAGGGTCTTCGTCCCCCACTCAATTAAAGGGGCCTGGTTGCAGCAGTTTTTTCCATGAATCATGGGAGACTTTTGAATTGGTCAATTCCCTATTAGTTATCGTTGTTTTCTAAGCTAGGCATTTCGTCAAACAATAGGCCGGCAATAGTGCGGTTGGTCAAGTTCCACAGTGTTTTAACGACGACTCATTGAAGTGGAGGGAGTGTACATGAGAGAGGGCGTGTTATATGTAATGCATGCGCATTGAAAGTTTTCGGTTTGTGGGTTGGTGTGAACTTTGTTAATTACAGAAAAGGGAGAGCAAGTTGAAATGCAGTATCATCCAAGGCACCGGATTTTTCTTCTTCCTCCCCCTTTAGAACATTCCTGTTTCCACCCCTTCTGATCCATCAATGTAATCGATGACCACCTAATTATGGATGATGGCCTAGCTAGCGACAAGAAGGTTGATTGTGAATGCGGTTGCTGGACACATTCTAGAGCGCTCGGAGCAACAAAAATCTAGGTAAATCTAGGACAAGAATTCATACATCTTGGGATAAACATGGCATAACTTTTAACTTGGGAGGAGTTATATAGACCATGATACCGATCTGGAATAGTTAGTTCAGAAGATACACTATGGCCAAAGGTGGACGCCCATTTTAAGTTGTTTTACTCCTCAAACATCTTTTATCTGGGTTTGAACTACTACTTTTTAATTTCTGGACCTATCCGTTTGTTTGTGGGTTTTCAGTCCATTTGTTGTTTCTTTTAATTTCAAATTTTATTTACTAAAATTAGGATTTCTTTAGTATATATAAGGATGTCAATGGTTTGGTTCAGTTCGAATTTTCAAGAAAAACCGAACTATTTGCGTGTGCATTGACTTTGAGCCGAATTGTGACCTAAACACAATACAACCCAAATAAAAAACTCACTTCGATTTTTCAGTTTTCTTATTTGTAATATTAAGAAGATGTTTAATAACAAAGGAGAGAGATTGTGTAAATTGTAAAATTAAGAAGATGGGGGATATTCAACTACTGAACTGAACCGAAACTATTCAAATAAGAATAAAAAAAATTGTTATTTTTCATTATCTGAATCGGAACCCAAACCAAAGCAAAAACACCCAAACATTAGGCTCAATTCGGTTTGGTTCTAGTTTTAGTTTGGTTTTGACACCCTTACGTATAAATGCTTAACTCATTTCAGAAAGGTACAACTTTAGAAAATAGTTTTTTCTAGTTATATTGAGAAGATTTCTTTTGTTCTTTCTTACTTCCACGTGCTTGCAAGTTTATACTAGTGTCTACAAACTTAGTTTTACTCTTTAGTCATATTGAACTCTTCTTTTCTGTGTCAATGATAACTCTTTTGTTGTCATTTGAGGGGTGTCTTGCGTCCATCATTCTTTTAATGTAGCATGACTAGGATAAAGAATGCGATGCTTCGATTTGTATCTCATCAATCTCGTCTCAATAATCAATGCATGTGAATGAGATATACATCAATGATTGAAAGATTTTCAGTCGTCTACAGAAATACCACGCAAATGGAGGATTTAGATCCATGAGATACAAAGGATTGCAGTAAGTGCTTACCGATGGGATTACTTAAGCTCTCTAAAAGAATCGCATTTCATGCGTTGGATTTTGAATTTTATATAATTTTTATACCTTGTTGCTTGGTATTTGCTTTAATCCCTTTTCTAGTACCTTATATTGAGAAGATTTCTTTTGTTCTTTCTTACTTCCACATGCTTACAAGTTTATACTAGTGTCTACAAACTTAGTTTTACTCTCTAGTCGAATTGAACTCTTATTTTATGTGTCAATGATAACTCTTTTGTCGTCATTTGAGGGGCGTCTTGCGTCCATCATTCTTTTAATGTAGAATGACTAGGATAAAGAATGCGATGCTTCGATTTGTATCTCATCAATCTCATCTCAATAATTGATGCATGTGAATGAGATAGACATCAATGATTGAAATATTTTCAGTCGTCTACAAAAATACCTAGCAACTGGAGGATTTAGATCCATGGTACACAAAGGATTGCAGTAAGTGCTTACCGATGGGATTACTTAAGCGCTCTAAAAGAATTGTATTTCATGTGTTGGATTTTGAATTTTGTATGATTTTTATACTTGTTGCTTGGTATTTGCTTTAATCCCTTTTCTAGTACCTTATTAGCAAATTGAATCTTTGGCAATATGTGATAAAATCGGTGGAGAATATTCATTTTTTGCAAAGGAAATCTAGAAGAGATGTGGAAAATAAAAAGAAATACTGCTTTTGGGAAAAATCTTCGTGGATGTTGATTTGAAGAAGAAAATAAAACCCTAATCCTTGACCTATAAACTACACTAGAGAAAGAGGGGGCCACACAATAGAAACACATGGCCACAAAAAAAAAAAAGAGAACTCACGTTCTCCACAGTGAGAGTCGGCAACTCAAAATTTCGGAGCGCACATTGAGAATACACTAACAAAAGAGTGAACAGCAAATACACGGACAAAAGAGTGAACAGCAAATACACGGAATACACGGACAAAAGAGTGAACAGCAAATACACGGACAAAAGAGTGAACAGCAGAGACGGTCGAGGCCCTCTTGATCGAAGCCAGCTTCGCATTGTCTCCTAGGCCCTCACCGTGCGCCACCAACGTGTCTTTGCTGCTGCTTTCCGTTGCTCGTTTATCCCATTATCACAACCTGTCGGCCTAAAGGTCGAGAATACCAAATCAGGAAAACCCATGGCCACGTGATCTCAATTATAGAACTCCAAAGGAAAGAAGACAACAAAAAGGAAGGTGGCACATTATTATAGAACGTCGGTTCATGAGGGAAGAGAGGTGGAGGTTTATTTTTAAAAAAGAGTCAAAGGTCAACAAAAGAAAGGGTCTCCGCAGCTTCCCTGACGCTCCCATCCGGAGACGACGCAGCAGCTCTCTATCTCAAGCCGTTGCTGTTGCATTGTGACCCCGGACCAACGGTGTTCACGATCCTTCCTAATGACAACAAAACTTCTCTTTGATTTCGCAAGTTTCCCACAAGTGGCTAAGACTTTCAGAGCATCCGAAAGTTGCTGCTACCGCTGATCTTGGGACGTGTCATTCAAGCGAATTGTCTCATCGTGCTAAGAAGCATCAACTCGAATTGCTATCTGCAAGCCTCGCTGGCCTGCGCTACTTATGTAACAGCCCTTGGTGTCGTAACACCACCTCTTCAACGTGTCGAGTCTGTCCAATTTTGACAAGCAAGTGTTTGAACAATGTCATAATTCTATCTTAGTCAAGATTCATATATTATGTTGCCTTGCTCGAATTATTTCATTCTTGATTGAACTCTCGAATGATGTTATCATAATCTTGAGTAGCCTTTTAAATTAGGGATTAATTCCTAATTTCACAACGTGCATATGATTGACAATCATATTTTCGCATCCGAAATCTAACTCACAATCGTGGAAAAGTCGCCAATATGATCTCACGCTCGAGATTCGATTCGCGATTTTGTTTAAAATTGACTAATCCGATCTCATGCGCGAGATATAATTCGTCAATTTATGGATATCGGCCTTATCTTGCTTGATTTGCTGTCGAGTTATTTGAATCGATTTTGTTCTCGTAAAAGAAAACCCAAAAAAAATTGAGTTAGATTAGGTTCATTGCTTGTTTTAGGGTTATTTTGCATATTTAGTATAGGAAATTTAGTTATTTCGAATTTTTGAAATAAAAATCCAAAAAAATATATTCATCTAGGATGTTAGTTTTTTTAAATTTAAATTGCACGTTTAATTATGTGTCAATTTTAATTTCTAATTTCATAAAAAGAAAAAGAAAAAACTAGAATTAGGGCATTCTTTACATGTCATTGCAAATTAGGATAAGATTTCATGTTTACTTTTTAAGTTTATAATTTTTTTTTCCTAGATAGGTTGGATTTTAGGTTAGGGATTACCAAGTTGAGATAATGTCCTAATTTAAATTAAGATTTGGCCTAACATAATTCTTAATATAAGTTGGATGATATCTTAATTTGGATAAATTAATTTTCGTAATTTTATAATTTCGAATTTCATGGAAAATACCAAAAAAATTGTCTTTAAATAAATTAATTTCATTCTCTAGGATAGGTTGCATGCTCATTAGGAAAACACAAAATATTTCACTTTCGTCATGTAGCTTAGGTCATATTGCTATGTCATATGATTTCATGTCAGATTAGTAGCATGCATTGCATAAAACATGATTCTCATTAAATTTGTGGAAAAAAAAGTAATTACGTGTTAATTAGAAATCATATCTAGGACTGTTGATGTGAATTATGATCTAACACTGTAGATGCTTTCGTTGTTCCGAGGTAAGTCCTGCAATTTATTCATTGCTTTTCTTGGATGTTAAATTGGTGGTTTGCGCACCTGCATGGTTCCTCACATGTTAGGGAGGTAAATTAAAATAAATTAAGCTGCCTACAAAACATCTTTCAAAAGAAAAGGGAAAGGTATCGGAAGGGCGTTAGAGAAATCTAACGTAATCAAGTCTCCGAACTCACAATCTTTGGTTTGTAGGAGTAAAGTAAATCTCCCGTTACTTTACTTGGGTTTCTAATCGACCCACCAAAAATAAATTAGTGGCGACTCTTAATTGAAAAATCATTTGCCTATTAAGAACTTGAACCTAAGTCGCGAATTAGTATGAGCTTGGAAGAGCCCGAGCTAAGTTTAGACTTAGTAATCCATTAGCCAAACCCTAGGTGATTTACCCGAAATTTTGGTCGCGACAATTCGTGACTATAGACTAGCCATTAGCTTAACAAAATGGATTAACAATTTGAACAGATAATCTCTCAAAGAAGCCGCATTGTTCTATTACTCTTTTTGGGAAGGATGATGAATGACATAGTCAATTTTGTAGAAATTGTCTTTCTCAAAATTGTCGAGAAAAAAAAATTATTAACATTCAAAATAATGTTTAAATCAATGGGTGTGTTTTTTATTTGTGCAATGTTGATGTTGCTTTGAAGATTCTCTTCTTCCCCGGGGTTTCTTGTTGCTTTTGAAGTACTCCACACATGACCTTGTTCTCAGGTGTATTGCAATCAAAACATTCTTGCCGCATACATCACACATTGGATTAATCCCTAGCTTAGTAAAATATTAGCAATATATATATATATATATATATATATATATATATATATATATATATATATATATATATATATATATATTCATCTTTGTATTTGGACAAGTCGATGTTGTACAGTGCAACGATGATTATGCTTCTTGGAATATTATACTAATATTACTAGCAATATAGTACAGAAAGAAAGATGAAAAAAGGAGGCTACGAAATCTCCATGTTTTTATTGAAGTTGTCCCTCGAGACATAGTTTCAAAATATTGAGTTTGTCATGACAAATGGAGCAATTTCCTATAGATTGTCAAGTGCGACATGAATTAGTGAATGGAATTTAGCTCCGATGTCATGCTGAAGCGATTCTTGCGGGATTGGATTTTTTCCATGTTGTATTTGGTTGTGGTAGGACAGGCCGCCTCAGCTGATTCTAACCAGATTTTGTGTCATAGGAATCCGGTTAGAAAATCTAGAAATCAAAATGACTTGATTAAATAAATTTAAAAGTACATGAGCTCAATTAGAAAATTCTTGAAGGCGCAGGTATACACACTAAATGTATATAATTCCTAGCACTTTAGGGTCATCCTCACAAATTTAGTGCAAGAAATCTTATGCAACTGATGAGTCGAGCTAGTATTTCATAAGCTCACAGCATTACTTACTTGATAAGATTATTAGATGGGCATTTTTTTGAATCCTACATTTAACTTGTTTATCTAGAAAAAGGGTTATTTATATAGCAATCA
This sequence comes from Eucalyptus pauciflora, assembly GCA_007663325.1. Lineage (NCBI taxonomy): Eukaryota > Viridiplantae > Streptophyta > Magnoliopsida > Myrtales > Myrtaceae > Eucalyptus > Eucalyptus pauciflora. The sequence continues at coordinate 100,926 of VMYD01000306.1, read as the reverse complement.
CATCATGTGATTTGACCATGGAGAGAGACCTATCAATAAGAAATCTTTCAATTATCAACCAGAAGTGCATGTTACACAAATAGTATGATTAGTTGGTTAATCTACATAGATCATGTAACCAATGAATACAATGCCTTTTCGAGCTTCCCCGCAGAGGAAAGATATCAACATCTAAGGCATTAATCCGATGGCTTGAACTAGAAATTTCTGACATTTTCATACAGTAATCTAGTGCTTAGTCGAGCTAAAAACTGGAAGAGAGAAATAGCCCAGATCGGAAGGCAGGACGGGTCAGCGTGAAGTGCTAAAGTGCAAGTGACTGCCTGAAAATGTTATTCATGATGTCTCTGTATTTCGGGCAGGTGGTTGATGCGGCCATCAATGCTCGTGGTCTCCCTCTATTCAGTTAAATGTCGCAATTTTCAATGATATCTTCAAATCTCCCTAAAGACAAAAAAAAAAAAAAAAAACTCAATATCAAATCAAATCTTAAAAGACCTAAAAAAATAATGGGAAAGAGAGGAGAAAATATTAGATAGTCCGGAGCGCCAAGTCACCGTGCGCCCGCCCAATGAAGAGGCGACACATGGCTCCACGTGGAGACGGGCCCACCATTATTTTCCGTCGAAATTTTTGCACCCCTTCCCTCTTTTCATTAAATGCTTCGTCCTTCTGCTGGGCCCACCATCACTTTCCAGAGAAAGTTTTGCGTCCCCCATCTCTCTCTTCATTAAATGTTTTTCATCCTTCTGCCGGGCAACCGCAACGAACTCAAGACCTAGCTACGACCGGCGGGGCTCTTAGGAGAGAGAGAGAGGGAGCGAGTGGCTCCTGGCGGCGACGGCGGAGGCGGCCAAGCTCGGAGGCGACGGGCGGGCTTTTGGAAGGGAGAGATTTTTGAAAACGAGAGAGGGCGGGCGTCATTTGGCTTTGATGGAGAAAAATATGCAGAACAGAGAGAGAATTTTGAAAGAGAGAGGGGAAGGGGCGCTATTCGTGCGAGCGGGAGAAGAAGTATGCAGAGAAGGATAAAACATTTAATGAAGAGAGAGATGGGGGATGCAAAACCTTCTCTAGCAAGTGATGGTGGGCCCGGCAGAAGAACGAAGCATTTAATGAAAAGAGGGAAGGGGTGCAAAAATTTCGACCGAAAATAATGGTGGGCCTGTCTCCACGTGGAGCCATGTGTCGCCTCTTCATTGGGCGGGCGCACGGTGACTTGGCGCTCCGGGATCATATAATATTTTCTCGAAAGAGAGATAGATCATAAAAGGGAACGTCCTTACCAAAAAAAAATCATAGAAGGGAACGTCGTCAGTTCTCCTCACGTGAATAGTTCCAAACTCTCTCTGCCATCTCTGATATATTCATACAGTAATCTGTCTCTCTCTAAAGAAAAAATATAAAAAATACTCAATATCAAATCAAATCGTAAAAGACCTAAAAAAATAATGGGAAAGAGAGATAAATCATAGAAGGGAACGTCCTTACCAAAAAAAAAATCATAGAAGGGAACGTGGTCAGTTCTCCTCACGCATTCACAGTAGTTCCAAACTCTCTCTGCCATCTCTGACATATTCATAAAGTAATTTGTCTCTCTCTAACGAAAAAATATATAAAATACTCAATATCAAATCAAATCGTAAAAGACCTAAAAAATAATGGGAAAGAAAGATAAATCATAGAAGGGAACGTCCTTACCAAAAAAAAAATCATAGAAGGGAACGTCGTCAGTTCTCCTCACGCATTCAACTCTCTCTGCCATCTCTGACATATTCATAAAGTAATTTGTCTCTCAATATCAAATCAAATCGTAAAAGACCTAAAAAATAATGGGAAAGAGAGATAAATCATAGAAGGGAACGTCGGTCAACAAAAAATCATAGAAGGGAACGTCGTCGTTCTCCTCGCGCATTCACAGTAGTTCCAAACTCTCTGTCTCTCTCTTGCCAGCTCTGCTTTTGTTTCTTGGGTTCTCCGATAAATGGGTTTTCCGTCATCCTCTGTATCAACTTCGTAGTCGAGTGAAATCTCTCTCTCTCTCTCTCTCTCTCTGAGTGACATTTCTTCTTCTGATAGAGAGAGAGAGAGTCATGGCTGAGATTGGAAATCATGATGTTGTGGTGGACGTGAAGGACACGAACTCAACACCCAAAATCAAAGAAGTGGCAGGCCCCTGTTTCTCTCTGCCTTTCTTCCAAAAGGTGAGATGTCCAGGATTGTTCCTCCGTCGTCTCCTTCCTATACTTTTCGTGCCCGCGCTGGAACAGAAGAGAAAGAAAAAGAAATCAGTCTTTTACCCTCTTCTTTTTAAGTTCGTTTTATGTCCTTGCTTCTCCATTTTATCTGTAATTCCTTGGCATCCTGCTGCCCATTATAGAAAACTTCGTGTACTCTATTTTTTTGGAACATCGATCTTTCGGAACTCATTTGGCAGTACGGACTAGTGCAGTCCTGCCCCAAAGCTCAACACGAAGTTTCGAGCCTATTTCCAAAACCAAAGATTTTCTCCTTACATTTACTCTCCAGTTAAAACAGACGCAACTTAGGAGCAAAATTAATCACCATAGAACCTGCACGAGTGATGCGGGATTGACTTTAAAGTGATCTTGGGCTGTTCGCAGTTGATAGCGGAGACGTTGGGGACCTACTTCTTGATATTCGCCGGTTGTGGGTCGGTGGTGGTGAACAAGAATGAAAAGGTGGTGACGCTGCCGGGGATAGCGATTGTGTGGGGGCTCGTGGTGATGGTCCTGGTTTACACCGTCGGCCACATCTCCGGTGCCCATTTCAATCCTGCCGTCACCATTGCTTTTGCCGTCACCAGGAGATTCCCACTGAAGCAGGTAATTTTGGGAATTTTTCACTTTACATCTCACGTGGTGTTCTTACATAGCAGGATTGCTTCCAACTACCATGTCTCAGTCGTGCATTTGGTAATGGAGCTTATTAAAACTGGGCAATAATCGAATAATTTACGGTCAATGTCCTATCTGTCATGCCTTCATCTAATGATGTTTGGATCCTCCTTTTCAGGTACCGGCTTATGTATTGGCGCAGCAACTCGGGTCGACCCTTGCGGCTGGGACACTCCGGTTGTTGTTCTCAGGGGGCCATGACCAATTCGCAGGGACACAGCCTTCCGGGTCGGACTTGCAATCCTTCGTGATCGAGTTCATCATAACGTTCTACCTCATGTTTGTCATCTGTGGTGTTGCCACTGATAGTAGAGCTGTGAGTTTCACTTCATGCGTTGGTATCTTTTTTCTTTTCTTTTGGCTAAGTTTCACATAATAGCTGGTTTTCTCAGTACTTCTCATAAAGAACTGGCTTATTATCTGAAATACAAGTTAGGAAAAAAATAAAATAAAAATAAAATTAAATTAAATAAAAGAAAAAGAAAAAATCATAATAATAATAAAGACAAGTTGCTGTTCATCCTCTGTGATCACATTAATCATAATAAACAAACCCAATTATTATTCTCATCAAGAAATCTTATCTTGATGGACTATTTATGACATGGACTTGATCCTGTAGTTTAATCCAATAGCGACAATTATTTATTGTATGAATAATCAATTATGCCATTGTTTAATCATCTTGTGTTTGATTTGTTCAGATTGGAGAGCTTGCTGGTCTTGCTGTGGGTGCAACTATACTGCTCAATGTGATGTTTACTGGGTAAATTTAACTTGTCCTGTCCGCAGTTTTAAATGAACTTGTCTTTCTACTGTTTCAACTCATTCCAAAAGGTCTTGATGATGCTTATTCGTTTCCACATTAGTCTAAACAAGATTATGACAAATATAGACTTTGGATTTAACCAAGGTGGTCAGACGAAGGCATTTATATTTCAGTCTTGTTTCTGTTTCAAAGTTTTCTTTAAGGAAGAAAGCAACCTTGGAACAAAATTGAGAAAACTGATAATTGATTTGTGCTCTCTCGTCAATTAGGCCAATTACAGGAGCATCGATGAACCCCGCAAGAAGCTTGGGGCCAGCGATTGTGTCTAACCATTACAAAGGGATATGGATATACCTACTTGCCCCGACCATGGGCGCGATATCAGGGGCTGGTGTTTACAACACCATCCGATTCACCAACAAGCCTTTGCGCGAGGTTGTGCACGACGAAATTCACGGCTCCAACTGAAGATGGTTAGCCTAGTCACTTATAATCTGCACGGTGATAGGGTGCAATAGATTGAGGTAATGGTGCATCAGGTCTGATGAGACGTTTTAGCAAACCTACTCTGGTCAGTGAAGTGACTGTAGGAGCCATTCCGATACTAGCAGAGAACCTCCGAACCACTCTCAAATGGCTAGCTAATCATCCTGGAAGGTCTCCAACATATATATTGAAGACTAAAGTATATAAGGAGCAATGAAGCTATGAAGAGGGTTAGCCACAAGAATAAAATATGTAATGTACTGTTATTGCCTTCTAAACCAGAAATCTTCACTACTATTGATCTGTAAACCTCTCTATATTTGATTTAGCATCGTAATAGTATCCCGATTATATGATCTATCAAGTGAAGGGAGCTACACTAGCAAATTGTAACTTGCAGTGTTCTACTGATGATTCTCGACACCATCTCAAGTTCTTGACGAGAGAGAGAGAGAGAGAGAGAGAGAGAGAGAGAGAGAGAGAGAGAGAGAGAGAGAGGAAAAGAGGGAGGCCGGGCGGTTTGGTGCCATGGTCGAAAGGGATTAGGTTCATATATGAGGGTGAATTTTCGAAGGCGGTGTCTTTCTCTAATTTGGATAATAAATCTTATCTAAAATTCCAATTGCAGTAAATTTAAAAAGCTGCTGTTTACACTAATGGGTAGGTATCGAATGCATGGATTTAATTTTAAATACATAGGAAAGTCTGCACTTAAAAGAACAAAAGTGACGATGACACTAGCATACTCCGAATTTGGATCCAATATCATAATGGTGTTTACTAAAACTTAATTTGAGTAAGGTACTCAAACCTTCTCAAAAGTTGACAGACTATAAATAAAAAGCCAAGACCAATGTTAGGCCTACAATTGAGTTCTGGTAAAATTGAATTACGGTCTTAGTCCGAATCCTGATCTCTGCTCTTGCTTCTATGTCAATTATCCTTTTGTTCTAACTCTCATGAGTCGAACATCAGATCTGCTGAAATATCTCACATTATTACACCTCTCACATTATGTGTATCTTCATACATGGCGAGTTTGTTGTTTTTCGGGACATTATCCAATGTCTAAAGTTTAGTCATATCCTTCAATAAGTCTTTGTTTGGCCGGAACACTTTTAAATCTTTTGTGAGAATTTCTAATGCTTTTGGGCGATCATTGTTGTCCAGCGTTTCAAGACATTTTTGTTTTTTCAGATCGAAATAGATCTAGGTGATGAATATGTTGATGTGGATCTCTGTGAAATTGGAAAAAAACTTCTCAGCCTCATCCCACTTCCCTTCAAGTATTAGCTCCTCAAAATAACTCACAACCAAAATTAACTTTCTATTATCGCTTGAGCGCCTGTGCAGTTCTTCTGTATCCACCAAATTCGTTGCTGTTGAGTTATGTTTTGACACTTTCCTTTCAAGGAAAAAAATACCCCCGTCAGATTCGCCACCGTCAAACGAGTTAGATCTTTAAATTTCCTTGTGATTCACCGTCGCATGTGCCTCACATGCCACCACACACCGCTGCCCTCAGATCCACGCACCTCACACACCAGAAACTCCTTACGCGTATTGCTAACATCATCAACACGTTAGCTTCAGTGAGCCATCCCAATTCTTGAACATTTCAAATTGGTTTTTAAGGTATTTCGACGTGCTAAGTTGGTTTTTATCATGATTTTCTTTTATATGTCCTTCAAGGTGCTGGCTTCTCCATCTTCTTTATTAATTCAATTGTTTTTGCTGGTACAGTGCATGTAACGAATAAATTGGAAAGTTCACTGCGCATGAAGACCAATTTGAATGGTTCAAATAAAAATTTATGGGCTAAAGAAATGTTAATTTTTTTTTAGGATGTGGGCTTTGGAATTACATTACTGCTAAAATTTGTGTGCCTACTGAGATTACTGGCGAAATTGAGGACAACTTCTCTCTGCAAAGAAGTTGTGCATGCGCTTGAGCGTGAATCGGGAATTTATTTTGGCCTGAGTTATTTTGAGGAGCTGATGTCTGATGGGTAGTGTAATGAGGCAGAAAAGTACTTTCCCGGTTTCACAAACCTCCACTTCAGCAGATTCTCTACCCAGAACTATATCGAACTAAGGAAACAAAAATATTTTGAAGCGCCGGACAGCAATGATTGCCCGAAGGCATTAGAAATTTTCATAAGCAATAAAAAAAAAATTCAACCAAATAAAGACTATTCAAGGAAATCACTAGACCTCTGACATTGGATTACATCCGGAGAAACAACAGTCTTGCCTTGTACGGAGATCCATAAAATGCCAGAAGTGAAATATTTAGATTCATCCCATAGTCAAGCGACGTGGGACATTTCTACAAAATCAACTTGAGTAAATGTATTCTACACATGTCATTTTCCTTGGATTCAAATTAGGCAATATCATCTATGTTCCTTTAACTAAATCTTATAAAATAAAGCTATCTTTTTTGGATTAATTTGATATCTTTAATTATATGACTTGATTAGATTTCTTGTTTACTATCCAAGGATGTAATGGGCAACATAACACAGATTAGCAATTCCCGACTACCACAGAATTTAGTAGATGCATTTTCACTCAAAGGAATCTGCAAAGTTTTTTAGTTAGCATCTCAGTGCAAACATCTTTTTTACCGCTTATATACTTTGCAAGAATTATAATTTTACACACCATAATTTGTGTACTTAATTTTGCATTCGATATTGAAATGGATTAGGCACGAACAAACGAATAACCATGAGAGACTGAATTGGTTGTTCTAGCAAATTTGAATATATTTTTTGCAAGTGCTAGACATTACGTAAAAGATGCACCGGTGATGTACAAGCATGGACTTGGGCAAAAGTACAATCTTCTATCATATAGAAATTGAAAGAGTTTTCAGGAATAAAAGAAATGCAACTTAGGCTTACAACAATTCGACCTTTTCACTTGGGCTATGCCACTCTCCCAGCTCCAACATTTCCAAAAAGGCTGGAATATGCTTTGTAATTCTTTAAATGTTACAACTTGAATATGCTGAATCTATCTGAAGTTTTCTGGAGTTGTTTCTACAGACCCAAACACTTCTCACAACATTATATCAATCTCTTATCAGATCACAGATATTCACACCTACTGTAGAGATTTATCATTAGAATTAACTCAATTTTACACAAAGGAAAGCAAGAGAATTTGATACAACAAAGAGGGAGCTATTTGTGATCTTCAAATAAACCAATGTGATATGTTTTCAATATTTCCAAGCTTCAAAATATCTGTTGAAATCTTTATCTAGTCAAGTATTTGTTTTTCTGGTATTCTTTGTGATGGGTTTTTATGTTTGATGGGCCTACTTAGGCCCGTCCGCCCATGTTGGGCCCAAAAATCCGGCCCATAAATGAAGGGCCCATAGAAGAAGAGGCGATTATTGTAGATAAAAGAAAATGAGGATTTTTTAATAAAAAAAAAAATATGAGCAATTGCTACGTAATCTAAAAATAAGAGAAAACACATTCTCTCAGTTTTCTATGCTTTTCTCAATTTCTCCCCAAGAACAGTACGCTTCCCGGAAGAATAGTATCAGAATTCCTCATTAAACTGCGACATCAGTGTTTAATTTGTGAACAATAAGGTATGTCCGACTACGTGATTTAAGCCTGCCAACTTGCTTCTTTAGTGGTAGAGGCTCTGGAGGTTGATAGTTTGTTTTGTTTCAAAACTTGCTACTCCTCAGAGGCTATTTTAGTGTGAATTAGTATGCAGTAAGATAGTTGCTTTTATTGTAATAATCTTTTACATAATCCTCTAGATTGAGTTGCTTCAATTAGATGGCACAAATTGCATGTGAGCAAGGTATTCCACTCAATTGTCATGCTTGACTGGAATATTGTTTATCTCCAAATGAACAATATACTTGTCACCATTATTCATGATCTCGAATCTAACGTCCCCATTCCAAATTGGATAACAAAACCTACGAGCGGCAATGTTATCTTCCATTTTTATTTTTTATTTTTTATAATCTTAGATCCCCTTGTCTAGGTCACTTTGAACATTCATCTCTTTGTTTTTTCAATCTTGTCATCACCATAACTCTGATGTATTCAAGCATATTGACAATCGATTTGCACCTGGCTTCTATAATCCTACCGTTGAAAGTCTCGCAAATGTTGTTGTTTATTGCACTTGAATTCCTCACTAAAGAAAGCTCTACACCAATGCTTTGCTTCAATTAAGAACAATGCTTCTCAAGCTTCTGTTGACAAGGCATGTAGAGCTTCTTCGTGAATTATGAAATTTGCTCTATTTGAGCTCTTTGCAATCAACCAAAACTGCTTCCGCGGTTGATCACCTCTATACTTCTTCGCCCAAATTGCATATATATGCCGAGCATACATTCTATGCTCGGCATATTGCATAAGCTCGATTATGAATGGAACAAGTCTCTACAAAACCAGATTTGTAAGCTACTTGAATGATATAACAAGACATAATGATATTAGCAAAACCATCGAATATTGCCAGTACTTTTTGTTGATCACTTATAAATACCCAATCTCCTCAATTGGTTATTCCAGAATTGACCATCAATTTTTTCAAAAACCAAGACCAATTGTCCTTGTTTTTTAATCTTTACCATAGCCCAAGTTGTTGGAATTATTTGGTTTTTGCCATTTCTCCCAACGGTAGCGAATAACTCTTCCTTGCATAACTCTTTCAGAAAACACCCATTTAATTCAATCACTTTTCTACAGTCAATTGAAAATCCCTTTCTACATTCATCAATGCATATGTATATACTATCACACTATGTCCCATGATCAAGTAAGAATTTCTTCATAACTCACATGAATTATGTTAGGTAGATTTGTGGCCTATATTCTCTAGCATAATTCCAAATCTTTGCATATTCTTCCTTATCAATACCCATCAACATACTCATCACCTTGTACTTAGCCCTTTACACTAATTGTAGGAAACACTTATACCTAACTACTCTTTCACTAATTATTTCAATTGAGGACTTTTGATGTTTAGCATTGCTTTGATAATGTTGAATGAGTGCTTCGCCAACCACGCACCAGTCACTCTTTTATTTTCAAATACAATACCATGGGTATGCTCCTCCTATTTTGACCGGATATGGAATAAGCTACTTTTCTTCCTCAATGTACTATATATTGTTTATGGACAATTACCTTGTGCACACTTCGCTCTAATAAAATTGTTGGTATTCTAACGAATTTAATATTTCATTGTTAAGAGATCAAGTACTTGGCAATAACATCTTTGAATTGCTTGGCATCATCAAATGTCATTGATACACAAAAAGAGAGATTTGTACCAGTTGAATCATAAGAAGGATATTGACTTCTCTTTCTATGTTGCACTGCACAATCTTCATCATCATCCTCATGGTTACTCCCATTATCATGACCACTTTCCCCATGAACATAATCATTACCGTCAGCTACATGAGCTCCTACATCCTTGTTTACTGCAATGCCTTCATCCACTGACCTAATTGGTGCTTTTTATCTTTCTTTGAATGCCCTAACTTCTTTCCTTACTTGTACAATATCCTCATCATCAACATCACTTGTGCAAATGATATGCAAGTGTTTCATCATATTTATCGTTGGAGAATGTAATCTTCTAGGAACTTAAGGTTATTCTAGTCGATTCTTCAACAAGTGTATCTTCACCATCAAATATGCCTCCAATATCATTAAGATGCTGAAATATCTCTAACACAAATCGTGTATGTAAATTTACGGTGTTCTTTGCTCTCACACGTCCTTCCAAAATAGCTCCAACATTAGTCTGGGTTTCAATAGTAGCTTCTAACACTGCTTGCTCATTTTCTTCATCGCAATTATGTTCAACATATACATAAACATCACGACTATGCAGAAAATGGTAAATAAGATCCCTTACCCACTATTGTTGTGCAAATATCTTAAACCATCCTCAAGAGACTTACCAGGTACCTGGTAATGTAATTTCCCTATTTTGCATATTAATTGGTCTACTATATCCCTTTTAAAGTCTATAAATATAGCTTACCTACGCTAATAAGGACAACAGCGACTTGCCTGCCAATGTATTCATTCTCTTCCCCAGTAATCCCAAACTCTCCATTGTAACAAACTTTAATAGGCGCACTTGTATCACCCATGTTAACACTACACCAAATACAGTAAAATTTATTTTTGCATTAAGGGACCACAACACATATAGATAATAATAGCAATCAGTCCCTACAATTCAAGCAAATAAATAATATTATTATATAAATCAATTTTCAAAAATCAAGAAAATAACAATATTAAATCGGTCCCCACAATCACAATACACAATAATTTCATCATCGGCTGGCGAACACCAATTGATAAAATCTAAGCACGAATGAACTAAAGCACTTACCTTTACACTACCTGAACCCCTAATATTTGCTCTCCAATATGTCGCCTTTTTCCACACTTTGGCTCTATCAAATAACACCAAATTTGCTCACATTGTCAGTTAATCAACGCAAAATAACAAAAATCACTAACATTTACTCTTTATTGGCAATGATGCCTCATGTCACAACCCTTGACTTTTCCTTCCAAGTTGTTGCCTTTTCAGTCTCTATTCAATGAGTAAGGATAACACGCAACAGTAAACTCAAAGGCCTAATTTGCGATTTCAAATAGAAACCATAAAGTGGTTTTGGGCATACTGAGATTTAGTATGGAGTCGATGAATCAGTGTGGGATCGATGAAGTGGGGGGTCGATGAAGTGTGGGGCTGTTGAAGATGCAGTTTTGGACGGAAAGTTTAATTTTGTGAATAGGGTTTGAAATCGAAGAGAAACAGGTCTTCGACCTCATCCGAGATGAGAAGAGAAATGATGTTGTTTTTGGAGAGAGAGAGAGAGAGAGAGAGAGAGAGAGAGAGAGAGAGAGAGAGAGTATGAAACGACGTCGTCTCTATTAAAGAGAAACTCTGCTTGACATTGGAATCGAAAATCATTAGAAAATTTAAAAATCATTAAACAAATCCACGTAGGACATTTGGTCAGAAATGACACTTAAGTGATCGAAAATCATTAGAAAATTTAAAAATCATTAAACAAATCCACGTAGGACATTTGGTCAGAAATGACACTTAAGTGAGCCATTTTACTCTAATTTGCAATTCGAGTGAGCGAAAAAGAAAGTTTTGATACTTAAGTGAGTGCCGTATAAAAGTATTAGCAATTGTATTATACTTACCCCGACCCCGAATGTAAGCCCTATACTCGAAAAAAACTTCAATTGGACGAATGAGAGGTGACCGGGCATTGTGTTATGTAGTTGAGTCAGCTTGGCGAGGTTCCGAAGGCATACACATGTGAAATCTCCTTCCTTTTCTTCTTCCTTCTCTTTTCCTCTCTCTATCTCTTCTTTCCTTTCTCTTTCCCGAATTGGTTCAGGCTCTCTTAAAAGAGCTGAGCATCCACTTTGCTGTATTTTGACTTTTCAACCTTTTTTTTTTCTTTTTTTTTTAAAATCAAGTGGGACCCACCACTTCTTTGACCTAGTCAAAGAGATGTCCAACTATTTCACTTGAAGCCCTTGTGGTGTCTTAGAGTGCCAATGTGGGCTTACTTGGAGAAGATCTTGATGAGGAAGCGCTAACACAAGTGGAGAGACATGTTGATCGTCACGGCAAAGGAGATGGTAGTGGCGGACGTGTTTGGTAAAATTTTTATTTCTATATTCTTTTTTTCTCCAGAATAGAAAAAGAATTAAAATATGTTTTTGTAGGTCAATTAATTTTTTATTACCCGAAATAAAAAAGTGACCACATAATAGATTTAGAATAGAAACACAAAGTAAAAAAAAAAAAAATCTACTTATTTTTGGTTCCCAAAAATAAAAAAAATGGGAAATAAGGTCATTTTAAAGAAACAAGCTCAACATAACTTAATGCTCGTCTTCATATAATCGACATAAGGTTTGGGTGAGACCCATATTTGGATCAGCGAGACCCCATTTTTTGGAATAAAAAACTAAAAAAACAAAAAAATTCAGAAATCTAGGAAAAAACTTTTAGATTTTGGGTAGTTTCACTAGATTTTAGTGTTAATTCTTGTTTGGAATTAGTTTAACATAAAAAAAAAAAAAATTGAAAAACTTTTGATGGAAATTGGATTCAAAATTGAATAAGCTCGTAGGGTTTTATCATATGGATTCTTGAATGCTATTTTCTTTTAGAGACAATGCTAGGTTGTGACGCCTTGGCTATTCTACTAAGAGAAGACGTCTTTTTCCTTTAAGATTCTATTTGAGACATCCTTTGAGACCATTTGCAATTTTGTTTCAATCAAAAATTAGATTGTTTTGAACATGTCTTGCATTACCATTTGTCATGTGTTCATAACAGTCAAATAAGCTTGTGCTCCATGGTTTCCAACGTCATTTGCTTGAAGGTTTGATGAGTTTATGCAAATAAGGGCACCAACTTTAGATTTGGTTCCATTCTCAGTAGTTTCATCCTTGCCTATTTCACCAGGCAACAATTGCTCTTTTTCTTGCAATTAAAAAAGCTCAAAAAGTCTATCCATCTGTTTATTGTAATGCCCAAAAATATAGTGTCAACTTCCTGTTATTGTGAGTTATAAACTAGTTGGGTCCTTTGTTGTCATTTGCAGCCATCCATCTTGGCCTAACTATAAGTTGGATTTTCTGAGGCCATCTTAAAATATCATGAACGGTTAAATCCTTACAAAAGTCCAGTTTTATCCAAACATCAATTGTTAAGTCTCCACAAATATTTTTATAATTAAATGAAAAAATTGGGAATAATTTTTTTTAGGGTCATATCAAATGCAATTATGTTCTTTTTATATTCTAGGAAAAAAAATTGTGTAGTTACCAAACACATTCTTTTACTCATAAACTCTTCTAGGAAATAGAAATAGAAAAAAACTATTTTTGAATATAAATTATTTGCAAGAACAAAAATATTACCATACACACCTTTGGTGACAGCGAGGAAATGAAAGGCATTGCTTTGGTTTTTTTATGTGGGCTTTTGATTCCATTTCAAAATGGTGGTTCGGTGCAATAGAAGGAAGAGATTAGGTTCGGATACAAGTCTGTATTCTCGGATGCGGTGTCCTTTGATTTGGGTAACAGATCTTATCTCAAATTCCAATTGAGGCAAATTTAAAACGTTGCTGTTTACGCTTATGGGTAAGTATTAAATGCATGGATTTAGTTTTAATGGCATATACTCTGAATTTTGATCCAATATCATAATGGTGTTACTAAAGTTTATTTTGAGTCATTGGGTTCTCGAACCTTCTCAAAAGTTGACTCACTATAAATTGAAACCACGATCACTGTTAGGCCCTCAGTTGAGTTTTGGTAAAATTGAATTTACGAACTAAGTCCGAATCCCGTTCTTTGCTCTTGATTCGATGTCAATGATTCTTCTATGTCGATTCTCTCAAGTCGAACATCAAATCTGCTGATGTGTCTCACATTATTACACCTCTCACATCCTGTGTATCTCCATACATGGCGGGTTTGTTGTTTTCCGAGATAATTTCCAATGTTTGAAGTTGAGTCATATCTCCGAATGAGTCTTTGCTTGGCCAGAACACTTCTAGATCGCTTGTGAGAATTTCTAATGCCTTCGAGCGATTATTGTTGTCCAGCGTTTCCAGGTACTTTTGTTTTCTCAGATTGAAATAGATCTAGGGGATGAATCTGTTGATGTGGATCTCTGTGAAACTGGATTAAAACTTCTCGGCCTCATTCTACTTTCTATCAAGCATCAGCTCCTCAGAATAACTCCAGCTAAGATAAACTCTCGATTCACGCTCGAGCGCCTGTGCAGTTTCTCTATAGCCCGTCTTTCAAGAACTGTAGGTGGATACTGAGATGAGGCATTCCGAGAATGTCAGGCATTATTTGACGGTGGTTAAAGCAAAGTTGGCGATTCGCACAAGAGTGTTGGAATCAAAGCTCTTATTGTCCGAGGAAGCACCCCATCGAGCCTTTTACCCCGGTGGTGGTAGCAACAGTACGTCACCCGTGCCGCTGTCCATTTTCAACAAAGTTCGTTGTTGTTGACTGCTATTTCGACACTTCCCTTTCAAGGAAACAAATACCCTCGTTAGATTTGCTTTCGTCAAATGAGCTAGATCTTGAAATTTCGTTGCGATTTGCCACTGCATGGGCCCTCACATGCCACCACGCACCACTGCCTCTCAGATCCATGCACCTCATATGCCGGAAACTCCTTCCTGCATATTGCTGAGGCCATCAACACGTCAGCTGCGAGCCATCCCCGATTCTTGTACATTTCAAACTGGTTCTCAAGGTATTTCAACATGCTGAGTCTATTTTTATCATTATTTTCTCCAATTTGTCCTCCATGGTGCTAGTTGCTCCATATTCTTCATTAATTCTATTGTTTTCGCTGGTAAAGTGCATATAATGAATAAATTTGAATGGTTCAAATTAAAATTAATAGGCTGAAGAAATGTTAATTTTTTAAGAGGACGTGGGCTTTGGAGTTACATCACTGCTAATATTTGTGCGGCCACTAAGATTACCAGCGAAATTGAGGACAAATTTTCTCTACAAAGAAGCCGCACGAGCTTGAGCGTGAATCGGAAGTTTATTTTGGCAGGGGTCATTTTGAGGAACTGATGTTTGATGGGTGACGGAATAAGGCAGAAAAGTATTGTTCCGGATTCACGGAGCTCCACTTCAGCAGATTCTCCACCCAGATCTATTTGGAACTGAGGAAACAAAAATATTTTGAAGTGCTGGACGACAATGATTGCTCGAAGGCATTAGAAATTCTCATGAGCAATCTTAAAATGTTTCAGCCAAATAGAGACTATTCAAGAGAGAAACAACAGTCTTGCCATGTATGGGGTACACAAAATGCTAGAAGTGAGATATTTAAATTCATTCCATAGTCAAGTGGTGTGGGATATATCAACAAAATCAACTCGAGTTGATGAATAAGCTGATCTTTATGATTCTTGAAATTCAAAAAAGATTTTAGATCGGTATATGTATTCTAAGCATGCCATTTTCCTTGGAAATATAAGCAAACTAGCTGTGGAATTAGGCAATATCATCCATGTTCCTTTAACTCAATCTTATCAAATAAAGCTATCTTTTTTGGACAAATTTGATATCTTTTAATATATAATTTGATTAGATTTCTTGTTTACTATCCAAAATATGATGGGCCACATAACATGGATATGCAATTCCTAGCTACCAGAGAGGTTTTTTTGTTTTTTTTTGTTTTTTGTCTTAGAGGAGTGGTTTCATTTATATTGGAAAATCAAACATGCCCATAACCGAGGCCTCAGTACATAATAGTTCTAAAAGAGATTGGGGAGGTGATATAGGCCAGTTTGAAGGAAGGGCTTTGCGTCTGTTGGCTTTAGCAGCCTAGTCCACCATAAAATTGGCTTCTCTCCTACAGTGTTGAATCTAGAGCTTTGAGAATAATGGGATCAGCTCGGTACACTCACGATGCAAATCACTTGAAGGAATTTGCACAAATTTTTAGTTAGCATCACGGTGCAAACATCTTTATATTGCTTATGCAAGAATTACAATTTTACATACTACAATTTGTGTACTCAGAATTTGCATTCAATATTAAAATGAATTAGGCACGAACAAATGAAAAACCACGAGATTGAATTGATTGTGTCACATCCTGAATTTCAATCCCGTCATGCTTATATGAAATAGGCTTTTCGTTGACGCGCCTATGGTCCTATTTCTCGGAGTTGATCACTCACAAGTTAACAGAGCTATCAGTTGAAGCCGATAAGAGATATAAAACACGACAGATTTGAGAATTCGATCAGAAATCGACTACTCGACCATGATAATCGTCAAGGGTCAATAAGGCTCCATTATAAGCGATTAGTGATCGAATATAGGTCGATTCGATGGAATGTGTAATTAAATTGCGGGTGATTCCACATGATTGTGAAATTCACATCGAACGGCACTAACCCGATTTTTTGTCAATGCTATACTCGGTATTCATAATTGAAACCTTGAGATTTTTACGACTACTGAAAGTCGCCGATGAGTCAAAATTGCACAAACATGGATCGAAAATTATCGACCATGTGTCAAACGCATTAAAATCCCTAAAAGCTACTTGGTAGGTTAGGTCGCGCTAAAATCACGTCCGGTTGATTTTAACCACGAAAATGATTTCGATTTCGGGAATCGAATGTTTGAGCATGTCACGATTTATTTTTAGGATCTCGTCTCATCTTTCAGGAAATTTTTGTCTAGCCCGAAATTTTGGCGGAAAAATCAAAATCGGCAAAAAGAAATAGGAGAAAATTCGTCTGGGTTGAATTAGAGGAATTTTGGCCGGCCAAATTGATTTAATTTGTGGAGAATTAAAGGAAAATTCGTATGGCAACTTCAAGGGGAGAAATTGACCACCAAAATGACTTGATTTGGTGAGGAATTGAAAGAAAATATTTGGAAATTCGTATGGCTGCTGAAGGGGACTATTTTGGTCACCAAATTGGATTAATTGGTGAGGGATTGGGAGGAAAATTGCCATTGGAGGCTGCCTTGACCTTTGAGGCCTGAAGACTTTGTGGTTTGGGGCACTAAGTGGCTTGATATTTCTCCAAGGCCCCCATTGGTTCTTGCATGGACTTCTTTGGCCGTTTGTCCCCCCTCTCATGCACATCCTTCCCCCTTAGTTGAACCCTTATGCTTTCTTCTTCTTCCTCAGCTCTTTTTCTTCTCCATTCCTCCATTTCTCCTCTATGTTACTCTTGCCATACCCTCACCGCTTGACTAGCACCACCGCCCAGCCGGCCGCGCCACCATCTGAGTGCCGCAGCTCCTTTGCAAGCCTAGCCTTGTCACTCGCCTGCTCAACCACCCCCCTCTCGCCAGCAACACCTCACTCTGTCCCTGAGCAGCTAGCCCGTGACTGTCGACCAACTCCAGCTCGGCGTCCAGTAGTCGCTACTATCCGTCCCTGCTCATGCCACCAGCCAACACCTATCCGCTCACCAACCAACTCGCCTCAGCCAAGCATGTTCAGCCTTAGCTTAGAATTGAAACAAGTAGCAAGCCGTGGGCTTGCAAGGCTATTTTCAGCCTCTTTTGGGCCTCCATTGGAGACGCCGTAGGCTCGGGTCTTGGTCGCCTTCATGCCGACGTCGCTGTTGACCCGTTACCTTGCTAATCCGGTGAGTTAACGCCCTATCTTTTATTAGGAAGTCAATTGCACTTAAATGATTAGTTTAATGTTAATTAGGATTAGTGTAATTTTGTTAGTGTAATTAGTTAGTTAGAATGGTTAGTTAGATTAAATAGTTTAGTTAGGTGGTTAGTTAGGTTATTTAGTTAGCTTAATTAGATTAAATTAGTTAGCTTAGCTAGATTAGTTTAGTTAGCTTAATTAGGTTAGTTCGGTTAGCCTATTTAAATTAATTAAGTGATTTGGTTTAAATAATTTACAATTTATTTAATTAATTTTAATTAGTGTAAATTATATCGGGATAGCCGGTTGGTGGAATTTTACGTTGATCGTTGTGGTTGAATTGATTTGTGAAATTGATTTCTAAATTATGCAATTAAATACTTGGTGATGATTTTTAATTATTATTGCAAAAATATGATTTTATGGTATTTAATTAGAAAAATACCGGGTGTTGGGTTATGACGCCAAAAATGTTTTATGTACTATATAAAATCGTGGAATTTTGAACTGGGAGAGTACTACGTTTTATGGTTCGATTTGAAGGCGTGACCACGCACAATTATTTTATAGGATATTTTTAATACGAAGAAAATTGGCCATGTCCATTATTTGAAATGGAAGTATTTGAGTGCAAAGCACGATGTTCTTGGCCGAGCATGGATATGCGTGTGGTCATTATCGGAACCCATCATGATGCGTTCACGCGCGACGATACCTGATTAAGTTCAGATGCCCTTGACAACAGATGCCGGTCGTAGTGGAGGCTAGGTCGATGCTCCTTTATGGAATTCTGTCTAGATGTAGACGTTGCTGTGCTTGAAGGAGCGGGACAACACTCGGTTATGCTAGATGATCGTCGACTGTTGAGTTGGTTGTGGCCATTGGGTTGTAATTAAATAGGACACACTTGAGTAATTGAGATAGCCACGCCTGATTATGGGACAAAATTGTGTAGCACGGAATGAGACATGTCATAATAGTTTGGCCTTATAATCGAGACCCCTGTGATTGTTTGAAAAATAAGATGATGTGTTCCAGTTATTGAATTAGTTTACTATATGTATATAATATATGAGACGTACTAATGTGCAGGGAGGTGCTAAGGGCATGTAAGTCCTATATGGTGCATGTTTAGGCTGCCTCTAGGTGAATTCTCGTTCTAATCGGGGTTTAGGGTGTAGACTCGCTGAGATTTATCTCACCCCGTCGTGGTTTATATATTTTCAGGTCCTTAGATGAAGGTACGTCACATCCGTTTTGGGTGTCCACGAGAGATGGAGACCGAGACTACCCTTCTCCCCATCTATGGGCCAACTTGGACTCGTGAGCTTGTGGTGACCACTATTTGGGTTAATGAGGGTCTACCTCACTTGGTACCTCATCACTTCAAAGCGTGATTTCTTAACAAGCTTGACGGGGTTCGAGAGGGTCCTTTGGAGGGTTTTGACGGGCCTGCTGTCGATGCTGAGTGTGAGGAGGTACTTGGTGCCATGGATATCGATATATTGGATGATATCATGGCGAACCCGGAGCCCAAGATTGAAGGGTCCAAGGTAGAGGTAGCTGATCCTTTGGATATCGACATCCTAGATGGTGTCATGGTAGACCCGGATCCCGAGTAAGTAGGGTTTGGGGTAGGATTAGCTTGGTAGCTTCTTTTTGGATCTAGACTCTTGTATATAAATCTATAGGTTGAACCTGATGTGTTTATAAAGTGTGGCTTGTGTTAATTGGTTGTCATACTTTTACTATCCCATGTGTTTGATTGTTATCTAGGGTTTATTAGTTTGCTTCCGCATGTGCATAAAACGAATGGGTCGGCGACGCATCCTAGGAATGTCAAAATTTTAGTCGACCGTCAAGGGATGTGCGTGCGCTCGAGGTTCAAGGCGTGACATCCCCGCCCGAAGTGGTATCAGAGCTGGTCAGTGTTTGGAGTGATAATGTGCAATGGTTCTTGGGATAGTTAGTAGGAAATACACTTTTCTTATGCTGACGTTTGTGATTGATTGATTGATTGATTGATTTGTGTGGTTCGCTCAGTTTTCTAATTCTGTGTTGGAATTAGAAAGCAGGTTCTATAAAGAGTTTGCATTATGAGCGATCTAGAGGAGAGGACTCCTCGGAAGAGGACTGTCGCGTCTGTCACTTGGGGTAGGACGCCGACTAGGGTCGATACCCGAGAAAGAGCGCCGGCTCATGCCAGCGCGAGAGAATTACAGGCTATTTCCTAAGTATAATCTCTGCTAGTACAGTCAGCTTGACATCTCTTTCGCTTAACTGGAAAGCGCAAAATAGGTCCGATTTACTTCAGGCTGCTTTTAGTGGGTTCAAACATTTTAAGACAACTATAAATCCCCAACCTGTGTCGAATTTAAATTGATAAAGAGTGGGATCTTCCCACCAGGATCGTGGAGGCTCATATAAAAAATCATTGACTTTGTCAGTATCTTGTACTGCTTCTACAAAATGTTCATTCCAGATTTTTCACATTTTACAAACAGGTTATTCCAACAAAACTGACATCATGATGTTCTATAGATTATTCCACCTTCTATTGGTCCCTCCAAACTTCAATGAACCCTGTTCTACTTCTTGTTAGACACATTTTCCATCCAATAACTTGTTCTCCTATTGCGGAGCCAAAGCCTTTCTGTGCTTTTAAACGTCCCACTGTTAACATTATCTGCATATGGCCTATGTATATAGGTTGCTCGTTCTATACGCTCAAATGCACTATTACTTGTTTTTAATTATTTTGTAACGTTCAAAAAATTATAGGGGATTATTTCGACATATGTACCGTGAGCATAACTCTCGATTATCCAAAAATGATGCGTCATGATTATTGGAAAAAGTTAATTGGATAAATTTCCCATTTGATCCTCGCTATCATTAGGTTTTGAGGCATGGCATGCAAAGTCTAATTATATGTTTTTACTTGGAGATGCAAAGTGTAATTATTTCTTAAAATTTGAAGAACAAAATTTTACCAAGCCATTGATGTAGCCCAATGCTAGGTATCCACATATAAGAGCTTTTATGTGGTCGATCCTTGTTAGTTGAACAATTGAACTTAATTGGCTACGTTATTAGGGAAAAAGGCCGAGCAAGACCAACCCCAATCCAACTTGAGCTGGTTGTTTGTCCTTTTCTTTCTCCTGGCAAGGGAATAATAAAGATTAAAATAAAAATGTTTCATCATCGACAATTAATTTGTATTTACACATTTTCTTGAATGATGAAAATTTTATTCATTCATTTATTTTTGTAAACAATACTTGTAATTATTTTTAGATAAATATTTTTTCCCAATCATTCTTTTTTTTGGGGAACAAATGCACTCTAATTTTGCTAAAATAAATTCATCTTTGGTACCCAGGTTACAGTTTGAAACAAACTGTTTCGTGGAAATCATAATCCACACTAAAATAACTTCTTCATAGTCATATTCTCTAATGCAACCACATAACCATATTCATTTTCAGATTTGTGCCATTTGCTATCAACTGACCTTGATCCTCCACCTTCAAATATTTTTTTGTCCAAACTCAATATAATATATCGTAAAGACATTTCACTAATCTAATCATGAAATTTTTTATTTTACTAAATCATTAAATCATCTGCACTGTATCAATTAGGCAAATTATACAAGTATGTCAGATCATAATTGTCTCGAAGTAAACACAAGTAAGCAATTTTATCATGACAACTAACATATTCTTATGCGATGCCGGCAATCAATATGGAACATCCACGACACTTCATCATTTCAATTGTCCCAGAATTTTATACCGACGACATTTCTAGGGGCGCAATGGTTCCTTCATCATAGATACAATGACGCCGGTCATTATTCTATATTCTTGTTTGGTGGACACTTGCGTCGATCATCTAACCCTGAGAGACTAGCATCAATGTCTCTGTATTTTCATAAATCCTGCACGAGCAAAACTGCAACGGGACATGAATATCTTCAAAGACAGGCGACTTTCCATGAAAGAACAGGGCGGTCGTCATGCGAGGGTCTTCGTTCCCCACTCAATTAAAGGGGCCTGGTTGCAGCAGTTTTTTCCGTGAATCATGGGAGACTTTTGAATTGGTCTATTCCCGATTAGTTATCGCTGTTTTCTAAGCTAGGCATTTCGTCAAACATTAGGCCGGCAATAGTGCGGTTGGTTAAGTTCCACAGTGTTTTAACGACGACACATTGAAGTGGAGGGAGTGTACATGGGAGAGGGCGTGTTATATGTAATGCATGCGCATTGAAAGTTTTCGGTTTGTGGGTTGGTGTGAACTTTGTTAATTACAGAAAAGGGGGAGCAAGTTGAAATGCAGTATCATCCAAGGCACCGGATTTTTCTTCTTTCTCCCCCTTTAGAACATTCCTGTTTCCACCCCTTCTGATCCATCAATGTAATCGATGACCACCTAATTATGGATGATGGCCTAGCTAGCGACAAGAAGGTTGATTGTGAATGCGGTTGCTGGACACATTCTAGAGCGCTCGGAGCAACAAAAATCTAGGTAAATCTAGGGCAAGAATTCATACATCTTGGGATAAACATGGCATAACTTTTAACTTGGGAGGAGTTATATAGACCATGATACCGATCTGGAATAGTTAGTTCAGAAGATACACTATGGCCAAAGGTGGACGCCCATTTTAAGTTGTTTTACTCCTCAAACATCTTTTATCTGGGTTTGAACTACTTCTTTTTAATTTCTGGACCTATCCGTTTGTTTGTGGGTTTTCAGTCCATTTGTTGTTTCTTTTCATTTCAAATTGTATTTACTAAAATTAGGATTTCTTTAGTATATATAAGGATGTCAATGGTTTGGTTCAGTTCGAATTTTCAAGAAAAACCGAACTATTTGCGTGTGCATTGACTATGAGCTGAATTGTGACCTAAACACAATACAACCCAAATCAAAAACTCACTTCGATTTTTCAGTTTTCTTATTTGTAATATTAAGAAGATGTTTAATAACAAAGGAGAGTGATTGTGTAAATTGTAAAATTAAGAAGATGGGGGATATTCAACTACTGAGCTGAACCGAAACTATTCAAACAAGAATAAAAAAAATTGTTATTTTTCATTATCTGAATCGGAACCCAAACCAAACCAAACCAAAAACACCCAAAGATTAGGCTCAATTCGGTTTGGTTCTAGTTTTAGTTTGGTTTTGACACCCTTACGTATAAATGCTTAACTCATTTCAAAAAGGTACAACTTTAGAAAATAGTTTTTTCTAGTTATATTGAGAAGATTTCTTTTGTTCTTTCTTACTTCCACATGCTTGCAAGTTTATACTAGTGTCTACAAACTTAGTTTTACTCTTTAGTCATATTGAACTCTTCTTTTCTTGTCAATGATAACTCTTTTGTTGTCATTTGAGGGGTGTCTTGCGTCCATCATTCTTTTAATGTAGCATGACTAGGATAAAGAATGCGATGCTTCGATTTGTATCTCATCAATCTCGTCTCAATAATCAATGCATGTGAATGAGATATACATCAATGATTGAAAGATTTTCAGTCGTCTACAGAGATACCACGCAAATGGAGGATTTAGATCCATGGGATACAAAAGATTGCAGTAAGTGCTTACCGATGGGATTACTTAAGCTCTCTAAAAGAATCGCATTTCATGCGTTGGATTTTGAATTTTATATAATTTTTATACCTTGTTGCTTGGTATTTGCTTTAATCCCTTTTCTAGTACCTTATATTGAGAAGATTTCTTTTGTTCTTTCTTACTTCCACATGCTTACAAGTTTATACTAGTGTCTACAAACTTAGTTTTACTCTCTAGTCGAATTGAACTCTTCTTTTCTGTGTCAATGATAACTCTTTTGTTGTCATTTGAGGGGCGTCTTGCATCCATCATTCTTTTAATGTAGAATGACTAGGATAAAGAATGCGATGCTTCGATTTGTATCTCATCAATCTCATCTCAATAATTGATGCATGTGAATGAGATAGACATCAATGATTGAAATATTTTCAGTCGTCTACAAAAATACCTAGCAAATGGAGGATTTAGATCCATGGTACACAAAGGATTGCAGTAAGTGCTTACCGATGGGATTACTTAAGCACTCTAAAAGAATTGTATTTCATGCGTTGGATTTTGAATTTTATATGATTTTTATACTTGTTGCTTGGTATTTGCTTTAATCCCTTTTCTAGTACCTTATTAGCAAATTGAATCTTTGGCAATATGTGATAAAATCGGTGGAGAATATTCATTTTTTGCAAAGGAAATCTAGAAGAGATGTGGAAAATAAAAAGAAATACTGCTTTTGGAAAAAATCTTCGTGGATGTTGATTTGAAGAAGAAAATAAAACCCTAATCCTTGGCCTATAAAATGGTTGCTACACTAGAGAAAGAGGGGGCCACACAATAGAAACACATGGCCACAAAAAAAAGAAGAGAACTCACGTTCTCCACAGTGAGAGTCGGCAACTCGAAATTTCGGAGCGCACATCGAGAATACACAAACAAAAGAGTGAACAGCAAATACACAAACAAAAGAGTGAACAGCAGAGACGGTCGAGGCTTCGGCACGAACAAAAGAATGAACAGCAGAACAAAAGAGTGAACAGCAGAGACGGTCGAGGCCCTCTTGATCGAAGCCAGCTTCGCATTGTCTCCTAGGCCCTCACCGTGCGCCACCAACGTGTCTTTGCTGCTGCTTTCCGTTGCTCGTTTATCCCATTATCACAACCTGTCGGCCTAAAGGTCGAGAATACCAAATCAGGAAAACCCATGGCCACGTGATCTCAATTATAGAACTCCAAAGGAAAGAAGACAACAAAAAGGAAGGTGGCACATTATTAGAGAACGTCGGTTCATGAGGGAAGAGAGGTGGAGGTTTATTTTTAAAAAAGAGTCAAAGGTCAACAAAAGAAAGGGTCTCCGCAGCTTCCCTGACGCTCCCATCCGGAGACGACGCAGCAGCTCTCTATCTCAAGCCGTTGCTGTTGCATTGTGACCCCGGACCAACGGTGTTCACGATCCTTCCTAATGACAACAAAACTTCTCTTTGATTTCGCAAGTTTCCCACAAGTGGCTAAGACTTTCAGAGCATCCGAAAGTTGCTGCTACCGCTGATCTTGGGACGTGTCATTCAAGCGAATTGTCTCATCGTGCTAAGAAGCATCAACTCGAATTGCTATCTGCAAGCCTCGCTGGCCTGCGCTACTTATGTAACAGCCCTTGGTGTCGTAACACCACCTCTTCAACGTGTCTGAGTCTGTCCAATTTTGACAAGCAAGTGTTTGAACAATGTCATAATTCTATCTTAGTCAAGATTCATATATTATGTTGCCTTGCTCGAATTATTTCATTCTTGATTGAACTCTCGAATGATGTTATCATAATCTCGAGTAGCCTTTTAAATTAGGGATTAATTCCTAATTTCATAATGTGCATACAATTGACAATATGATTTTCGCGTCCGAAATCTAACTCGCAATCGCATGGAAAAATCGCCAATATGATCTCACGCTCGAGATTCGATTCGCGATTTTGTTTAAAATTGACTAATTCGATCTCATGCACGAGATATAATTCGTCAATTTATGGATATCAGCCTTATCTTGCTTGATTTGCTGTCGAGTTATTTGAATCGATTTTGTTCTCGTAAAAGAAAACCCAAAAAAAATTGAGTTAGATTAGGTTCATTGCTTGTCTTAGGGTTATTTTGCATAGTTAGTATAGGAAATTTAGTTATTTCGAATTTTTGAAATAAAATCCAAAAAAAATATATTCATCTAGGATGTTAGTTTTTTTAAATTTAAATTGCACGTTTAATTACGTGTCAATTTTAATTTCTAATTTCATAAAAAAAAAAGAAAAAACTAGAATTAGGGCATTCTTTACATGTCATTGCAAATTAGGATAAGATTTCATGTTTACTTTTTAAGTTTATAATTTTTTTTTCCTAGATAGGTTGTATTTTAGGTTAGGGATTACCAAGTTGACATAATGTCCTAGTTTAAATTAAGATTTGGCCTAACCTAATTCTTAATATAAGTTGGATGATATCTTAATTTGGATAAATTAATTTTCGTAATTTTATAATTTCGAATTTCATGGAAAATACCAAAAAAATTGTCTTTAAATAAATTAATTTCATTCTCTAGGATAGGTTGCATGCTCATTAAGAAAACACAAAATATTTCACTTTCGTCATGTAGCTTAGGTCATATTGCTATGTCATATGATTTCATGTTAGATTAGTAGCATGCATTGCATAAAACATGATTCTCATTAAATAAGTGGAAAAAAAAAGTAATTGCGTGTTAATGAGAAATCATATCTAGGACTGTTGATGTGAATTATGATCTAACACTGTAGATGCTTTCGTTGTTACGAGGTAAGTCCTGCAATTTATTCATTGCTTTTCTTGGATGTTAAATTGGTGGTTTACGCACCTGCATGGTTCCTCACATGTTAGGGAGGTAAATTAAAATAAATTAAGCTGCCTACAAAACATCTTTTCAAAATAAAAGGGAAAGGTATCGGAAGGGTGTTAGAGAAATCTAACGTAATCAAGTCCCCGAACTCACAATCTTTGGTTCGTAGGAGTAAAGTAAATCTCCCGTTACTTTACTTGGGTTTCTAATCGACCCATCAAAAATAAATTAGTGGCGACTCTTAATTGAAAAATCATTTGCCTATTAAGAACTTGAACTTAAGTCGCGAATTGGTATGAGCTTGGAAGAGCCCGAGCTAAGTTTAGACTTAGTAATCCATTAGCCAAACCCTAGGTGATTTACCCGAAATTTTGGTCGCGACAATTCGTGACTATAGACTAGCCATTAGCTTAACAAAATGGATTAACAATTTGAACAGATAATCTCTCAAAGAAGCCGCATTGTTCTATTACTCTTTTTGGGAAGGATGATGAATGACATAGTCGATTTTGTAGAAATTGTCTTTCTCAAAATTGTCGAGAAAAAGAAATTATTAACATTCAAAATAATGTTTAAATCAATGGGTGTGTTTTTTATTTGTGCAATGTTGATATTGCTTTGAAGATTCTCTTCTTCCCCGGGGTTTCTTGTTGCTTTTGAAGTACTCCACACATGACCTTGTTTTCAGGTGTATTGCAATCAAAACATTCTTGCCGCATACGTCACACATTGGATTAATCCCTAGCTTAGTGAAATATTAGCAATATATATATATATATATGTGCGCGTGCGCGCGCCTATTCATCTTTGTATTTGGACAAGTCGATGTTGTACAGTGCAACGATGATTATGCTTCTTGGAATATTATACTAATATTACTAGCAATATAGTACAGAAAGAAAGATGAAAAAAGGAGGCTACGAAATCTCCATGTTTTTATTGAAGTTGTCCCTCGAGACATAGTTTCAAAATATGGAGTTTGTCATGACAAATGGAGCAATTTCCTATAGATTGTCAAGTGCGACATGAATTAGTGAATGGAATTTAGCTCCGATGTCATGCTGAAGCGATTCTTGTGGGATTGGATTTTTTCCATGTTGTATTTGGTTGTGGTAGGACGGGCCGCCTCAGCTGATTCTAACCAGATTTTGTGTCATAGGAATCCGGTTAGAAAATCTAGAAATCAGAATGACTTGATTAAATAAATTTAAAAGTACATGAACTCAATTAGAAAATTCTTGAAGGCGCAGGTATACACACTAAATGTATATAATTCCTAGCACTTTAGGGTCATCCTCACAAATTTAGTGCAAGAAATCTTATGCAACTGATGAGCCGAGCTAGTATTTCATAAGCTCACGGCCTTACTTACTTGATAAGATTATTAGATGGGCATTTTTTTGAATCCTACATTTAACTTGTTTATCTAGAAAAGGGTTATTTATATAGCAATCACATCATGTGATTTGATCATGGAGAGAGACCTATCAATAAGAAATCTTTCAATTATCAACCAGAAGTGCATGTTACACAAATAGTATGATTAGTTGCTTAATCTACATAGATCATGTAACCAATGAATACAATGCCTTTTCGAGCTTCCCCGCCGAGGAAATATATCAACATCTAAAGCATTAATCGGATGGCTTGAACTAGAAATTTCTGACATTTTCATACAGTAATCTAGTGCTCAGTCGAGCTAAAAACTGGAAGAGAGAAATAGCCCAGATCGGAAGGCAGGATGGGTCAGCGTGAAGTGCTAAAGTGCAAGTGACTGCCTGAAAATGTTATTCATGATGTCTCTGTATTTCGGGCGGGTGGTTGATGCGGCCATCAATGCTCGTGGTCTCCCTCTGTTCAGTTAAATGTCGCAATTTTCAACGATATCTTCAAATCTCCCTAAAGAAAAAATATAAAAAATACTCAATATCAAATCAAATCGTAAAAGACCTAAAAAAATAATGGGAAAGAGAGATAAATCATAGAAGGGAACGTCCTTACCAAAAAAAAAATCATAGAAGGGAACGTCGCAGTTCTCCTCACGCATTCACAGTAGTTCCAAACTCTCTCTGCCATCTCTGACATATTCGTAAAGTAATTTGTCTCTCTCTAACGAAAAAATATATAAAATACTCAATATCAAATCAAATCGTAAAAGACCTAAAAAATAATGGGAAAGAGAGATAAATCATAGAAGGGAACGTCGGTCACCAAAAAATCATAGAAGGGAACGTCGTCGTTCTCCTCGCGCATTCACAGTAGTTCCAAACTCTCTGTCTCTCTCTTGCCAGCTCTGATTTTGTTTCTTGGGTTCTCCGATAAATGGGTTTTCCGTCATCCTCTGTATAAACTTCGTAGTCGAGTGAAATCTCTCTCTCTCTCTCTCTCTCTGAGTGACATTTCTTCTTCTGATAGAGAGAGAGAGAGTCATGGCTGAGATTGGAAATCATGATGTTGTGGTGGACGTGAAGGACACGAACTCAACACCCAAAATCAAAGAAGTGGCAGGCCCCTGTTTCACTCTGCCTTTCTTCCAAAAGGTGAGATGTCCAGGATTGTTCCTCCGTCGTCTCCTTCCTATACTTTTCGTGCCCGTGCTGCAACAGAAGAGAAAGAAAAAGAAATCGGTCCTTTCCCCTCTTCTTTTTAAGTTCGTTTTATGTCCTTGCTTCTCCATTTTATCTGTAATTCCTTGGCATCCTGCTGCCCATTATAGAAAACCTCGTGTACTCTATTTTTTTGGAACATCGATCTTTCGGAACTCATTTGGCAGTACGGACTAGTGCAGTCCTGCCCCAAAGCTCAACATGAAGTTTCGAGCCTATGACCAAAACCAAAGATTTTCTCCTTACCATTAGTCTCCAGTTAAAACAGACGCAACTTAGGAGCAAAATTAATCACCATAGAACCTGCACGAGTGATGCGGGATTGACTTTAAAGTGATCTTGGGCTGTTCGCAGTTGATAGCGGAGACGTTGGGGACCTACTTCTTGATATTCGCCGGTTGTGGGTCGGTGGTGGTGAACAAGAATGAGAAGGTGGTGACGCTGCCGGGGATAGCGATTGTGTGGGGGCTCGTGGTGATGGTCCTCGTTTACTCCGTCGGCCACATCTCCGGTGCCCATTTCAATCCTGCCGTCACCATTGCTTTTGCCGTCACCAGGAGATTCCCACTGAAGCAGGTAATTTTGGGAATTTTTCACTTTACATCTCACGTGGTGTTCTTACATAGCAGGATTGCTTCCAACTACCGTGTCTCAGTCGTGCATTTGGTAATGGAGCTTATTAAAACTGGGCAATAATCGAATAATTTACGGTCAATGTCCTATCTGTCATGCCCTCATCAAATGATGTTTGGATCCTCCTTTTCAGGTACCGGCTTATGTATTGGCGCAGCAACTCGGGTCGACCCTTGCGGCTGGGACACTCCGGTTGTTGTTCTCAGGGGGCCATGACCAATTCGCAGGGACACAGCCTTCCGGGTCGGACTTGCAATCCTTCGTGATCGAGTTCATCATAACGTTCTACCTCATGTTTGTCATCTGTGGTGTTGCCACTGATAGTAGAGCTGTGAGTTTCACTTCATGCGTTGGTATCTTTTTTCTTTTCTTTTGGCTAAGTTTCACATAATAGCTGGTTTTCTCAGTACTTCTCATAAAGAACTGGCTTATTATCTGAAATACAAGTTAGGAAAAAAAATAAAATAAAAATAAAATAAAATAAAAAGAAAAAATCATAATAATAATAAAGACAAGTTGCTGTTCATCCTCTGTGATCACATTAATCATAATAAACAAACCCAATTATTATTCTCATCAATAAATCTTATCTTGATGGACTATTTATGACATGGACTTGATCCTGTAGTTTAATCCAATAGCGACAATTATTTATTGTATGAATAATCAATTATGCCATTGTTTAATCATCTTGTGTTTGATTTGTTCAGATTGGAGAGCTTGCTGGTCTTGCTGTGGGTGCAACTATACTGCTCAATGTGATGTTTACTGGGTAAATTTAACTTGTCCTGTCCGCAGTTTTAAATAAACTTGTCTTTCTACTGTTTCAACTCATTCCAAAAGGTCTTGATGATGCTTATTCGTTTCCACATTAGTCTAAACAAGATTATGACAAATATAGACTTTGGATTTAACCAAGGTGGTCAGACGAAGGCATTTATATTTCAGTCTTGTTTCTGTTTCAAAGTTTTCTTTAAGGAAGAAAGCAACCTTGGAACAAAATTGAGAAAACTGATAATTGATTTGTGCTCTCTCGTCAATTAGGCCAATTACAGGAGCATCGATGAACCCCGCAAGAAGCTTGGGGCCAGCGATTGTGTCTAACCATTACAAAGGGATATGGATATACCTACTTGCCCCGACCATGGGCGCGATATCAGGGGCTGCTGTTTACAACACCATCCGATTCACCAACAAGCCTTTGCGCGAGGTTGTGCACGACGAAATTCACGGCTCCAACTGAAGATGGTTAGCCTAGTCACTTATAATCTGCACGGTGATAGGGTGCAATAGATTGAGGTAATGGTGCATCAGGTCTGATGACACGTTTTAGCAAACCTACTCTGGTCAGTGAAGTGACTGTAGGAGCCATTCCGATACTAGCAGAGAACCTCCGAACCACTCTCAAATGGCTAGCTAATCATCCTGGAAGGTCTCCAACATATATATTGAAGACTAAAGTATATAAGGAGCAATGAAGCTATGAAGAAGGTTAGCCACAAGAAAAAAATATGTAATGTACTGTTATTGCATTCTAAACCAGAAATCTTCACTACTATTGATCTGTAAACCTCTCTATATTTGATTTAGCATCGTAATAGCTTATAGTTAAAGAGTAAGTGCAATGTTATTGTATCCCGATTATATGATCTATCAAGTGAAGGGAGCTACACTAGCAAATTGTAACTTGCAGTGTGTTGGATGAAATTCCTTAAAGTATTTTGAAGTTGACAAAACAGGTTTATCAGTCTAGTCTGAAGACTTACAGACTCTTTTGACAAAGTCTGAAGATCAAAGTCTGAAGCTAGCAAGACTCAAGACTTATATTTCAAAGTCTACTCACATGGACAGTTTCCAGGACGACGTTTATTATGATCTTATACGATCTTTATTCTAACGACTAGTGGATATCTTTCTACTGGATTCAGCACTAAACGATCTTAGTTCTATATGGAATTTGTTTAGATTCCTTGACGACTTCGCAACTTATATTTGGAAGGATCTACTTATGAAAACCGAGATCCTGATTGTATGGGCGAGCAGGATTGATGGGCTATCAACACTTACCTTAAAGAGCTCGAGATCTCTCTAATTGATTATGTCCAACGGGTTGATTGGAAGAACTTCTTTGGAAGGTGCCAACGGTATTGAAGGCATGAAGAAGTATATAAGAGAGATGCTCTAGTTGTTGAAGGGTGCGGATAGAAGAATTCCAAAGTCTGAATCTCCTTTTCTATTTTGCGATATCATTCTTTGAGCGTTACATGTAATCAAAAGAGAGATCATATTGTAGACCTTGAGGAAGTGTAGTAGAGTAATCTACACTGTGGACTCAAGAGCGTGAGACTGTAATCACTCTTATTGATTCTTAGTGAAATCTAGCCAGAAGGGCTGTCCGTGCGGGAGAGTGGACGTAAGCTTGATCTAAGCCGAACCACTATAAATCTGGAGTCTTGATTCTCTATCCCTAATCCTTTTTTATTGTTAACTGTTTTCATTTGCTGCGATCGTTGATTTTAAATTATTTATATCTCATTTGGTTTAAATTGTTAAAATCGCTTTAAACACCTATTCACCCCCTCTAGGTGCTAATTCTAGTCCTAACAATTGGTATCAGAGCTTGTGTACTTGTTTATAAGAAGTGTTTTTACTTCTAAGTAAAAGATCATGGCTAGTATGCTGCCTACAGGGTTGGTTGAAGGTCAAAGCAATACCAGACCTCCATACTTTGATGGAAAGGATTACAGCATATGGAAAAATAAGATGAAGGCATTCCTAAGATCGAAAGATCCTTTGGAATGAGAAGTGGTTGATAAAGGAATCATTCATGTTGCTGAATCAGACTCAGGGAGAGGAAAAGAACCTGTTGTTCCTACTCTTTTGACTCAAGAAGAAATCACCAAGAGACAGACTCTCGACGCCAAAGCTATTTACTCTTTATATTGTGCTTTATCCCCTACTGAATATAATAGAATATCTTCTTGTGATACATCAAAAGAAGTATGGGATAGACTTCACATTACCTATGAAGGAACTGATCGTGTGAAAGAAACAAGGATCAACATTCTCTTGGGACAATATGAAGTCTTTAAGATGAGATCAGGAGAATCAATTACTGACATGTTTAGTCGCTTTACTGAAATTGTGAATGGTCTTGAATATCAGGGACATCCAATCTCAGGACATATGAAGGTCAACAAACTTCTTCGAGGACTCTCAAAAGACTGGAATTATATAAAAACCTCAATAAGAGAGACACAGAGGATTGCTCCACTTTCTGTAGATGAATTGGTTGGGACTCTTCAATCCTATGAAGTAGAACAGACCAACGAAGAGGAAGACTCAAAAGGTAAGAAATCTATTGCCTTAAAGTCTAATGACTATTCTGATGTTACAGACTCTGAAGAAGATCTAGATGATGAAGAACTGGCACTTATGATAAAGAGATTCAGAAAGTTGAATAGAAAAGGAAGGAAATTCAATTGGAAGAAACAAAACTCTCAAAGATTTCAAAACAGGTCAACAGAGGAAAATGATACGAATAAAGAAGTGACTTGCTTTGAATGCAAGAAAAAAGGATACATCAGACCTAACTGTCCTCTGTTAAAGAAGAGAAAATGGAAGACTAAGAAAAACAGGAAGGCACTCAAAGCAGAGACTTGGAGTGATACTGAATGTGAAGATAGTGACAATGATTATGCCAATATATGCTTAATGGCAAAATCAGACTCAGACTCAGACCTTGATTCAGACACAGACTCAGACAGCGAACTCGAGGTTAGTAACTTGAAAATTCCTGTTAAAGTTTCTAATTACATTGATGAACTTTGTCTTAGTCTGAAAACCTCTCTTAAGAGGATCTCCGAATTGAAAAGGGAAAATTCTACATTGAAACAACAGAATAAACTTATGAAAGAAAAGTTTGAAAAACTGGAAAAAGATTTTGTTGTTGTGAAAGAAAACTCAGACAGTATTTCAAAGGAAAATAATCTTTTGAAAAATGATATCACTAACATATCAAAGAGATTTTCAAATGGTTCTGAAAAGCTGGATAAGATTCTTTCGATACAAAGACCATATTTTGACAAGTTAGGTCTTGGTATGACTTCTGAAACTATTCCACTGATTGATTTTCCGAAGGTAAAAGAAAGAATTAAACAAAGACCAGCTAGAACTGTTTACAAGAATCATTTCCAGAAAGTCTTTGTAAAACCTGTTGGTAGAAATGCTCTGAGATGTTCCAAGTGTAAAAGCTTAGAACACTTCGAGAAAGAATGTCCTTTGGTTTGGAGACCTGTTAAAAAGAGCTGGGCTAAGACTGTCTATTGTACTAACACTTCTGGACCCAAGATGGTATGGGTACCAAAAAGAGCTTGATTTCTGTTAATTGCAGGTTACTATAAAAAAGAAGATAAAATGGTATCTTGATAGTGGCTGCTCAAGACATATGACATGAGACTCAAGCTGTTTCATAAAACTTATCCAGATAGACGGAGGAAAAGTTTCCTTTGGTGGTAACAACAGAGGAAAGATTACTGGTCGAGGAACAGTGAAGATTGGAAGTTTGTCTATCAATAATGTTTCATTAGTTGAAGGATTAAATTACAACTTGCTTAGCATAAGTCAGTTGTGTGATTCTAGTTTCAAGATCAACTTTCAGGAAGAAACGTGCTCTGGAATCAGTAAAGACCTTACTCAATCTTTTACTGGTCGAAGACATGGAAATATCTATCTTCTGGATGTGAATCAAGAAAGATCACAGTGCTTAATATCAGTACAAGATGAAGCAAATCTATGGCACAAAAAGCTAGGCCATATCAACATGAAGCAGATCAATAAGATCTCTACAAAGAAACTTGTTCGAGGATTGCCTACTCTGAATTATTCAAAGTCTGATCTATGTACACCATGCGTACTGGGTAAACAGGTTAGAAATTCTTACAGATCAATAAATAAAGTTTCTACTAATCATGTATTGCAGCTTTTGCACATGGATTTGTTTGGACCTACCAGAACGAAAAGCATTGGTGGTAAAAGGTTCTGTCTGGTAATAGTGGATGACTATTCACGATTTACTTGGGTCTACTTTCTCACAAGTAAGTCAGAGACTTTCTCTCTTTTTTCAAAATTTGCTAAAAAGGTGCAGAATGAGAAATGTCATACTATTACAAGCATTCGTACAGACCATGGAGGTGAGTTTGAAAATCAAGACTTTGCTAATTTATGTGATGAATTTGGTTTTCAACACAAATTCTCTTCTCCATATACACCAGAACAGAATGGGGTTGTGGAAAGGAAAAATAGATCTTTACAAGAAATGGCAAGAACACTTTTAATCGGAAATCAAGTTTCTTCAAGGTTTTGGGCAGAAGCTGTTTCAACTGCTTGCTATATTATAAACCGAGTGTTTTTAAGACCAATTCTTGAGAAAACTCCTTATGAAATTTTTAAAGGGAAGAAACCAATAGTTTCTTATTTTCAAATATTTTGTTGCAAATGTTTTATTCTAAAGAATGCAAATGATCGTGTTGGTAAGTTTGAAGAAAAATCAGATGAAGGATTCTTTCTTGGATACTCTACAACAAGCAAAGCCTTTAGAGTGTTCAACAAAAAGACTCAGACTGTGGAAGAATCAATGAATGTCAAATTTCAAGACTCTCCACAAATTCAGCAAATTCAGTCTGAAGATTCAGAATCTGTTCCAGACATTGCTAGATCTACCTCCACTGAAGCAGTTACTAATTCGGAATCAGTACAACAAGCTACTGATGAAGAATCTACTCAAGAAGAAGATCAACAATCTATCAGACTGACCAGTAACTGGAAGCACAAGTCTAGTCATCTTGAAGAACTCATTATTGGGAACATTAATGAGGGAATTCGAACAAGATCCAAAAGGCGAGAAGAGTCTAGTGCTGTTGCTCTTATTTCTGAAATAGAACCCAAAAATATTGAAGAAGCTTTAGCTGATGAAAGCTGGATTGAAGCAATGCAAGAAGAGCTCAGACAATTCAGTATTAATGACGTATGGGAATTAACTCCCAAACCAAAAGGTAAATCAGTTATTGGAGCTAAATGGGTTTTCAGGAACAAAGTTGATGAAAAGGCAAAGTAACGAGAAACAAAGCAAGACTCGTAGCTAAAGGATACACGCAAGAAGAAGGGATAGACTATGATGAGACTTACGCACCAGTAGCAAGGTTAGAAGCAATCAGATTATTACTTGCTTTTGCTTGCTATAAGAATTTCAGGTTGTTTCAAATGGATGTCAAAAGTGCATTCCTGAATGGAGTTATTCAAGAAGAAGTCTACGTAGAACAACCTCCTGGTTTTGAAGATTCAAAGAAACCAGACTCTGTATTCAGATTGAAGAAAGCCTTATATGGACTAAAACAAGCTCCTCGAGCTTGGTATGAAATGCTAAGTAATTTCTTAATTCATACTGGCTTTTCTAAAGGAAAGGTAGACACTACTTTGTTCATTAAAAAGGAAGGTAAAAGCTTTCTACTTGTTCAGATTTATGTTGATGACATTATATTTGGATCATCTAATGAGACTTTGTGCAAGAAATTTTCTAAGTCTATGCAGGATGAATTCGAGATGAGCATGATGGGTGAACTATCCTTTTTTCCTTGGTCTACAAGTCAAACAACTAAAGGAGGGAATATTCATTCATCAAGAGAAATATGCAAAAGAACTTGTTAAAAAGTTCGGTCTGGAGAATTGCAAAAAGACTGACATACCAATGTCAAGTTCCTTGAAGATAGACAAAGATGAAGCAGGGAAGAAAATTGACCAAAAGTTATACAGGAGTATCATTGGCTCACTTCTTTATCTTACTGCATCCAGACCTGACATATTATTTAGTGTTTGCATATGTGCTAGGTTTCAATCTGACCCTAGAGAATCTCACTTAAGCGTTGTTAAACGTATTATTAAATATGTTGCTACTACTGCTAAGATCGGTCTTTGGTATCCCAAAGAAGGAGACTTTACACTTCTTGGCTATTCAGACGCAGATCTTGCAGGTTGTAGAGTTGAAAGAAAAAACACTTCAAGTACTTGTCAATTGCTTGGAAACAGGGCAGTATCTTGGTTTTCAAGGAAACAAAGTACTGTGGCTCTTTCAACGGCTGAAGCAGAATACGTAGCTCTTGGAAGTTGCTGTTCTCAAATATTGTGGATAAAACAACAACTGCAAGACTTTGGCATTGAAGACTCTTGCACAGAAATTAGATGTGACAACACTAGTGCAATCAATCTTACAAAGAATCCTATTCTACACTCAAGAGCAAAACATATTGAGATTCGACATCACTTTATAAGAGATCATGTTCAGAACAAAGAAGTCTTGATACAATTCATAGACTCAAAGAATCAACTGGCAGACATCTTCACAAAGCCACTTGAGAAAAGCTTGTTTGAGTCTATTCGCTCAAGACTCAATATATTATCTCTTGAAGAATGCTGAAGTTCAGACTCAGTAACTAAAGTCTGACAGAGTATCAGACTCAAAGGTTAAAAGATTGAGAATACGAATCGACACGACTGTAAGTTTCCTTACTTAAACTGTCTTATTGATAAGGTAAGACTATCTGTCTATTTTAAGGCGGTTATTTTTTTTTAAAAAGAGTGGTTATCGTTTTATTAAGGCAGTTATTTTTTTAAAAGGAAAATTCAAGATTTTCAAAAGATACGACGCTTGGTTTATCCCCCGTACCTGCTATCCTTATACACCTCTTCTCCCTCGTTTTTCACTTTACTAGAAACCATAGATCAAAAGTTTTTCACTGCTCTGCATTTTTCTCTCCAAAACTTCTTCGTTTCAAAGCTCTCAACTTTCTTACTGTTATGGAAAGGTCTGGAGTTGTGCCTGAGGGAACGGCTGCAAGAGCATTTGCAAATTTCCCGAGTGACCCTAGGTTTAGTAGTATGAATCAGCCTGAGGGAAAGGATGATGATGAAAAGATGTTCATACACTTTAAACCATGGATGGGTGTGGCTGCAAGCCTTCGAGGGAAGAAGGATGAATTGTTCCGCTCAGACGGACACAGGAAGAGATATGAAAAATTGCTGAAGCGTGGGGTGATGAACCCACGAACTGTGGATTTCGATTTTCTGGACTTGTTGAACATAAATCTGCGAGAGAAATTCGAAAAGCTCCAACTTTATTAGTTCTGCACAGACTGTGACACGGCACATTCTGAATTGACGGCCTATTTCTACTCCAATATCAGTTTCATTGATGCAAACAGCTTTACTTTCAGCGTGAGAGATAAGGAGTATGTCATTGATAATGACATTTTGGCTGATGTGCTTGGTGTGGAAAGAGGGGCTTTCCAACCAATCGGCGTGTCTATAAGCCATGCTACTCTTGAACTAGCAAAGGACAGAATTGCAGAAGGAAGACTCTCTTATTCCAGAATGAATGCAACAAATACTTTGCTGCACAAGATTGTAATCAACTGTCTAAGACCCAAATCGACATCTAAGACAGATGTATCAATTTCTGAAGCTAAGTTGATGTTTGCCATCAAGATAGGTGTGAACTTCTCTTTGCCACATACCATCATCTTTCACATGTATAGATGCATGGTTAAGGACAAAGGAAAGCTTCCTTATGCTGCTCTCATTACTCGTCTCTTCAGACATCTACACATTCAACCTCCTCATATTCTCACAGTGAAGACTATTGATAAAATGGTCATCGGGCTGATGATGATTACCAAGATGCGTCTGAAAGAGCTTAGTAAGAAGCTGGAGCAATTCAAGGAAAAGACTCCTATCAAACTCAGACCAGACTCATCAGCAGCGAAAAGGAAAGGGAAAGAACCTGTGGTTAGTTCTACCAAGAAGAGGAGGGCAGTCATCCTGGAAGATGAAGATGATGAGGATGCAATACCCATCTCTACTCTTATTTCTCAATTTGCTGCATCTATTCCAACTGTTCCAGAACATCAAGTTGCAGAGGAAGAGAAAGAGAAAGAGGAAGAAAAGAAAGAGAAGAAAGAGGAAGGGAAGACAGAGGAAGAAAGAGAGGAAGAGAAGACAGAGGAAGAAAGAGAGGAAGAAGAAGAAGGAAAAGAAGAACAAGCAGATGAACCAAAAAGAACAGATTCTCCAGCAGAAAAGGAGGATCTACAACAGCCTGTCACTGAGGAAACTCCTCAGAAAGAAGAGTTCTTTTCTCCACCAAAAGACATGGAGACAGGGGGAGATAAAGAAAAAGAACACACACCTCTTCGGCTGACTTTTAGAGAAGAGGATGCTCAAACAGGTGTTAGTCGATCACCTCCTGATGCTGAGGATATTCATGCTGCACAGTTTCCTGAAGGAGAGGCATCATCTCCACACACTGAACCTCCTGCTGAAATTCATACTGGATTGACTCTACCTTCAGACCGAGCTGAAACAAGCACTCAGACCGACAACTCTGGAAATTTTCAAAGGCTGCTTGATATCATCTTGGAACTTAAAGGTCAAAATTTATGCCATGGGATATGAATTTCAGACCTTGCAGAATGAAAATCATGCAATGTTCATTACTTTGCATGATCAGCTTAAAGATGTTCAGCGTCAGATTCAGGATACTGCAAAGGGCACTACTCTCACCCAAGTACAGGAAGATTTGAGGAAGTTGGAAGACACTGTCAAGTCTATGGGAGACTTTCAACTTGTTCGCATTCCTCGAGCTCCTTGATTTTTTAATGCTGACAAAAAGGGGGAGAAGACTTTGCATATTTTTTTTCTCAAACCAAACCAAATCCTATCTTTTTATTGCTTGCTATCTTGACTTTGACTTGAGTTTTTAAACGTGTGCAGTTTTTGGAATATGTGCTCTCTATGGCAATACTTTAAGATTTGTAAATTAGATAGTACTGTCTGTTTATGACTAATGAGGTTTCGGTGAATGCAGATCTGTGTACAAGATATCTGTGTACATGATAACTTCTACTATCTTATTTAATCTTTTATGATACTTGCTTAAAAGTTGTATTGCAGGGCGATAATATTCAAATCTGCAGGAAAGTTTTGTCATCATCAAAAAGGGGGAGATTGTTGGATGAAATTCCTTAAAGTATTTTGAAGTTGACAAAACAGGTTTATCAGTCTAGTCTGAAGACTTACAGACTCTTTTGACAAAGTCTGAAGATCAAAGTCTGAAGATCAAAGTCTGAAGCTAGCAAGACTCAAGACTTATATTTCAAAGTCTACTCACATGGACAGTTTCCAGGATGACGTTTATTCTGATCTTATACGATCTTTATTCTAACGACTAGTGGATATCTTTCTACTAGATTTAGCACTAAACGATCTTAGTTCTATATGGAATTTGTTTAGATTCCTTGACGACTTCGCAACTTATATTTGGAAGGATCTACTTATGGAAACCGAGATCCTGATTGTATGGGCGAGCAGGATTGATGGGCTATCAACACTTACCTTAAAGAGCTCGAGATCTCTCTAATTGATTCTATCCAACGGATTGATTGGAAGAACTTCTTTGGAATGTGCCAACGGTATTGAAGGCATGAAGAAGTATATAAGAGAGATGCTCTAGTTGTTGAAGGGTGCGGATAGAAGAATTTCAAAGTCTGAATCTCATTTTCTATTTTGTGATATCATTCTTTGAGCGTTACATGTAATCAAAATAGAGATCATATTGTAGACCTTGAGGAAGTGTAGTAGAGTAATCTACACTGTGGACTCAAGAGCGTGAGACTGTAATCACTCTTATTGATTCTTAGTGAAATCCAGCCAGAAGGGCTGTCCGTGCGGGAGAGTGGACGTAGGCTTGATCTAAGCCGAACCACTATAAATCTGGAGTCTTGATTCTCTATCCCTAATCTTTTTATTATTAACTGTTTTCATTTGCTGCAATCGTTGATTTTAAATTATTTATATCTCATTCGATTTGAATTGTTAAAATCGCTTCAAACACCTATTCACCCCCCTCTAGGTGCTAATTCTAGTCCTAACACAGTGTTCTACTGATGATTCTCGAATCTCGACACCATCTCAAGTTCTTGACGAGAGAGAGAGAGAGAGAGAGAGGGAGGGACGGAGGAAAAGAGGGAGGCCGAGCGGTTTGGTGCCATGGTCGAAAGGGATTAGGTTCATATATGAGGGTGAATTTTCGAAGGCGGTGTCTTTCTCTAATTTGGATAATAAATCTTATCTAAAATTCCAATTACAATAAATTTAAAAAGCTGCTGTTTACACTAATGGGTAGGTATCGAATGCATGGATTTAGTTTTAAATACATAGGAAAGTCTGCACTTAAAAGAACAAAAGTGACGATGACACTAGCATACTCCGAATTTGGATCAAATATCATAATGGTGTTTACTAAAACTTATTTTGAGTAAGGTACTTAAACCTTCTCAAAAGTTGACAGACTATAAATAAAAAGCCAAGACCAATGTTAGGCCTACAATTGAGTTCTGGTAAAATTGAATTACGGTCTTAGTCCGAATCCTGTTCTCTACTCTTGCTTCTATGTCAATTATCCTTTTGTTCTAACTCTCATGAGTCGAACATCAGATCTGCTGAAATATCTCACATTATTACACCTCTCACATTCTGTGTATATTCATTCATGGCGAGTTTGTTGTTTTTCGGGACATTATCCAATGTCTAAAGTTTAGTCATATCCTTCAATAAGTCTTTGTTTGGCCGGAACACTTTTAAATCTTTTGTGAGAATTTCTAATGCTTTTGGGCGATCATTGTTGTCCAGCGTTTCAAGACATTTTTGTTTTTTCAGATCGAAATAGATCTAGGTGATGAATATGTTGATGTGGATCTCTGTGAAATTGGAAAAAAACTTCTCAGCCTCATCCCACTTCCCTTCAAGTATTAGCTCCTCAAAACTCACAACCAAAATTAACTTTCTATTATCGCTTGAGCGCCTGTGCAGTTCTTCTGTATCCACCAAATTCGTTGCTGTTGAGTTTGTTTTAACACTTTCCTTTCAAGGAAAAAAAATACCCCCGTCAGATTCGCCACCGTCAAACGAGTTAGATCTTTAAATTTCCTTGTGATTCACCGTCGCATGTGCCTCACATGCCACCACACACCGCTGCCCTCAGATCCACGCACCTCACACACCAGAAACTCCTTCACGCGTATTGCTAACATCATCAACACGTTATCTTCAGTGAGCCATCCCAATTCTTGAACATTTCAAATTGGTTTTTAAGGTATTTCGACGTGCTAAGTTGGTTTTTATCATGATTTTCTTTTATATGTCCTTCAAGGTGCTGGCTTCTCCATCTTCTTTATTAATTCAATTGTTTTTGCTGGTACAGTGCATGTAACGAATAAATTGGAAAGTTCACTGCGCATGAAGACCAATTTGAATGGTTCAAATAAAAATTTATGGGCTAAAGAAATGTTAATTTTTTTTTAGGATGTGGGCTTTGGAATTACATTACTGCTAAAATTTGTGTGCCTACTGAGATTACTGGCGAAATTGAGGACAACTTCTCTCTGCAAAGAAGTTGTGCATGCGCTTGAGCGTGAATCGGGAATTTATTTTGGCCTGAGTTATTTTGAGGAGCTGATGTCTGATGGGTAGTGTAATGAGGCAGAAAAGTACTTTCCCGGTTTCACAAACCTCCACTTCAGCAGATTCTCTACCCAGAACTATATCGAACTAAGGAAACAAAAATATTTTGAAGCGCCGGACAGCAATGATTGCCCGAAGGCATTAGAAATTTTCATAAGCAATAAAAAAAAATTCAACCAAATAAAGACTATTCAAGGAAATCACTAGACCTCTGACATTGGATTACATCCGGAGAAACAACAGTCTTGCCTTGTACGGAGATCCATAAAATGCCAGAAGTGAAATATTTAGATTCATCCCATAGTCAAGCGACGTGGGACATTTCTACAAAATCAACTTGAGTAAATGTATTCTACACATGTCATTTTCCTTGGATTCAAATTAGGCAATATCATCTATGTTCCATTAACTCAATCTTATAAAATAAAGCTATCTTTTTTGGATTAATTTGATATCTTTAATTATATGACTTGATTAGATTTCTTGTTTACTATCCAAGGATGTAATGGGCAACATAACACAGATTAGCAATTCCCGACTACCACAGAATTTAGTAGATGCATTTTCACTCAAAGGAATCTGCAAAGTTTTTTAGTTAGCATCTCAGTGCAAACATCTTTTTTACCGCTTATATACTTTGCAAGAATTATAATTTTACACACCATAATTTGTGTACTTAATTTTGCATTCGATATTGAAATGGATTAGGCACGAACAAACGAATAACCATGAGAGACTGAATTGGTTGTTCTAGCAAACTTGAATATATTTTTTGCAAGTGCTAGACATTACGTAAAAGATGCACCGGTGATGTACAAGCATGGACTTGGGCAAAAGTACAATCTTCTATCATATAGAAATTGAAAGAGTCTTAAGGAATAAAAGAAATGCAACTTAGGCTTACAACAATTCGACCTTTTCACTTGGGCTATGCCACTCTCCCAGCTCCAACATTTCCAAAAAGGCTGGAATCTGCTTTGTAATTCTTTAAATGTTACAACTTGAATATGCTGAATCTATCTGAAGTTTTCTGGAGTTGTTTCTACAGACCCAAGCACTTCTCACAACATTATATCAATCTCTTATCAGATCACAGATATTCAAACCTACTGTAGAGATTTATCATTAGAATTAACTCAATTTTACACAAAGGAAAGCAAGAGAATTTGATACAACAAAGCGAGAGCTATTTGTGATCTTCTTCAAATGAACCAATGTGATATGTTTTCAATATTTCCAAGCTTCAAAATATCTGTTGAAATATTTATCTAGTCAAGTATTTGTTTTTCTGGTATTCTTTGTGATGGGTTTTTATGTTTGATGGGCCTACTTAGGCCCGTCCGCCCATGTTGGGCCCAAAAACCCGGCCCATAAATGAAGGGCCCATAGAAGAAGAGGTGATTATTGTAGATAAAAGAAAATGAGGATTTTTGAATAAAAAAAATCTGAGCAATTGCTACGAAATCTGAAAATAAGAGAAAACACATTCTCTCGGTTTTCTATGCTTTTCTCAATTTCTCCCCAAGAACAGTACGCTTCTCGGAAGAATAGTATCAGAATTCCTCATTAAACTGCGACATCGGTGTTTAATTTGTGAACAATAAGGTATGTCCGACTACGTGATTTAAGCCTGCCAACTTGCTTCTTTAGTGGTAGAGGCTTTGGAGGTTGATAGTTTGTTTTGTTTCAAAACTTGCTACTCCTCAGAGGCTATTTTAGTGTGAATTAGTATGCAGTAAGATAGTTGCTTTTATTGTAATAATCTTTTACATAATCCTCTAGATTGAGTTGCTTCAATTAGATGGCACAAATTGCATGTGAGCAAGGTATTCCACTCAATTGTCATGCTTGACTGGAATATTGTTTATCTCCAAATGAACAATATACTTGTCACCATTATTCATGATCTCGAATCTAACGTCCCCATTCCAAATTGGATAACAAAACCTACTAGCAGCAATGTTATCTTCCATTTTTATTTTTTATTTTTTATAATCTTAGATCCCCTTGTCTAGGTCACTTTGAACATTCATCTCTTTGTTTTTTCAATCTTGTCATCACCATAACTCTGATGTATTCAAGCATATTGACAATCGATTTGCACCTGGCTTCTATAATCCTACCGTTGAAAGTCTCGCAAATGTTGTTGTTTATCGCACTTGAATTCCTCACTAAAGAAAGCTCTACACCAGTGCTTTGCTTCAATTAAGAACACTGCTTCTCAAGCTTCTGTTGACAAGGCATGTAGAGCTTCTTCGTGAATTATGAAATTTGCTCTATTTGAGCTCTTTGCAATCAACCAAAACTGCTTCCGCAGTTGATCACCTCTATACTTCTTCGCCCAAATTGCATATATATGCCGAGCATACATTCTATGCTCGGCATATTGCATAAGCTCGATTATGAATGGAACAAGTCTCTACAAAACCAGATTTGTAAGCTACTTGAATGATATAACAAGACATAATGATATTAGCAAAACCAGAGAATATTGCCAGTACTTTTTGTTGATCACTTATAAATACCCAATCTCCTCAATTGGTTATTCCAGAATTGACCATCAATTTTTTCAAAAACCAAGACCAATTGTCCTTGTTTTTTAATCTTTACCATAGCCCAAGTTGTTGGAAACATT
Source organism: Eucalyptus pauciflora (assembly GCA_007663325.1). Taxonomy (NCBI): domain Eukaryota; kingdom Viridiplantae; phylum Streptophyta; class Magnoliopsida; order Myrtales; family Myrtaceae; genus Eucalyptus; species Eucalyptus pauciflora. The sequence continues at coordinate 56,643 of VMYD01000306.1, read as the reverse complement.
TGGTTTTTGCCATTTCTCCCAACGGTAGCGAATAACTCTTCCTTGCATAACTCTTTCAGAAAACACCCATTTAATTCAATCACTTTTCTACAGTCAATTGAAAATCCCTTTCTACATTCATCAACGCATATGTATATACTATCACACTATGTCCCATGATCAAGTAAGAATTTCTTCATAACTCACATGAATTATGTTAGGTAGATTTGTGGCCTATATTCTCTAGCATAATTCCAAATCTTTGCATATTCCTCCCTATCAATACCCATCAACATACTCATCACCTTGTACTGAGCCCTTTACACTAATTGTAGGAAACACTTATACCTAACTACTCTTTCACTAATTATTTCAATTGAGGACTTTTGATGTTTAGCATTGCTTTGATAATGTTGAATGAGTGCTTCGCCAACCACGCACCGGTCACTCTTTTATTTTCAAATACAATACCATGGGTATGCTCCTCCTATTTTGACCGGATATGGAATAAGCTACTTTTCTTCCTCAATGTACTATATATTGTTTATGGACAATTACCTTGTGCACACTTCGCTCTAATAAAATTGTTGGTATTCTAACGAATTTAATATTTCATTGTTAAGAGATCAAGTACTTGGCAATAGCATCTTTGAATTGCTTGGCATCATCAAATGTCATTGATACACAAAAGGAGAGATTTGTACCGGTTGAATCATAAGAAGGATATTGACTTCTCTTTCTATGTTGCACTGCACAATCTTCATCATCATCCTCATGGTTACTCCCATTATCATGACCACTTTCCCCATGAACAGAATCATTACCATCAGCTACATGAGCCCCTACATCCTTGTTTACTGCAATGCCTTCATCCACTGACCTAATTGGTGCTTTTTATCTTTCTTTGAATGCCCTAACTTCTTTCCTTACTTGTACAATATCCTCATCATCAACATCACTTGTGCAAATGATATGCAAGTGTTTCATCATATTTATCATTGGAGAATGTAATCTTCTAGGAACTTAAGGTTATTCTAGTCGATCTTCAACAAGTGTATCTTCACCATCAAATATGCCTCCAATATCATTAACATGCTGAAATATCTCTAACACAAATCGTGTATGTAAATTTACGGTGTTCTTTGCTCTCACACGTCCTTCCAAAATAGCTCCAACATTAGTCTGGGTTTCAATAGTAGCTTCTAACACTACTTGCTCATTTTCTTCATCGCAGTTATGTTCAACATATACATAAACATCACGACTATGCAGAAAATGGTAAATAAGATCCCTTACCCACTATTGTTGTGCAAATATCTTAAACCATCCTTAAGAGACTTACCGGGTACCTGGTAATGTAATTTCCCTATTTTGCATATTAATTGGTCTACTATATCCCTTTTAAAGTCTATAAATAATAGCTTACCTACGCTAATAAGGACAATGGCGACTTGCCTGCCAATGTATTCATTCTCTTCCCCAGTAATCCCAAACTCTCCATTGTAACAAACTTTAATAGGCGCACTTGTATTACCCATGTTAACACTACACCAAATACAATAAAATTTATTTTTGCATTAGGGGACCACAACACATATAGATAATAATAGCAATCAGTCCCTACAATTCAAGCAAATAAATAATATTATTATATAAATAAATTTTCAAAAATCAAGCAAATAACAATATTAAATCGGTCCCCACAATCAAAATACACAATAATTTCATAATCGGCCGGCGAACACCAACTGAAAAATCTAAGCACGAATGAACTAAAGCACTTACCTTTACACTGCCTGAACCCCTAATATTTGCTCTCCAATATGTCGCCTTTTTCCACACTTTGGCTCTATCAAATAACACCAAATTTGCTCACATTGTCAGTTAATCAACGCAAAATAACAAAAATCACTAACATTTACTCTTTATTGGCAATGATGCCTCATGTCACAACCCTTGACTTTTCCTTCCAAGTTGTTGCATTTTCAGTCTCTATTCAATGAGTAAGGATAACACGCAATAGTAAACTCAAAGCCCTAATTTGCGATTTCAAATAGAAACCATAAAGTGGTTTTGGGCATACTGAGATTTAGTATGGAGTTGATGAATCAGTGTGGGATTGATGAAGTGGGGGGTCGATGAAGTGTGGGGCTGTTGAAGATGCAGTTTTGGACGGAAAGTTTAATTTTGTGAATAGGGTTTGAAATCAAAGAGAAAGAGGTCTTCGACCTCATCCGAGATGAGAAGAGAAATGATGTCGATTTTGGTTGTTGCATGAGAGAGAGAGAGAGAGAGAGAAAGAGTGCGCATATGAAACGACGTCGTCTCTATTAAAGAGAAACTCCGCTTGTTTTTCTAAATATCCACATTGGAATCGAAAATCATTAGAAAAATTAAAAATCATTAAACAAATCCACGTAGGACATTTGGTCAGAAATGACACTTAAGTGAGCCATTTTACTCTAATTTGGCATTCGAGTGAGTGAAAAAGAAAGTTTTGATACTTAAGTGAGTGCCATATAAAAGTATTATCCATTGTAATATACTTACCCCGACCCCGAATGTAAGCCCTATACTCGAAAAAAACTTCAATTGGACGAATGAGAGGTGACCGGGCATTGTGTTATGTAGTTGAGTCAGCTTGGCGAGGTTCCAAAGGCATACACATGTGAAATCTCCTTCCTTTTCTTCTTTCTTCTCTTTTCCTCTCTCTATCTCTTCTTTCCTTTCTCTTTCCCGAATTGGTTCAGGCTCTCTTAAAAGAGCTGAGCATCCACTTTGCTATATTTTGACTTTTCAACCTTTTATTTTCCTTTTTTTAAAATCAAGTGGGACCCACCACTTCTTTGACCTAGTCAAAGAGATGTCCAACTATTTCACTTGAAGCCCTTGTGGTGGCTTAGAGTGCCAATGTGGGCTTACTTGGAGAAGATCTTGATGAGGAAGTGCTAACACAAGTGGAGAGACATGTTGATTGTCACGACAAAGGAGATGGTCGTGGCGGACGTGTTTGGTAAATTTTTTATTTCTATATTATTTTGTTCTCCAAAATAGAAAAAGAATTAAAATATGTTTTTGTAGGTCAATTAATTTTTTATTATCCGAAATAAAAAAAAGTGACCACATAATAGATTTAGAATAGAAACACAAAGTAAAAAAAAAAAAATCTACTTTTTGGTTCCTAAAAATAAAAAAAATAGGAAATAAGGTTATTTTAAAGAAACAAGCTCAACATAACTTAATGCTCGTCTTCATATAATGGACATAAGGTTTGGGTGAGACCCATATTTGGATCAGCAAGACCCCATTTTTTGGAATAAAAAACTTAAAAAACAAAAAAAAAAATTCAGAAATCTAGGAAAAAACTTTTAGATTTTGGGTAGTTTCACTAGATTTTAGTGTTAATTCTTGTTTGGAATTAGTTTAACATAAAAAAAAAAAAATTGAAAAACTTTTGATGGAAATTGGATTCAAAATTGAATAAGCTCATAGGGTTTTATCATATGGATTCTTGAATGCTATTTTCTTTTAGAGACAATGCTAGGTTGTGACGCCTTGGCTATTCTACTAAGAGAAGACATCTTTTTCCTTTAAGATTCTCTTTGAGACATCCTTTGAGACCATTTGCAATTTTGTTTCAATTAAAAATTAGATGGTTTTGAACATGTCTTGCATTACCATTTGTCATGTGTTCATAACAGTCAAATAAGCTTGTGCTCCATGGTTTCCAACGTCATTTGCTTGAAGGTTTGATGAGTTTATGCAAATAAGGACACCAACTTTAGATTTGGTTCCATTCTCAGTAGTTTCATCCTTGCCTATTTCACCAGGCAACAATTGCTCTTTTTCTTGCAATTAAAAAAGCTCAAAAAGTTTATGCATCTATTTATTGTAATGCCCAAAAATATAGTGTCAACTTCCTCTTATTGTGAGTTATAAACTAGTTGGGTCCTTTGTTGTCATTTGCAGCCATCCATCTTTGCCTAACTATAAGTTGGATTTTCTGAGGCCATCTTAAAATATCATGAATGGTTAAATCCTTACAAAAGTCCAGTTTTATCCAAACATCAATTGTTAAGTCTCCACAAATATTTTTATAATTAAATGAAAAAATTGGGAATAATTTTTTTTAGTGTCATATCAAATGCATTTATGTTCTTTTTATATTCTAGGAAAAAAAATTTGTGTAGTTACCAAACACATTCTTTTACTCATAAACTCTTCTAGGAAATAGAAATAGAAAAAAAATTATTTTTGAATATAAATTATTTGCAAGAACAAAAATATTACCATACATACCTTTGGTGACAGGGAGGAAATGAAAGGCATTGCTTTGGTTTTTTTATGTGGGCTTTTGATTCCATTTCAAAATGGTGGTTCGGTGCAATAGAAGGAAGAGATTAGGTTCGGATACAAGTCTGTATTTTCGGATGCGGTGTCCTTTGATTTGGGTAACAGATCTATCTCAAATTCCAATTGAGGTAAATTTAAAAAGTTGCTGTTTACGCTTATGGGTAAGTATTAAATGCATGGATTTAGTTTTAATTGCATACTCTCTGAATTTTGATCCAATATCATAATGGTGTTACTAAAGTTTATTTTGAGTCATTGGGTTCTCGAACCTTCTCAAAAGTTGACTCACTATAAATTGAAACCACGATCTCTGTTAGGCCCTCAGTTGAGTTTTGGTAAAATTGAATTTATGAACTAAGTCCGAATCCCGTTCTTTGCTCTTGATTCGATGTCAATCATTCTTTTGTGTCGATTCTCTCAAGTCGAACATCAAATCTGCTGATGTATCTCACATTATTACACCTCTCACATCCTGTGTATCTCCATACATGGCGGGTTTGTTGTTTTCCGAGATAATTTCCAATGTTTGAAGTTGAGTCATATCTCCGAAATAAGTCTTTGCTTAACCAGAACACTTCTAGATCGCTTGTGAGAATTTCTAATGCCTTCGAGCGATTATTGTTGTCCAGCGTTTCCAGGTACTTTTGTTTTCTCAGATTGAAATAGATCTAGGGGATGAATCTGTTGATGTGGATCTCTGTGAAACTGGATTAAAACTTCTCGGCCTCATTCTACTTTCTATCAAGCATCAGCTCCTCAGAATAACTCCAGCTAAAATAAACTCTCGATTCACGCTCGAGCGCCTGTGCAGTTTCTCTATAGCCCGTCTTTCAAGAACTGTAGGTGGATACTGAGATGAGGCATTCCGAGAATGTCAGGCATTATTTGACGGTGGTTAAAGCAAAGTTGGCGATTCGCACAAGAGTGTTGGAATCAAAGCTCTTATTGTCCGAGGAAGCACCCCATCGAGCCTTTTACCCCGGTGGTGGTAGCAACAGTACGTCACCCGGGCCGCTGTCCATTTTCAACAAAGTTCGTTGTTGTTGACTGCTATTTCGACACTTCCCTTTCAAGGAAACAAATACCCTCGTTAGATTTGCTTTCGTCAAATGAGCTAGATCTTGAAATTTCGTTGCGATTTGCCACTGCATGGGCCCTCACATGCCACCACGCACCACTGCCTCTCAGATCCATGCACCTCATATGCCGGAAACTCCTTCCTGCATATTGCTGAGGCCATCAACACGTCAGCTGCGAGCCATCCCCGATTCTTGTACATTTCAAACTGGTTCTCAAGGTATTTCAACATGCTGAGTCTATTTTTATCATTATTTTCTCCAATTTGTCCTCCATGGTGCTAGTTGCTCCATATTCTTCATTAATTCTATTGTTTTCGCTGGTAAAGTGCATATAATGAATAAATTGGAAAATGCACTACGTATGAAGATCAATTTGAATGGTTCAAATTAAAATTAATAGGCTGAAGAAATGTTAATTTTTTAAGAGGACGTGGGCTTTGGAGTTACATCACTGCTAATATTTGTGCGGCCACTAAGATTACCAGCGAAATTGAGGACAAATTTTCTCTTCAAAGAAGCTGCACGAGCTTGAGCGTGAATCGAAAGTTTATTTTGGCAGGGGTCATTTTGAGGAACTGATGTTTGATGGGTGGCGGAATAAGGCAGAAAAGTATTTTTCCGGTTTCACGGAGCTCCACTTCAGCAGATTCTCCACCCAGATCTATTTGGAACTGAGGAAACAAAAATATTTTGAAGTGCTGGACGAAAATGATTGCTCGAAGGCATTAGAAATTTTCATGAGCAATCTTAAAATGTTTCAGCCAAATAGAGACTATTCAAGAGAGAAACAATAGTCTTGCCACGTATGGGGTACACAAAATGCTAGAAGTGAGATATTTAAATTCACTCCATAGTCAAGTGGTGTGGGATATATCAACAAAATCAACTCGAGTTGATGAATAAGCTGATCTTTATGATTCTTGAAATTCAAAAAAGATTTTAGATCGGTATAAGTATTCTAAGCATGCCATTTTCCTTGGAAATATGAGCAAACTAGCTGTGGAATTAGGCAATGTCATCCATGTTCCTTTAACTCAATCTTATCAAATAAAGCTATCTTTTTTGGACAAATTTGATATCTTTTAATATAATTTTATTAGATTTCTTGTTTACTATCCAAAATATGATGGGCCACATAACATGGATTTGCAATTCCTAGCTACCATAGAGGTTTTTATTTTTATTTTTTTTTTATTTATTATTATTTTTTTTTTTTGTCTTAAAGGAGTGGTTTCATTTATATTGGAAAATCAAACATGCCCATAACCGAGGCCTCATTACATAATAGTTCTAAAAGAGATTGGGGAGGTGATATAGGCCAGTTTGAAGGAAGGGCTTTGCGTCCGTTGGCTTTAGCAGCCTAGTCCACCATAAAATTGGCTTCTCTCCTACAGTGTTGAATCTAGAGCTTTGAGAATAATGGGATCAGCTCGGTACACTCACGATGCAAATCACTTGAAGGAATTTGCACAATTTTTTAGTTAGCATCACTGTGCAAACATCTTTATACTACTTATGCAAGAATTACAATTTTACATACTACAATTTGTGTACTCAGAATTTGCATTCGATATTAAAAATGAATTAGGCATGAACAAATGAAAAACCACGAGATTGAATTGATTGTGTGACATCCTGAATTTCGACCCCGTCTTGATTATATGAAATAGGCTTTTCGTTGACGCGCCTATGGTCATATTTCTCGGAGTTGATCACTCACAAGTTAACAGAGTTATCAGGTGAAGCCGATAAGAGATATAAAACACGATAGATTTGAGAATTCGATCAAAAATTGACTACTCGACCATGATAATCGTCAAGGGTCAATAAGGCACCATTATAAGCAATTAGGGATCAAATATAGGTTGATTCGATGGAATGTTGTAATTAAATTGCGGGTGATTCCACATGATTGTGAAATTCACATCGAACGGCACTAACCCGATTTTTTGTCAATGCTATACTCGGTATTCATAATTGAAACCTTGAGATTTTTACGACAATTGAAAGTCGCCGACAAGTCAAAATTGCACAAACGTGGATCGAAAATTATCCACCATGTGTCAAACGCATTAAAATCCCTAAAAGCTACTCGGTAGGTTAGGTCGCGCTAAAATCACGTCCGGTTGATTTTAACCACGAAATTGATTTCGATTTCGGGAATCGAATGTTCGAGCATGTCACGATTTATTTTTAGGATCTCGTCTCATCTTTCAGGAAATTTCCGTCGAGCCCGAAATTTTGGCGGAAAAATCAAAATCGGCAAAACGAAATACGAGAAAATTCGTATGGGTTGAATTAGAGGAATTTTGGGCGGCCAAATTGATTTAATTTGTGGAGAATTAAAAGAAAATTCGTATGGTAACTTCAAGGGGAGAAATTGACCACCAAAATGACTTGATTTGGTGAGGAATTGAAAGAAAATATATGGAAATTCGTATGGTTGCTGAAGGGGACTATTTTGGTCACCAAATTGGATTAATTGGTGAGGGATTTGGAGGAAAATTGCCATTGGAGGCTGCCTTGACCTTTGAGGCCTGAAGACTTTGTGGTTTGGGGCACTAAGTGGCTTGATATTTCTCCAAGGCCCCCATTGGTTCTTGCATGGACTTCTTTGGCCGTTTGTCCCCCCTCTCATGCACATCCTTCCCCCTTAGCTGAACCCTTATGATTTCTTCTTCTTCCTCAGCTCTTTTTCTTCTCCATTCCTCCATTTCTCCTCTACGTTACTGTTGCCATACCCTCACCGCTTGACCAGCACCAAGGCCTAGCTAGCCGCACCACCATCTGAGTGTCGCAGCTCCTTTGCAAGCCCAGCCTTGTCGCTCGCCTGCTCAACCACCCCCCCTCTCGCCAGCAACACCTCATGCCGTCCTTGAGCAGCTAGCCCGTGACTGTCGACCAGCTCCAGCTCGGCGTCCAGTAGTCGCTACTATCCGTCCCTGCTCATGCCACCAGCCAACACCTATCCGCTCACCAACCAACTCGCCTCAGCCAAGCTTGTTTAGCCTTAGCTTAGAATTGAAACAAGTAGCAAGCCGTGGGCTTGCAAGGCTATTTTCAGCCTCTTTTGGGCCTCCATTGGAGACGCCGTAGGCTTGGGTCTTGGTTGCCTTCGCGCCGATGTCGCCGTTGACCCGTTACCTCGCTAATCCGGTGAGTTAACACCTTATCTTTTATTATGAAGTTAATTGCACTTAAAGGGATTAGTTTAATGTTAATTAGGATTAGTGTAATTAGTTAGTTAGAATGGTTAGTTAGATTAAATAGTTTAGTTAGGTGGTTAGTTAGGTTATTTAGTTAGCTTAATTAGATTAAATTAGTTAGCTTAGCTAGATTAGTTTAGTTAGCTTAATTAGGTTAGTTCGGTTAGCCTATTTAAATTAATTAAGTGATTTAGTTTAAATAATTTACAATTTATTTAATTAATTTTTATTAGTGTAAATTATATCGGGATAACCGGTTGGTGGAATTTTACGCTGATTGTTGTGGTTGAATTGATTTGTGAAATTGATTTCTAAATTATGCAATTAAATACTTGGTGATGATTTTTAATTATTATTGCAAAAATATGATTTTATGGTATTTAATTAGAAAAATACCGGGTGTCAGGTTTTGACGCCAAAAATGTTTTATGTACTATATAAAATCGTGGAATTTTGAACTGAGAGAGTACCACGTTTTATGGTTCGATTTGTAGGTGTGACCACGCACAATTATTTTACAGGATATTTTTAATACGAAGAAAATTGGCCATGTCCATTATTTGAAATGGAAGTATTTGAGTGCAAAGCACAATGTTCTTGGCCGAGCATGGATGTGCGTGTGGTCATTATCGGAACCCATCCTGATGCGTTCACGCGGGACGATACCTGATTAAGTTCAGATGCCCTTGACAATGGATGCCGGTCGTAGTGGAGGTTAGGTCGATGCTCCTTTATGGAATTCCGTCTAGATGTAGACGTTGTTGTGCTCGAAGGAGCGGGACAACACTCGGTTATGCTAGATGATCGTCGACTGTTGAGTTGGTTGTGGCCATTGGGTCGTAATTAAAAAGGACACACTTGAGTAATTGAGATAGCCGCGCCTGATTATGTGACAAAATTTTGTAGCACGGAATGGGACATGTCATAACAGTTTGGCCTTATAATCGGGACCCTGTGATTGTTTGAAAAATAAGATGATGTGTTCCAGTTATTGAATTAGTTTGCTATATGTATATAATATATGAGACGTACTAATGTGCAGGGAGGTGCTAAAGGCAGGTAAGTCCTATATGGTGCATGTTTAGGCCGCCTCTAGGTGAATTCTCGCTCTAATCGGGGTTTAGGGTGTAGACTCGCTGAGATTTATCTCACCCCGTCGTGGTTTAAATATTTTCAGGTCCTTAGATGAAGGTACGTCACGTCCGTTTTGGATGTCCATGAGAGATGGAGACCGAGACTACCCTTCTCCCCATCCACGGGACCACCTGGACTCGTGAGCTTGTGGTGACCACTATTTGGGTTAATGAGGGTCTACCTCACTTGGTACCTCATCTCTTCAAAGTGTGATTTCTTAACAAGCCTGACGGGGTTCGAGAGGGTCCTTTGGAGGGTTTTGACGGGCCTGCTGTCGATACTGAGTGTGAGGAGGTACTTGGTGCCATGGATATCGATATATTGGATGATATCATGGCGAACCCGGAGCCCATTGAAGGGTCCAAGGTAGAGGTAGCTGATCCTTTGGATATCGACATCCTAGATGGTGTCACGGTAGACCCGAATCCCGAGTAAGTAGGGTTTGGGGTAGGATTAGCTTGGTAGCTTCTTTTTGGATCTAGACTCTTGTAAATAAATCTATAGGTTGAACCTGATGTGTTTATAAAGTGTGGCTTGTGTTAATTGGTTGTCCTACTTTTACTATCCTATGTGTTTGATTGTTATCTAGGGTTTATTAGTTCGCTTCCGCATGTGCATAAAACGAATGGGTCGGCGACGCATCCTAGGAATGTCAAAATTTTAGTCGACCGTCAAGGGATGTGCGTGCGCTCGAGGTTCAAGGCGTGACATCCCCGCCCGAAGTGGTATCAGAGCTGGTCAGTGTTTGGAGTGATAATGTGCGATGGGTCTTGGGATAGTTAGTAGGAAATACACTTTTCTTATGCTGACGTTTGTGATTGATTGACTGATTGATTGATTTGTGTGGGTCGCTCAGTTTTCTAATTCTGTGTTGGAATTAGAAAGCAGGTTCTATAAAGAGTTTGCATTATGAGCGATCTAGAGCAGATGACTCCTCGGAAGAGGACTGTCGCGTCTGTCACTTGGGGTAGGACGCCGACTAGGGTCGATACCCGAGAAAGAGCGCCGGCTCATGCTAGCGCGAGAGAATTACAGGCTATTTCCTAAGTATAATCTCTGCTAGTACAGTCAGCTTGACATCTCTTTCGCTTAACTGGAAAACGCAAAATAGGTCCGATTTACTTCAGGCTGCTTTTAGTGGGTTCAAACATTTTAAGACAACTATAAATCCCCAACCTGTGTCGAATTTAAATTGATAAAGAGTGGGATCTTCCCACCAGGATCGTGGAGGCTCATATAAAAAATCATTGACTTTGTCAGTATCTTGTACTGCTTCTACAAAATGTTCATTCCAGATTTTTCACAAATCGTTTTACAAACAGGTTATTCCAACAAAACTGACATCATGATGTTCTATAGATTATTCCACCTTCTATTGGTCCCTCCAAACTTCAATGAACCCTGTTCTACTTCTTGTTAGACACATTTTCCATCCAATAACTTGTTCTCCTATTGCGGAGCCAAAGCCTTTCTGTGCTTTTAAACGTCCCATTGTTAACATTATCTGCATATGGCCTATGTATATAGGTTGCTCGTTCTATACGCTCAAATGCACTATTACTTGTTTTTAATTATTTTGTAACGTTCAAAAAATTATAGGGGATTATTTCGACATATGTACCGTGAGCATAACTCTCGATTATCCAAAAATGATGCGTCATGATTATTGGAAAAAGTTAATTGGATAAATTTCCCATTTGATCCTCGCTATCATTAGGTTTTGAGGCATGGCATGCAAAGTCTAATTATATGTTTTTACTTGGAGATGCAAAGTGTAATTATTTCTTAAAATTTGAAGAACAAAATTTTACCAAGCCATTGATGTAGCCCAATGCTAGGTATCCACATATAAGAGCTTTTCTGTGGTCGATCCTTGTTAGTTGAACAATTGAACTTAAATTGGCTACGTTATTAGGGAAAAAGGCCGAGCAAGACCAACCCCAATCCAACTTGAGCTGGTTGTTTGTCCTTTTCTTTCTCCTGGCAAGGGAATAATAAAGATTAATCGATAAAAAATGTTTCATCATCGACAATTAATTTGTATTTACACATTTTCGTGAATGATGAAAATTTTATTCATTCATTTATTTTTGTAAACAATACTTGTAATTATTTTTAGATAAATATTTTTTCCCAATCATTCTTTTTTTGGGGAACAAATGCACTCTAATTTTGCTAAAAGAAATTCATCTTTGGTACCCAGGTTACAGTATGAAACAAACTGTTTCGTGGAAATCATAATCCACACTAAAATAACTTCTTCATAATCATATTCTCTAATGCAACCACATAACCATATTTATTTTCAGATTTGTGCCATTTGCTATCAACTGACCTTGATCCTCCACCTTCAAATATTTTTTTGTCCAAACTCAATATAATATATCGTAAAGACATTTCACTAATCTAATCATGAAATTTTTTATTTTACTAAATCATTAAATCATCTGCACTGTACCAATTAGGCAAATTATACAAGTATGTCAATCATAATTGTCTCGAAGTAAACACAAGTAAGCAATTTTATCATGGCAACTAACATATTCTTATGCGATGCCGGCAATCAATATGGAACATCCACAAAACTTCATCATTTCAATTGTCCCAGAATTTTATACCGACGACATTTCTAGGGGCGCATTGGTTCCTTCATCATAGATACAATGACGCCGGTCATTATTCTATATTCTTGTTTGGTGGACACTTGCGACGATCATCTAACCATGAGAGACTAGCATCAATGTCTCTGTATTTTCACAAATCCTGCATGACCAAAACTGCAACGGGACATGAATATCTTCAGAGACAGGCGACTTTCCATGAAAGAACAGGGCGGTCGTCACGCGAGGGTCTTCGTCCCCCACTCAATTAAAGGGGCCTGGTTGCAGCAGTTTTTTCCATGAATCATGGGAGACTTTTGAATTGGTCAATTCCCTATTAGTTATCGTTGTTTTCTAAGCTAGGCATTTCGTCAAACAATAGGCCGGCAATAGTGCGGTTGGTCAAGTTCCACAGTGTTTTAACGACGACTCATTGAAGTGGAGGGAGTGTACATGAGAGAGGGCGTGTTATATGTAATGCATGCGCATTGAAAGTTTTCGGTTTGTGGGTTGGTGTGAACTTTGTTAATTACAGAAAAGGGAGAGCAAGTTGAAATGCAGTATCATCCAAGGCACCGGATTTTTCTTCTTCCTCCCCCTTTAGAACATTCCTGTTTCCACCCCTTCTGATCCATCAATGTAATCGATGACCACCTAATTATGGATGATGGCCTAGCTAGCGACAAGAAGGTTGATTGTGAATGCGGTTGCTGGACACATTCTAGAGCGCTCGGAGCAACAAAAATCTAGGTAAATCTAGGACAAGAATTCATACATCTTGGGATAAACATGGCATAACTTTTAACTTGGGAGGAGTTATATAGACCATGATACCGATCTGGAATAGTTAGTTCAGAAGATACACTATGGCCAAAGGTTGACGCCCATTTTAAGTTGTTTTACTCCTCAAACATCTTTTATCTGGGTTTGAACTACTTCTTTTTTATTTCTGAACCTATCCGTTTGTTTGTGGGTTTTCAGTCCATTTGTTGTTTCTTTTAATTTCAAATTTTATTTACTAAAATTAGGATTTCTTTAGTATATATAAGGATGTCAATGGTTCGGTTCAGTTCGAATTTTCAGGAAAAACCGAACTATTTGCGTGTGCATTGACTTTGAGCCGAATTGTGACCTAAACACAATACAACCCAAATAAAAAACTCACTTCGATTTCAGTTTTCTTATTTGTAATATTAAGAAGATTTTTAATAACAAAGGAGAGAGATTGTGTAAATTGTAAAATTAAGAAGAATAAAAAATTGTTATTTTTCATTATTTGAATTGGAACCCAAACCAAACCAAAAACACCCAAACATTAGGCACAATTCGGTTTGGTTCTAGTTTCAGTTTGGTTTTGACACCCTTAGGTATAAATGCTTAACTCATTTCAGAAAGGTACAACTTTAGAAACTAGTTTTTTCTAGTTATATTGAGAAGATTTCTTTTGTTCTTTCTTACTTCCACATGCTTGCAAGTTTATACTAGTGTCTACAAACTTAGTTTTACTCTTTAGTCATATTGAACTCTTCTTTTCTGTGTGAATGATAACTCTTTTGTTGTCATTTGAGGGGTGCTTGCGTCCACCATTCTTTTAATGTAGAATGACTAGGATAAAGAAAGCGATGCTTCAATGTGTATCTCATCAATCTCGTCTCAATAATGCATGTGAATGAGGTAGACATCAATGATTGAAATATTTTCAGTCATCTATAGAAATACCACGCAAATGGAGGATTTAGATCCATGGGACACAAAGTATTGCAGTAAGTGCTTACCGATGGGATTACTTAAGCTGTCTAAAAGAATCGCATTTCATGCGTTGGATTTTGAATTTTTTATGATTTTTATACCTTGTTGCTTGGTATTTGCTTTAATCCCTTTTCTAGTACCTTATATTGAGAAGATTTCTTTTGTTCTTTCTTACTTCCACGTGCTTGCAAGTTTATACTAGTGTCTACAAACTTAGTTTTACTCTCTAGTCGAATTGAACTCTTCTTTTCTGTGTCAATGATAACTCTTTTGTCGTCATTTGAGGGGCGTCTTGCGTCCATCATTCTTTTAATGTAGAATGACTAGGATAAAGAATGCGATGCTTCGATTTGTATCTCATCAATTTCATCTCAATAATTGATGCATGTGAATGAGATAGACATCAATGATTGAGATATTTTCAGTCGTCTACAAAAATACCTAGCAAATGGAGGATTTAGATCCATGGTACACAAAGGATTGCAGTAAGTGCTTACCGATGGGATTACTTAAGCGCTCTAAAAGAATTGTATTTCATGCGTTGGATTTTGAATTTTATATGATTTTTATACTTGTTGCTTGGTATTTGCTTTAATCCCTTTTCTAGTACCTTATTAGCAAATTGAATCTTTGGCAATATGTGATAAAATCGGTGGAGAATATTCATTTTTTGCAAAGGAAATCTAGAAGAGATGTGGAAAATAAAAAGAAATACTGCTTTTGGAAAAAATCTTCATGGATGTTGATTTGAAGAAGAAAATAAAACCCTAATCCTTGGCCTATAAAATGGTTGCTACACTAGAGAAAGAGGGGGCCACACAATAGAAACACATGGCCACAAAAAAAGAGAACTCACGTTCTCCACAGTGAGAGTCGACAACTCGAAATTTCGGAGCGCACATCGAGAATACACTAACAAAAGAGTGAACAGCAAATACACGAACAAAAGAGTGAACAGCAGAGACGGTCGAGGCCCTCTTGATCGAAGCCAGCTTCGCATTGTCTCCTAGGCCCTCACCGTGCGCCACCAACGTGTCTTTGCTGCTGCTTTCCGTTGCTCGCTTATCCCATTATCACAACCTGTCGGCCTAAAGGTCGAGAATACCAAATCAGGAAAACCCATGGCCACGTGATCTCAATTATAGAACTCCAAAGGAAAGAAGACAACAAAAAGGAAGGTGTCACATTATTAGAGAACGTCGGTTCATGAGGGAAGAGAGGTGGAGGTTTATTTTTAAAAAAGAGTCAAAGGTCAACAAAAGAAAGGGTCTCCGCAGCTTCCCTGACGCTCCCATCCGGAGACGACGCAGCAGCTCTCTATCTCAAGCCGTTGCTGTTGCATTGTGACCCCGGACCAACGGTGTTCACGATCCTTCCTAATGACAACAAAACTTCTCTTTGATTTCGCAAGTTTCCCACAAGTGGCTAAGACTTTCAGAGCATCCGAAAGTTGCTGCTACCGCTGATCTTGGGACGTGTCATTCAAGCGAATTGTCTCATCGTACTAAGAAGCATCAACTCGAATTGCTATCTGCAAGCCTCGCTGGCCTGCGCTACTTATGTAACAGCCCTTGGTGTCGTAACACCACCTCTTCAACGTGTCGAGTCTGTCCAATTTTGACAAGCAAGTGTTTGAACAAGGTCATAATTCCATCTTAGTCAAGATTCATATATTATGTTGCCTTGCTCGAATTATTGCATTCTTGATTGAACTCTCGAATGATGTTATCATAATCTCGAGTAGCCTATTAAATTAGGGATTAATTTCTAATTTCACAACGTGCATACGATTGTCAATTCGATTTCCGCGCCCGAAATCTAACTCGCGATCGCACGGAAAAATTGCCAATCCGATCTCATGCTTGAGATTCGATTCACGATTTTGTTTAAAATTGACCAATCCGATTTTATGCACGAGATATAATTCATCAATTTATGGATATCAACCTTATCTTGCTTAATTTGATGTCGAGTTATTTGAATCGATTTTGTTCTTGTAAAAGAAAACCCAAAAAAAATTGAGTTAGATTAGGTTCACTGCTTGTTTTAGGGTTATTTTGCATGTATAGTATAGGAAATTTGGTTATTTCGAATTTTGGAAATAAAAATCCAAAAAAATGTATTCATCTAGGATGTTAGTTTTTTTTTTAAAAAAATAAATTGCACGTTTAATTATGTGTCAATTTTAATTTCTAATTTCATGAAAAATAAAAAGAAAAAACTAGAATTATGGCATTCTTTGCACGTCATTGCATATTAGGATAATATTTCATGTTTAATTTTTAAGTTTAGATATTTTTTTTTCCTAGATAGGTTGTATTTTAGGTTAGGGATTACCAAGTTGAGATAATGTCCTAGTTTAAATTAAGATTTGGCCTAACCTAATTCTTAATATAAGTTGGATGATATCTTAATTTGGATAGATAATTTTCGTAATTTTATAATTTCGAATTTCATGGAAAATACCAAAAAAATTGTCTTTAAATAAATTAATTTCATTCTCTAGGATAGGTTGCATGCTCATTAAGAAAACACAAAATATTTCACTTTCGTCATATAGCTTGGGTCATATTGTTATGTCATATCATTTCGTGTCAGATTAGTAGCATGCATTGCATAAAATATTATTCTCATTAAATAAGTAAAAACAAAAAAAAGTAATTGCGTGTTAATTAGAAATCATATCTAGAACTGTTGTGTGAATTCTGATATAATACTGCAGATGCTTTCGTTGTTACGAGATAAGTATTGCAATTTATTCATTGCTTTTCTTGGATGTTAAATTGCTGGTTTATGCACCCGCATGATCCCTCACATGTTAGGGAGGTAAATTAAAATCAATTAAGTTGCCTTTTTCAAAATAAAAGGAAAATGTACTGGAATGGCGTTAGAGAAATCTAGTGTAATCAAGTTCCCGAACTCACAATCTCTGATTCGTAGGAGTAAAGTAAATTTCCCGTTACTTTACTTGGGTTTCTAATCAACTCACCAAAAATATATTAGTGGTGACTCTTAATTGAAAAATCAATCATTTGCCTATTAAGAACTTGAACTTAAGTCACGAATTGGTATGGGCTTAGAAGAGCCCGAGCTAAGTTTAAGCTTAGTAATCCATTAGCCCAACCCCAGGTAGTTCACCCGAAATTTTGGTCACGACAATTTGTGACTATAAACTAGCCATTAGCTTAATAAAATGGATTAACAATTTGAACAGATAATCTCTCAAAGAAGCCGCATTGTTCAATTACTCTTTTTGGGAAGGATGATGAACGACATAGTCGGTTTTGTAGAAATTGTCTTTCTCAAAATTGTCGAGAAAAAGAAATTATTGACATTCAAAATACTGTTTAAATCAATGGGCGTGTTTTTGATTTGTCCAATGTTGATATTGCTTTGAAGATTCTCTTCTTCCCCGGGGTTTCTTGTTGCTTTTGAAGTACTCCACACATGACATTTTTTTTTTTTTGGTCGAAACAGAATTCATAGATTAAGAGCTTAGCAAAGCGTTTACATGCAGTTAAGAAAATAAGAGATCTTACAAAAAGGAAGGGGGTTGACGAGCCCAATTCAAAGGGAGTAAAAAGGCCCGCTGGGCCTTGACAACTCGGTCCACAACCACATTCGCTTCTCTAGGGCAATGCTGGAGATGGAAATTAGAACATCAGCTAAGCAGCTCTCGCGTTTCTTCCAGGAGTGATATGAGTGTCCATGGTCGTCTTGCTGGATCGCGCTCCCGAATGGCATCTACAAGGAGTAAGCAGTCAGATTCCAGCACGATCTTATCCCTCTCTCTGCCGGTTTGGATCAAATATTGTAGGGTTGAATTAAGAGCGATGGCCTCTACTTGTAGGGCGGAGGAGGCATGGGCAGTCTGCACAGAACCATTAACCAAACGGCCAGAGCAATCTCTGCAAATGCAAGCCACCACCTCGTCGAAGTTGGATGAAAGGTAAGCTGCATCAAAATTTACTTTTAAGACTCCTCGTTCTGGTGGTTTCCATCTGTTAGCTGAAGTGCTCATCGTTGCAACAGATCTCAACCCTGGGGCGTGGAAAATACGCTTTGATTGGGCGTCAGCCAGCGCCATCTACATAACTCGGTCTGCCTTTGGCTGCTGTTGCCGGAACAGAAAAGCATTCCGAGCCTTCCAAATATGCCACATGACCGAAGTAATGGTGTCAAGAGGTGGTAAGTCAGTTGTTCTGTCAATAAACTGGAGTAGCCAGATTTCTATACGATGCACAGACATGAGAGGATGCTTTATAGCTAGTTCAGGGTGCTGCCAAACATCAGATGTCCAGGGACAAAATAAAAAGAGATGTTCTGGGGTCTCGGGTATGTGATGATTGCAGATACGGCAAATTGGGGTGGGCAAGATGTGCCGTTTATAAAGATTATCGCTAGTCGCCAAAGCATTATTACAAATAGACCAGAGAAATGACCTGAGTTTTGGCATAGTGTGTAGGTGCCAGATTGCATTCCATAGTCGACGAGGCGGCTGAAAGGATGAAGAGGCCTGATTAGTAAGGTGGGGTTGATGCTGAGCTCGAAGCTGGTTGTAACAGTTCTTCACCGTGAAAAGGCCATTTTGCATTCCTCGCCAGATAAGTTTATCTTGGGTACACTGAGGTCGGATGGGAATAGATAAGATTTGAGTAACTGTTTGGTTATCAAAGTGCTTATTAAGAAGTGAAGTATTCCAGGAGTTAGACTCAGTGTGTATGAAACCTCCCACCATTTCTGGTTCACCCCTAGGAGCAGGACCGCCAATAACACCTTGAGGTAGCCAACGATCCTCACGAATTTTAATACGGGTACCATTGCCAATAGACCAGAGGACTTTATCTGCAATAGAATCTCGGCCTAGTAATAAGCTCTGCCAAACCCAGGAGGGCCTAGCACCTCTAGAGGCATGCCAAAAATCTCGAGTTGGAAAATATAAGCCCTGTAACAATCTGTTGTACAAAGAGGTAGGATCTTGGGCAAGACGCCAAGCTTGTTTCCCCAATAATGCTCTGTTAAAATCCCCTAGATCGCGAAATCCGAGTCCCCCCTCATCTTTCCTTCGTTTTGTACTATCCCAGGGCTTCCAATAGATGCCTTTCTTGCTGTGATCTGATTGCCACCAGAACTTAGCCATTTTCTTCTCTTAGTCACTTGTGCTGGTGGCGGATTCAGGTGTATTGCAATCAAAACATTATTGCCGCATACGTCACACATTGGATTAATCCCTAGCTTAGTGAAATATTAGCAATATATATATACATATGTATATGCCTATTCATCTTTGTATTTGGACATGTCGATGTTGTACAGTGCAACAATGATTATGCTTCTTGGAATATTATACTAATATTACTAACAATATAGTACAGAAAGAAAGATGAAAAAAGGAGGCTACGAAATCTCCATGTTTTTATTGAAGTTGTCCCTCGAGCCATAGTTTCAAAATATGGAGTTTGTCATGACAAATGGAGCGATTTCCTATAGATTGTCAAGTGCGACATGAATTAGTAAATGGAATTTAGCTCCGATGTCATGCTGAAGCGATTCTTGCGGGATTGGATTTTTTCCATGTTGTATTCGGTTGTGGTAGGACGGGCCGCCTCAGCCGATTCTAACCAGATTTTGTGTCATAGGAATTCCGTTAGAAAATCTAGAAAGCAGAATGACTTGATGAAATAAATTTAAAAGTACATGAGCTCAATTAGAAAATTCTTGAAAGCACACACATATATATAAGTATATATTATAAACACTAAACGTATATAATTCCTAGCACTTTAGGGTCACCCTCACAAATTTTGTGCAAGAAATCTTATCCAACTAATGAGCGAGCTAGTATTTCATAAGCTCACAGCCTTTCTTACTTGGTAAGATTATTAGATGGGCATTTTTTTGAATCCTAGATTTAACTTGTTTATCTAGAAAATGGTTATTTATATAGCAATCACATCATGTGATGTGACCATGGAGAGAGACCTATCAATAAGAAATCTTTCAATTATCAACCAGAAGTGCATGTTACACAAGTAGTATGATTAGTAGGTTAATCTACATAGATCGTGTAACCAATGAATATAATGCCTTTTCGAGCTTCCCCGCCAAGGAAAGATATCAACATCTAAAGCATTAATCGGATGGCTTGAACTAGAAATTTCTGACATATTCATGCAGTAATCTAGTGCTCAGTCGAGCTAAAAATTGAAAGAGAGAAATAGCCTAGATCGGAAGGCAGGACGGGTCAGCATGAAGTGCTAAAGTGGGAGTGACTGCTTGAAAATGTCATTCATGATGTCTCTGAATTTCCGGCGGTTGGTTGATGCGGCCTTCAATGCTCATGATCTCCCTCTGTTCAGTTACATGTCGCAATTTTCAACTATATCTTCAAAGTCTCCCTAAGAAAAATCAGATTAGAGTCTTATTCTACATTCTAGAAAATAAAATTCTAATCATTAGAATAGTCATTAGGAATTGGGTTCAAGCTTTCCCTAGCCCCCGATTCTTTCGTTTCCTTGGGTTACTGGCCATCGGTCGGGAGTTTCGGATTTACCATAGAGGTCAACGATAGACAATAACTCTCCCCCGAACACAGCTTACAACTTTCATCGTACTGTGCTATCCAAAAAGCAACTCTTCTCAAAATCGCAAAGAGCTAAAAAATACTCAATATCAAATCAAATTAAATCATAGAAGGGAACGTCGGTCACCAAAAAATCATAGAACGGAACGTCGTCGTTCTCCTCGCGCATTCACAGTAGTTCCAATCTCTGTCTCTCTCTTGCCAGCTCTGCTTTTGTTTCTTAGGTTCTCAACTCTTCTCAAAATCGCAAAGAGCTAAAAAATACTCAATATCAAATCAAATTAAATCATAGAAGGGAACGTCGGTCACCAAAAAATCATAGAACGGAACGTCGTCGTTCTCCTCGCGCATTCACAGTAGTTCCAATCTCTGTCTCTCTCTTGCCAGCTCTGCTTTTGTTTTTTAGGTTCTCCGATAAGTGGGGTTTCCATCATCCTCTATATAAACTTCATAGTCGAGTGAAATCTCTCTCTCTCTCTCTCTCTCTCTCTCTGAGTGATATTTCTTCTTCTGATAGAGAGAGAGAGTCATGGCTGAGATTGGAAATCATGATGTTGTGGTGGACGTGAAGGACACGAACTCAACACCCAAAATCAAAGAAGAGGCAGGCCCCTGTTTCACTCTGCCTTTCTTCCAAAAGGTGAGATGTCCAGGATTGTTCCTCCGTCGTCTCCTTCCTATACTTTTCGTGCCCGTGCTGCAACAGAAGAGAAAGAAAAAGAAATCAGTCTTTTTCCCTCTTCTTTTTAAGTTCGTTTTATGTCCTTGCTTCTCCATTTTATCTGTAATTCCTTGGCATCCTGCTGCCCATTATAAAAAACTTCGTGTACTCTATTTTTTTGGAACATCGATCTTTCGGAACTCATTTGGCAGTACGGACTAGTGCAGTCCTGCCCCAAAGCTCAACATGAAGTTTCGAGCCTATGACCAAAACCAAAGATTTTCTCCTTACCATTAGTCTCCAGTTAAAACAGACGCAACTTAGGAGCAAAATTAATCACCATAGAACCTGCACGAGTGATGCGGGATTGACTTTAAAGTGATCTTGGGCTGTTCGCAGTTGATAGCGGAGACGTTGGGGACCTACTTTTTGATATTCGCCGGTTGTGGGTCGGTGGTGGTGAACAAGAATGAGAAGGTGGTGACGCTGCCGGGGATAGCGATTGTGTGGGGGCTCGTGGTGATGGTCCTGATTTACACCGTCGGCCACATCTCCGGTGCCCATTTCAATCCTGCCGTCACCATTGCTTTTGCCGTCACCAGGAGATTCCCACTGAAGCAGGTAATTTTAGGAATTTTTCACTTTACATCTCACGTGGTGTTCTTACATAGCAGGATTGCTTCCAACTACCATGTCTCAGTCGTGCATTTGGTAATGGAGCTTATTAAAACTGGGCAATAATCGAATAATTTACGGTCAATGTCCTATCTGTCATGCCCTCATCTAATGATGTTTGGATCCTCCTTTTCAGGTACCGGCTTATGTATTGGCGCAGCAACTCGGGTCGACCCTTGCGGCTGGGACACTCCGGTTGTTGTTCTCAGGGGGCCATGACCAATTCGCAGGGACACAGCCTTCCGGGTCGGACTTGCAATCCTTCGTGATCGAGTTCATCATAACGTTCTACCTCATGTTTGTCATCTGTGGTGTTGCCACTGATAGTAGATCTGTGAGTTTCACTTCATGCGTTGGTATCTTTTTTCTTTTCTTTTGGCTAAGTTTCACATAATAGCTGGTTTTCTCAGTACTTCTCATAAAGAACTGGCTTATTATCTGAAATACAAGTTAGGAAAAAAAATAAAATAAATAATAATAATAATAATAAAGACAAGTTACTGTTCATCCTCTGTGATCACATTAATCATAATAAACAAACCCAATTATTATTCTCATCAAGAAATCTTATCTTGATGGACTATTTATCACATGGACTTGATCCTGTAGTTTGATCCAATAGCGACAATTATTTATTGTATGAATAATCAATTATGCCATTGTTTAATCATCTTGTGTTTGATTTGTTCAGATTGGAGAGCTTGCTGGTCTTGCTGTGGGTGCAACTATACTGCTCAATGTGATGGTTACTGGGTAAATTTAACTTGTCCTGTCCGCAGTTTTAAATAAACTTGTCTTTCTACTGTTTCAACTCATTCCAAAAGGTCTTGATGATGCTTATTCGTTTCCACATTAGTCTAAACAAGATTATGACAAATATAGACTTTGGATTAACCAAGGTGGTCAGACGAAGGCATTTATATTTCAGTCTTGTTTCTGTTTCAAAGTTTTCTTTAAGGAAGAAAGCAACCTTGGAACAAAATTGAGAAAACTGATCATTGATTTGTGCTCTCTCGTCAATTAGGCCAATTACAGGAGCATCGATGAACCCCGCAAGAAGCTTGGGGCCAGCGATTGTGTCTAACCATTACAAAGGGATATGGATATACCTACTTGCCCCGACCATGGGCGCGATATCAGGGGCTGCTGTTTACAACACCATCCGATTCACCAACAAGCCTTTGCGCGAGGTTGTGCACGACGAAATTCACGGCTCCAACTGAAGATGGTTAGCCTAGTCACTTATAATCTGCACGGTGATAGGGTGCAATAGATTGAGGTAATGGTGCATCAGGTCTGATGACACGTTTTAGCAAACCTACTCTGGTCAGTGAAGTGACTGTAGGAGCCATTCCGATACTAGCAGAGAACCTCCGAACCACTCTCAAATGGCTAGCTAATCATCCCGGAAGGTCTCCAACATATATATTGAAGACTAAAGTATATAAGGAGAAATGAAGCTATGAAGAGGGTTAGCCACAAGAATAAAATATGTAATATACTGTTATTGCCTTCTAAACCAGAAATCTTCACTACTATTGATCTGTAAACCTCTCTATATTTGATTTAGCATCGTAATAGCTTATAGTTAAAGAGTAAGTGCAATGTTATTGTATCCCGATTATATGATCTATCAAGTGAAGGGAGCTACACTAGCAAATTGTAACTTGCAGTGTTCTACTGATGATTCTTGACACCATCTCAAGTTCTTGAAGAGAGAGAGAGAGAGAGAGAGAGAGAGAGAGAGAGAGAGAGAGAGAGAGAGAGAGAGGAAAAGAGGGAGGCCGGGCGGTTTGGTGCCATGGTCGAAAGGGATTAGGTTCATATATGAGGGTGAATTTTCGAAGGCGGTGTCTTTCTCTAATTTGGATAATAAATCTTATCTAAAATTCCAATTGCAGTAAATTTAAAAAGCTGCTGTTTACACTAATGGGTAGGTATCGAATGCATGGATTTAGTTTTAAATACATAGGAAAGTCTGCACTTAAAAGAACAAAAGTGACGATGACACTAGCATACTCCGAATTTGGATCCAATATCATAATGGTGTTTACTAAAACTTAATTTGAGTAAGGTACTCAAACCTTCTCAAAAGTTGACAGACTATAAATAAAAAGCCAAGACCAATGTTAGGCCTACAATTGAGTTCTGGTAAAATTGAATTACGGTCTTAGTCCGAATCCTGATCTCTGCTCTTGCTTCTATGTCAATTATCCTTTTGTTCTAACTCTCATGAGTCGAACATCAGATCTGCTGAAATATCTCACATTATTACACCTCTCACATTATGTGTATCTTCATACATGGCGAGTTTGTTGTTTTTCGGGACATTATCCAATGTCTAAAGTTTAGTCATATCCTTCAATAAGTCTTTGTTTGGCCGGAACACTTTTAAATCTTTTGTGAGAATTTCTAATGCTTTTGGGCGATCATTGTTGTCCAGCGTTTCAAGACATTTTTGTTTTTTCAGATCGAAATAGATCTAGGTGATGAATATGTTGATGTGGATCTCTGTGAAATTGGAAAAAAACTTCTCAGCCTCATCCCACTTCCCTTCAAGTATTAGCTCCTCAAAATAACTCACAACCAAAATTAACTTTCTATTATCGCTTGAGCGCCTGTGCAGTTCTTCTGTATCCACCAAATTCGTTGCTGTTGAGTTTTGTTTTGACACTTTCCTTTCAAGGAAAAAAATACCCCCGTCAGATTCGCCACCGTCAAACGAGTTAGATCTTTAAATTTCCTTGTGATTCACCGTCGCATGTGCCTCACATGCCACCACACACCGCTGCCCTCAGATCCACGCACCTCACACACCAGAAACTCCTTCACGCGTATTGCTAACATCATCAACACGTTAGCTTCAGTGAGCCATCCCAATTCTTGAACATTTCAAATTGGTTTTTAAGGTATTTCGACGTGCTAAGTTGGTTTTTATCATGATTTTCTTTTATATGTCCTTCAAGGTGCTGGCTTCTCCATCTTCTTTATTAATTCAATTGTTTTTGCTGGTACAGTGCATGTAACGAATAAATTGGAAAGTTCACTGCGCATGAAGACCAATTTGAATGGTTCAAATAAAAATTTATGGGCTAAAGAAATGTTAATTTTTTTTTAGGATGTGGGCTTTGGAATTACATTACTGCTAAAATTTGTGTGCCTACTGAGATTACTGGCGAAATTGAGGACAACTTCTCTCTGCAAAGAAGTTGTGCATGCGCTTGAGCGTGAATCGGGAATTTATTTTGGCCTGAGTTATTTTGAGGAGCTGATGTCTGATGGGTAGTGTAATGAGGCAGAAAAGTACTTTCCCGGTTTCACAAACCTCCACTTCAGCAGATTCTCTACCCAGAACTATATCGAACTAAGGAAACAAAAATATTTTGAAGCGCCGGACAGCAATGATTGCCCGAAGGCATTAGAAATTTTCATAAGCAATAAAAAAAAATTTAACCAAATAAAGACTATTCAAGGAAATCACTAGACCTCTGACATTGGATTACATCCGGAGAAACAACAGTCTTGCCTTGTACGGAGATCCATAAAATGCCAGAAGTGAAATATTTAAATTCATCCCATAGTCAAGCGACGTGGGACATTTCTACAAAATCAACTTGAGTAAATGTATTCTACACATGTCATTTTCCTTGGATTCAAATTAGGCAATATCATCTATGTTCCATTAACTCAATCTTATAAAATAAAGCTATCTTTTTTGGATTAATTTGATATCTTTAATTATATGACTTGATTAGATTTCTTGTTTACTATCCAAGGATGTAATGGGCAACATAACACAGATTAGCAATTCCCGACTACCACAGAATTTTTTTTTGGTCAAAAGTATGCTAGATTTCATTTACTTAGGAAAGTTCGGAGAGATTACATCAAGAACATCAACACTTAGTAGATCTAACAAAGCTAGTGGAGGATAGAGTACCCAATTACTCGAAAGGGTACTTGCGTGTTGGGCTTTTGCAATCCAGTCTGTGGGCTTGTTGGCCTCTCTACTGCAGTGGGCCAAGGAAAGGCCCTGAAAATGCTGTAATTTCTCCTTAATTCGGCCCAGAGTTGGCAGCAGCTTCCAATTGAAGTCTTCATCGTAAAGTACCCCCGCACGAGCGTCGAGCAATCTGAGTGGAGTTCTAGCTTTTCCTTCGTGTGTTCAGAGAGAAAAATTAGGGTTTCCAGCAGAGAGATGGCTTTTGCTTGTTCGGTCGAATCAGCCTCCACCTGCTTCAAGAATCCATCAATTAGTCGTCCCCTCGAGTCTCGGCAAATACACGCGATGGCTGCTTTGTGTTCTGTTCTTCCTCTGTTTTCTGCCGGGCGCGTTGGCGCTTCTTCTAGACTCGATGCCCCTGTTTCATGTGGGATAAAGGAGGCGTCGATATTGATGCGGAGTGTGCCAGCAAGTGGGGGTTGCCACCGAATCGTGTAAGCTTCTCGCTGATTCTTCTTTTTTGCCTTTTTGTTCCACATTTCGAAGTTGGCTTGTAATGCGGCCGCTCTGTGTAGGGTCTGTTTCGGATGAAGGGGTTTGTTTTCGAAGATGTATTGATTTCTATCTTGCCAGATGCACCACAAGGTAGTAGCGATATGGTTAAATTTTGGTGCGCTTTAAGGGTCTTCTTGCTAGGTAAACAACCATTTATCGAACCTGGTTAACCCAATCATGTTTATATGTGTTTGCAGCGAGGTATCTTTCCATATGTGCGCTGTCCAGGGGCAGAGCAACAGAGTGTGTTCTATTGTCTCGGCTTCATGATGACACACAGGGCAACTTGGATGAGGTACTATTTTCCTTCAATATAAATTGTCCACTGTTGGAAGTGCATTGTGGCAATCGTTCCATAAAAATTGTCTGACTTTTGGTAGAATGCCAGAGTGCCATATGTGTTTCCTTAAAGCTGGTTGTGTTTGGTAGGAGGAGGTTGATGTTCTTTGGTGTGATTTTACTGCTCGATCTCTTATGTTGAAGTAGCCACTCTTGACTGAGTAGACCCCTGTTTTTTCTTGCATCCATACAATTTTATCTTATGTTGTGGGTAAGCCAATAGGAGTAGCTAGGATTTCCTGCGCCCTTTGTTCATCGAACATCATTCGAATTAGTGGTTCATTCCATGCTTCATTCCCCTGCTCCATCAGTCCATCCACCTTCTCGGGTTCAGCTCTCATAGCTAGGCCACCAATTAGTCCACTGCTCAACCATCTATCTTCCCGGATCGAGATTTTATGACCATTCTCAACGGACCATATAACATTTGGATATATAGAATCCCTTCCCTCTATAATACTTTGCCATCCCCATGAGGGTCTTGAGCCATTTCCAGCTTTCCAGAATTCACACTTTGGGTAATATAAACCCTTCATTAATCTGCTTAAAAGTGAATCAAGTTGTTGTGCAATCCGCCATGCTTGCTTTCCTAGCATAGCCGCATTGAAAGCCAATAAATCTTTAAAGCCAAGACCTCCTTCATCTTTTCTAAGTTTCAAATCCTCCCATTTCTTCTAATGAATTCCAGCTGATTTCTTCCCATTCTTCCACCAGAAATTTGCAATCTTTTTTCTCAATTGCTTTGCATATAGACACCGGGATTTTGAAGATAGACATGGCGTATTGAGGTATTGCCTGCACCATTGATTTAATTAATATCTCTTTCCCTGCTCTGGACAGTAAATTTTCCTTCCAGCTTTCTAACTTGTTCACTCGAGCCAAAATCCAAGCGAAAACATCTTTCTTTGTGCCGCCCCAATCCGAAGGAATACCTAGATACTTCCCTGTTTTGTCGATTTCGGGGGTCCTCAACACTGCTGCCATGTTATTCCTTAGACTCATCGGGCAACTTTTGCTGAAGAAGATGCCTGATTTATTTAGATTAATGGCCTGTCCTGAGGCATAGCAGTATTGGTGTAGTATTTCCGCCAAATTTTGACATTCCAATATAGTACCATGAAGAAAGAAAATGGAATCGTCTGCAAATAGCAGATGTGATAGAATAGGGCAGCCACTGTTAAGTTTAATTCCTCGAATTGTGCCATCCTCAACTGCTTTTTTCATCAAATGTGAGAGGACATTTGCTACTAGGATAAAGAGGTAGGGAGATTGAGGATCACCTTGGTGAATCCCTCGTGTAGGCTTAAAGAAAGGTTAAGGCTCTCCATTAAAGTTAATGCTGAATGAGACTGTTGACACGCATTGCATCACCCATTGCACCCACGTCTCACAAAAGCCCGTCTTAAGCAAACATTCTCGAAGGAAATCCCATTCGATCCGGTCATATGCCTTTTGCATATCTAGCTTTAACACCGCTTGAAATTTTTGTTTTCTCTCCCAAGTTCGCAGCTTATGTAGGACTTCTTGCACAATAAGGATATTGTCTTGTATCTATCTTCCCCCCCACAAAAGCACTATGTTCTTCTGTGATGATGCTTGGTAGCATGGGTTTCAATCTGTTTGTCATCACCTTAGAAATTATTTTGTACACGAAGTTGCAAAGGCTAATTGGCCGAAACTGTTCAAGCTTTTCGGGATTGGGTGTTTTAGGGATGAGGGTGATCAGGGTTTTGTTTATGTCAGGGTTCAGATAACCTGTCTCAAAGAATTTCTGCACTTCGCTGAATATATCATTTTTAATATATGTCCAATGACTGCGATAGAAAGATCCATTCAGCCCATCTGGACCAGGAGCCTTGTATGCCCCTAGCTATTGCATTGATGCTGTGATTTCCTCCATTGTGACTGGTTCGACAAGCTTTTGATTCATGTTCTCATCAACTGAAGTTGGAATTTGTTGTATGACAGGTTGTAGGTTGCGCTGCCCCACTGATTGATATAAGTTCCTGAAGTAGGATGTTGTGATCTCCTTCAATGGCTGATCCTCCTTCACCCATTCATCATCAGCATTTTTGAGCAAGGTAATTATGTTTCTAGATCTCCTCTGAATTGTGTTCGCATGAAAAAAATTTGTGTTTCTGTCTCCCCATTTTAGCCATGTAATTATAGAGCGCATACCCAGTACATCTCCTCCTGTCGCCATAGTTTTTCAATTTCTCGGTTTATCTGTGTTGCTGTCTCGCTTTCTTGAACCGAGTGAGGATCATTTGTCAATCTTTGTAGCTCATTCCTCAGCTCATTAATTCTGACAGGGGCATTATAGAGGCTTTTCTTGCTCCAGCTTTCTAGTTTTTGGGCCACTTTGTGCAGCTTCTCCACCATATTCAAATTTTGGGATTCCAATTCAGTCCATGTAGTTTTAACGATCTGTCCACACTCCTCATTGTCTGACCAGAATGCCTCATTTTTGAAAGCCCTCCTTTTCCTCCTCGGTTGCAAGTTAAAGGAGATTAGGAGCGGACTGTGATCCGATCCAATGGCTGGTGGAGCTTGACAATCTGCATTAGGGTGTTTTATCCTCCATTCTATATCGCACAGTGCTCTATCCAGTCGTTTCTTGATTAATTGCTCCCCTGTTCTGTTATTTTTCCAGGTAAAGGCGCAACCCTTGCTCTCCAAGTCCATTAAGGAGCATTGGAGAAGGAAGTCCCTAATAATCATGTAAGTTTCAGCTCTCTTTTTGCCCACCTTCTCCTAGTGGTACAAGATTTCATTGAAATCCCCCAAGCATAGCCACGGTAGTTGCTATCTAATACTGGTTCTGTATAGAGTCTCCCACAGCAACACTCTTTCTTGAAATTCATTAGGAGCATGTACAAAAGTTATATGCATCCTCTGCTGTGATTCCTTGAGTAAACATTGGACATTGATATGGTTTTTTGTCCAAGAATCTATATGTAGCTCTACCTTATCATCCCAGAAAAGAGTTAATCCCCTTGCACTGCCTTCCGGATTTACCACAAAACTATTCTGGTATCTTAGCCTCCTTCTTATGCGTTGCACTTTTTGTTCTTGATTTTTAGTCTCCATTAAAAAGGTAATACTGGGCCTTTCTTGGGTCACTAAGACCCTCAAAGCTTGAACTGTCAAGGGTGTGCCCAACCCTTGACAATTCCAGCTTAGTAGTTTCATGGATAAGTCGGTGGCTTATTAGGGCTAGCCATTAGAGCTCACTGATTTGTCTCCTCCGCCACATGAATGGGAGTTTCTATGTACTGTCAAAAGTCAGAGGTTTTGAAGATTGAGCACCATACGGGCAAAAACACTTGCCTTTTTTACCATTTGGTAACTTGGAGCTTCTGGTTTTGGATTGGAACTACCACTTTTCTCCTGATAGTGTCTCTTCCATATCCATCGCCGCCTCCTTAAGTTGTTCCTCATATAGGACCATAGTAGATTCAGCATCAATACAACTACTTCCCAGCTTCTGTGGTCCTCTTTCCTCCCTGAGAAACAATTCTATATGCTGGTGTGGTTGTTGGTTTACCTGTTCTGCCCCTTGGTCTGAATTCTGATCTTGCTATTGCTGTTCTAATTTAGGACCTGCATGGATGGGTGTCTCGGGCACGGTCTCTGCTTCATCCGGAATTATTTCTTGTTTGCCATAGAATATCTTTCCATACGGACTGAGTTCGCGAGCTTCCGCTCTTAGCCAATGGCCAAACCTTCCCGGTAAGTTCTCTGCCAGCCCCGATTTCTCATATGGTATTTCGCTACAAAAAGTGGCATAATGCCCAATTTTTCCACAGGAATAGCAGTAGTGCGGAAGTCGTTCATATTTGCATTCTATCTACAGTCTCTTGCTTTCCAGATTGAGTAGAACACCTGTCTTTAAAGGCTTCTCCAAGTTCAGTTTTACTCTGGCCTTCCCGAACTTGAAGGTACTGTTGCCTTTTGTTTCTAGTTTTACATCAATCACTTCACCCAGTTTTTCTGCTAAATTCCTGATGACATCATAAGTCACTCTTCCATATGGAAGTCCATAGAAATGCACCCAGAACTCACAGTTTGTGAAATCATAACACAATTCAGGAGTATCGGGATCACATGGCAGTAATACTAGTAAATTGCTAGAGAAAGACAATGGCCCCTTATCTAACACTCTTTGTTTCTCAGCTTCAGACTGAAAGTTGAAGGAGTAGTAGCCCGGTTCAAGAACTGTACAGGTAACATTGTCGACCCTCCAAACTCTCTTCATTGTATTGAGAAAAGCGGTAAAGTTCACATTCGGTTTAGTATAAAATTTACCAAACAGAGTTTTCCGACATTCATATAGTTTTTCTTCAAAGATATCACCTGTAACCTCGACAACATCCTCTTTCGACCACAGATTTCCAAGACTTTTGCAGAGAGCTACGACCCGCCTCTCTTCTTCAAGTGGATCTGCCATTTTCTGTCTCCAGATTTGGATGGCGTCTCGTCTATTGTTGTGACACTTTTGGAATCACCAGGAAGATCGATTGAAGGGAGCTCAAAGTGTATAAAGCATAACCTGACTCCGAATTGGGTTTTATCGAAATCTGATGGATGATGGAGTTCAGGCGAGAGATGAAGGGTTAGGGTTAGGGATTGGGGATGGATGGGTATTAGGTTTTGATATTGGGGAAGTCTGTTCTGGAATGATTTTGATATTGGGGATTGATTTGGGAAAATAGTGGGTGATTATGTATGATGGTCTATGGGTTTCATTGTATTTAGATCGAAAGGTTACCTGGAAGGAAGATGAAGCAAGAGACTACCCATTCGGGAGAGGGATACTCGCCATTGAGAGCGCGAGAGCACCGACTACCACAGAATTTAGTAGATGCATTTTCACTCAAAGGAATCTGCAAAGTTTTTTAGTTAGCATCTCAGTGCAAACATCTTTTTTACCGCTTATATACTTTGCAAGAATTATAATTTTACACACCATAATTTGTGTACTTAATTTTGCATTCGATATTGAAATGGATTAGGCACGAACAAACGAATAACCATGAGAGACGGAATTGGTTGTTCTAGCAAACTTGAATATATTTTTTGCAAGTGCTAGACATTACGTAAAAGATGCACCGGTGATGTACAAGCATGGACTTGGGCAAAAGTACAATCTTCTATCATATAGAAATTGAAAGAGTTTTAAGGAATAAAAGAAATGCAACTTAGGCTTACAACAATTCGACCTTTTCACTTGGGCTATGCCACTCTCCCAGCTCCAACATTTCCAAAAAGGCTGGAATCTGCTTTGTAATTCTTTAAATGTTACAACTTGAATATGCTGCATCTATCTGAAGTTTTCTGGAGTTGTTTCTACAGACCCAAGCACTTCTCACAACATTATATCAATCTCTTATCAGATCACATATATTCACACCTACTGTAGAGATTTATCATTAGAATTAACTCAATTTTACACAAAGGAAAGCAAGAGAATTTGATACAACAAAGAGGGACCTATTTGTGATCTTCTTCAAATGAACCAATGTGATATGTTTTCAATATTTCCAAGCTTCAAAATATCTGTTGAAATCTTTATCTAGTCAAGTATTTGTTTTTCTGGTATTCTTTGTGATGGGTTTTTATGTTTGATGGGCCTATTTAGGCCCGTCCGCCCATGTTGGGCCCAAAAACCCGGCCCATAAATGAAGGGCCCATAGAAGAAGAGGCGATTATTGTAGATAAAAGAAAATGAGGATTTTTGAATAAAAAAAAATCTGAGCAATTGCTACGTAATCTGAAAATAAGAGAAAACACATTCTCTCGGTTTTCTATGCTTTTCTCAATTTCTCCCCAAGAACAGTACACTTCCCGGAAGAATAGTATTAGAATTCCTCATTAAATTGCGACATCGGTGTTTAATTTGTGAACAATAAGGTATGCCGGACTACGTGATTTAAGCTTGCCAACTTGCTTTTTTAGTGGTAGAGGCTCTGGAGGTTGATAGTTTGTTTTGTTTCAAAACTTGCTACTCCTCAGAGGCTATTTTAGTGTGAATTAGTATGCAGTAAGATAGTTGCTTTTATTGTAATAATCTTTTACATAATCCTCTAGATTGAGTTGCTTCAATTAGATGGCACAAATTGCTTGTGAGCAAGGTATTCCACTCAATTGTCATGCTTGACTGGAATATTGTTTATCTCCAAATGAACAATATACTTGTCACCATTATTCATGATCTCGAATCTAACGTCCCCATTCCAAATTGGATAACAAAACCTACTAGCAGCAATGTTATCTTCCATTTTTATTTTTTATATTTTATAATCTTAGATCCCCTTGTCTAGGTCACTTTGAACATTCATTTCTTTTTTTTTCAATCTTGTCATCACCATAACTCTGATGTATTCGAGCATATTGACAATCGATTTGCACCTGGCTTCTATAATCCTACCGTTGAATGTCTCGCAAATGTTGTCGTTTATCGCACTTGAATTCCTCACTAAAGAAAGCTCTACACCAATGCTTTGCTTCAATTAAGAACAATGCTTCTCAAGCTTCTGTTGACGAGGCATGTAGAGCTTCTTTGTGAATTATGAAATTTGCTCTATTTGAGCTCTTTGCAATCAACCAAAACTGCTTCCGCGGTTGATCACCTCTATACTTCTTCACCCAAATTGCATATATATGCCGAGCATACATTCTATGCTCGGCATATTGCATAAGCTCGATTATGAATGGAACAAGTCTCTACAAAACCATATTTGTAAGCTACTTGAATGATATAATAAGACATAATGATATTAGCAAAACCAGTGAATATTGCCAGTACTTTTTGTTGATCACTTATAAATACCCAATCTCCTCAATTGGTTATTCCAGAATTGACCATCAATTTTTTCAAAAACCAAGACCAATTGTCCTTGTTTTTTAATATTTAACATAGCCCAAGTTGTTGGAAACATTTGGTTTTTGCCATTTCTCCCAACGGTAGCAAATAACTCTTCCTTGCATAACTCTTTCAGAAAACACCCATTTAATTCAATTACTTTTCTACAGTCAATTGAAAATCCCTTTCTACATTCATCAACGCATATGTATATACTATCACACTATGTCCCATGATCAAGTAAGAATTTCTTCATAACTCACATGAATTATGTTAGGTAGATTTGTGGCATATATTCTCTAGCATAATTCCAAATCTTTGCATATTCTTCCTTATCAATACCCATCAACATACTCATCACCTTGTACTTAGCCCTTTACACTAATTGTAGGAAACACTTATACCTAACTACTCTTTCACTAATTATTTCAATTGAGGACTTTTGATGTTTAGCATTGCTTTGATAATGTTGAATGAGTACTTCGCCAACCACGCACCGGTCACTCTTTTATTTTCAAATACAATACCATGGGTATGCTCCTCCTATTTTGACCAGATATGGAATAAGCTACTTTTCTTCCTCAATGCACTATATATTGTTTATGGACAATTACCTTGTGCACACTTCGCTCTAATAAAATTGTTGGTATTCTAACGAATTTAACATTTCATTGTTAAGAGATCAAGTACTTGGCAATAGCATCTTTGAATTGCTTGGCATCATCAAATGTCATTGATACACAAAAGGAGAGATTTGTACCAGTTGAATCATAAGAAGGATATTGACTTCTTTTTCTATGTTGCACTGCACAATCTTCATCATCATCCTCATGGTTACTCCCATTATCATGACCACTTTCCCCATGAATAGAATCATTACCATCAGCTACATGAGCTCCTACATCCTTGTTTACTGCAATGCCTTCATCCACTGACCTAATTGGTGCTTTTTATCTTTCTTTGAATGCCCTAACTTCTTTCCTTACTTGTACAATATCCGCATCATCAACATCACTTGTGCAAATGATATGCAAGTGTTTCATCATATATTTATCGTTGGAGAATGTAATCTTCTAGGAACTTAAGGTTATTCTAGTCGATTCTTCAACAAGTGTATCTTCACCATCAGATATGCCTCCAATATCATTAAGATGCTGAAATATCTCTAACACAAATCGCGTATGTAAATTTACGGTGTTCTTTGCTCTCACATGTCCTCCCAAAATAGCTTCAACATTAGTCTAGGTTTCAATAGTAGCTTCTAACGATGCTTGCTCATTTTCTTCATCGCAATTATGTTCAACATATACATAAACATCACGACTATGCAAAAAATGGTAAATAAGATCCCTTACCCACTATTGTTGTGCAAATATCTTAAACCATCCTTAAAAGACTTACAAGTACCTGGTAATGTAATTTTCCTATTTTGCATATCAATTGGTCTACTATAAATAATAGCTTACCTACGCTAATAAGGACAACGGCAACTTGCCTGCAAATGTATTCATTCTCTTCCCCAGTAATCCCAAACTCTCCATTGTAACAAACTTTAATAGGCGCACTTGTATCACCCATGTTAACACTGCACCAAATACAATAAAATTTATTTTTGCATTAGGGGACCACAACACATATAGATAATAATAGCAATCAGTCCCTACAATTCAAGCAAATAAATAATATTATTATATAAATCAATTTTAAAAAATCAAGCAAATAACAATATTAAATTGGTCCCCACAATCACAATAGACAATAATTTCATCATCGGCCGGCGAACACCAACTGATAAAATCTAAGCACG
Organism: Eucalyptus pauciflora; assembly: GCA_007663325.1. Lineage (NCBI taxonomy): Eukaryota > Viridiplantae > Streptophyta > Magnoliopsida > Myrtales > Myrtaceae > Eucalyptus > Eucalyptus pauciflora. The sequence continues at coordinate 21,115 of VMYD01000306.1, read as the reverse complement.
AATGAACTAAAGCATTTACCTTTACACTGCCTGAACCCCTAATATTTGCTCTCCAATATGTCGCCTTTTTCCACACTTTGGCTCTATCAAATAACACCAAATTTGCTCACATTGGCAGTTAATCAACGCAAAATAACAAAAATCACTAACATTTACTCTTTATTGGCAATGATGCCTCATGTCACAACCCTTGACTTTTCCTTCCAAGTTGTTGCCTTTTCAGTCTCTGTTCAATGAGTAAGGATAACACGCAACAGTAAACTCAAAGCCCTAATTTGCGATTTCAAATAGAAACCACAAAGTGGTTTTGGGCGTACTAAGATTTAGTATGGAGTTGATGAATCAGTGTGGGATCGATGAAGTGGGGGGTCGATGAAGTGTGGGGCTGTTGAAGATGCAGTTTTGGACGGAAAGTTTAATTTTTTGAATAGGGTTTGAAATCAAAGAGAAAGAGGTCTTCGACCTCATCCGAGATGAGAAGAGAAATGATGTCGTTTTTGGTTGTTGCATGAAGAGAAACAACGTTGTTTCTCTTCAGAGAGAGAGAGAGAGAGAGAGAGAGAGAGCGCGCGTATGAAACGACGTCGTCTCTATTAAAGAGAAACTCCGCTTGTTTTTCTAAATATCCACGTTGGAATCGAAAATCATTAGAAAAATTAAAAATCATTAAACAAATCCACGTAGGACATTTGGTCAAAAATGACACTTAAGTGAGCAATTTTACTCTAATTTGGCATTCGAGTGAGCGAAAAAGAAAGTTTTGATACTTAAGTGAGTGCCGTATAAAAGTATTAGCAATTGTATTATACTTACCCCGACCCCGAATGTAAGCCCTGTACTCGAAAAAAATTCAATTGGACGAATGAGAGGTGACCGGGCATTGTGTTATGTAGTTGAGTCAGCTTGGCGAGGTTCCAAAGCCATACACATGTGAAATCTCCTTCCTTTTCTTCTTCCTTCTCTTTTCCTCTCTCTATCTCTTCTTTCCTTTCTCTTTCACGAATTGGTTCAGGCTCTTTTAAAAGAGCTGAGCATCCACTTTGCTGTATTTTGACTTTTCAACCTTTTATTTTCCTTTTTTTTAAAAATCAAGTGGGACCCACCACTTCTTTGACTAGTCAAAGTGATGTCCAACTATTTCACTTGAAGCCCTTGTGGTGGCTTAGAGTGCCAATGTGGGCTTACTTGGAGAAAATCTTGATGAGGAAGCGCTAACACAAGTGGAGAGACATGTTGATCGTCACGACAAAGGAGATGGTAGTGGCGGACGTGTTTGGTAAAATTTTTATTTCTATATTCTTTTGTTCTCCAGAATAGAAAAAGAATTAAAATATGTTTTTGTAGGTCAATTAATTTTTTATTACCCGAAATAAAAAAAAAAGTGACCACATAATAGATTTAGAATAGAAACACAAAGTAAAAAGAAAAAAGAAATCTACTTTTTGGTTCCCAAAAATAAAAAAAATAAAAAGGAAATAAGGTCATTTTAAAGAAACAAGCTCAACATAACTTAACACTCGTCTTCATATAATCGACATAAGGTTTGGGTGAGACCCATATTTGGATCAGCGAGACCCCATTTTTTGGAATAAAAAACTAAAAAAACAAAAAAAAAAATCAGAAATCTAGGAAAAAACTTTTAGATTTTGGGTAGTTTCACTAGATTTTAGTGTTAATTCTTGTTTGGAATTAGTTAAACATAAAAAAAAAAAATGAAAAACTTTTGATGGAAATTGGATTCAAAATTGAATAAGCTCATAGGGTTTTATCATATGGATTCTTGAATGCTATTTTCTTTTAGAGACAATGCTAGGTTGTGACGCCTTGGCTATTCTACTAAGAGAAGACGTCTTTTTCCTTTAAGATTCTATTTGAGACATCCTTTGAGACCATTTGCATTTTTGTTTCAATTAAAAATTGGATGGTTTTGAACATGTCTTGCATTACCATTTGTCATGTGTTCATAACAGTCAAATAAGCTTGTGCTCCATGGTTTCCAATGTCATTTGCTTGAAGGTTTGATGAGTTTATGCAAATAAGGACACCAACTTTAGATTTGGTTCCATTCTCAGTAGTTTCATCCTTGCCTATTTCACCAGGCAACAATTGCTCTTTTTCTTGCAATTAAAAAAGCTCAAAAAGTTTATGCATCTGTTTATTGTAATGCCCAAAAATATAGTGTCAACTTCCTCTTATTGTGAGTTATAAACTAGTTGGGACCTTTGTTGTCATTTGCAGCCATCCATCTTTGCCTAACTGTAAGTTGGATTTTCTAAGGCCATCTTAAAATATCATGAACGGTTAAATCCTTACAAAAGTCCAGTTTTATCCAAACATCAATTGTTAAGTCTCCACAAATATTTTTATAATTAAATGAAAAAATTGGGAATAATTTTTTTTAGGGTCATATCAAATGCATTTATGTTCTTTTTATATTCTAGGAAAAAAAAATTGTGTAGTTACCAAACACATTCTTTTACTCATAAACTCTTCTAGGAAATAGAAATAGAAAAAAATTATTTTTGAATATAAATTATTTGCAAGAACAAAAATTTTACCATACACACCTTTGGTGACAGCGAGGAAATGAAAGGCATTGCTTTGGTTTTTTATGTGGGCTTTTGATTCCATTTCAAAATGGTGGTTCGGTGCAATAGAAGGAAGAGATTAGGTTCGGATACAAGTCTGTATTTTCGGATGCGGTGTCCTTTGATTTGGGTAACGGATCTTATCTCAAATTCCAATTGAGGTAAATTTAAAAAGTTGCTGTTTACGCTTATGGGTAAGTATTAAATGCATGGATTTAGTTTTAATTGCATATACTCTGAATTTCGATCCAATATCATAATGGTGTTACTAAAGTTTATTTTGAGTCATTGGGTTCTCGAACCTTCTCAAAAGTTGACTCACTATAAATTGAAACCACGATCGTTGTTAGGCCCTCAGTTGAGTTTTGGTAAAATTGAATTTACGAACTAAGTCCGAATCCCGTTCTTTGCTCTTGATTTGATGTCAATCATTCTTCTGTGTCGATTCTCTCAAGTCAAACATCAAATCTGCTGATGTATCTCACATTATTACACCTCTCACATCCTGTGTATCTCCATACATGGCGGGTTTGTTGTTTTCCGAGATAATTTCCAATGTTTGAAGTTGAGTCATATCCCCAAATAAGTCTTTGCTTGGCCAGAACACTTCTAGATCGCTTGTGAGAATTTCTAATGCCTTCGAGCGATTATTGTTATCCAGAGTTTCCAGGTACTTTTGTTTTCTCAGATTGAAATAGATCTAGGGGATGAATCTGTTGATGTGGATCTCTGTGAAACTGGATTAAAACTTCTCGGCCTCATTCCACTTTCTATCAAGCATCAGTTCCTCAGAATAACTCCAGCTAAAATAAAATCGTAAAATAAACTCTCGATTCACGCTCGAGCGCTTGTGCAGTTTCTCTGTAGCCCGTCTTTCAAGAACTGTAGGGGGATACTAAGATGAGGCATTCCGAGAATGTCAGGCATTATTTGACAGTGGTTAAAGCAAAGTTGGCGATTCGCACAAGAGTGTTGGAATCAAAGCTCTTATTGTCCGAGGAAGCACCCCATCGAGCCTTTTACCCCATTGGTGGTAGCAACAGTACGTCAGCCGTGCCGCTGTCCATTTTCCACCAAATTCGTTGTTGTTGACTGCTATTTCGACACTTCCCTTTCAAGGAAACAAATACCCTCATTAGATTTGCTTTCGTCAAATGAGCTAGAACTTGAAATTTCGTTGCGATTTGCCACTGCATGTGCCCTCACATGCCACCACGCATCACTTTCTCTCAGATCCATGCACCTCATACGCCGGAAACTCCTTCCTGCATATTGCTGAAGCCATCAACACGTCAGCTGCGAGCCATCCCCGATTCTTGTACATTTCAAACTGGTTCTCAAGGTATTTCAACATGCTGAGTCTATTTTTATCATTATTTTCTCCAATTTGTTCTCCATGGTGCTAGTTTCTCCATATTCTTCGTTAATTCTATTGTTTGATTAGATTTCTTGTTTACTATCCAAAATATGATGGGCCACATAACATGGATATGCAATTCCTTTAACTCAATCTTATCAAATAAAGCCATCTCTATTGGACAAATTTGATATCTTTTAATATATGATTTGATTAGATTTCTTGTTTACTATCCAAAATATGATGGGCCACATAACATGGATATGCAATTCCTAGCTACCAGAGAGTTTTTTTTTTTTTTTTTGTCTAAAAGGAGTGGTTTCATTTATATTGGAAAATGAAACATGCCCATAATCGGGGCCTCAGTACATAATTGTTCTAAAAGAGATCGAGGAGGTCATACAGGCCAGTTCGAAGGAAGGGCTTTGCGTCCATTGGCTTTAGCGGCCCAGTCCACAATAAAATTGGCTTCTCTCCTATAGTGTTGAATCTGGAGCTTTGAGAATAGTGGGATTAGCTCGGTACACTCACGGTGCAAATCACTTGAAGGAATCTGCACAATTTTTTAGTTAGTATCACGGTGCAAACATCTTTATACTGCTTATGCAAGAATTACAATTTTACATACTACAATTTGTGTACTCATAATTTGCATTCGATATTGAAATGAATTAGGCACGAACAAATGAAAAACCACAAGAGATTGAATTGATTGTGTGACATCCTGAATTTCGACCCCATCTCGATTATATGAAATGGGCTTTTCGTCAATGTGCCTATGGTCCTATTTCTCAGAGTTGATCACTCACGAGTTAATTGAGCTATTAGGTGAAGCCGATAACGGATATAAACGCGACAGACTTGAGAACTCGATCAGAAACCGACTGCTCGACCGTGATAATCGTCAAGGGTCAATAAGGCATCGTTATAAACGATTAGTGATCGGATATAGGTCGATTCGATGGAATGGTGTAATTAAATTGCAGGTGATTCCACATGATGCGGAATTCGCATCGAATGCCACTAAACCGATTTTCTGTTAATGCTGTACTCGGTACCCATAATTGAAACCTTGAGATTTTTACAACAATCGAGAGTCGCCGACGAGTCGAAGATGCATAAACGTGGATAAAAAATTATCAACCATGGGTCAAACGCATTAAAATCCCTAAAAGCTACCCGGTAGGTTAGGTCGCGCTAAAATCGCATCCGGTCGATTTTAACCACAAAATTGATTTCAATTTCAGGAATCGAATGTTCAAGTATGTCACGATTTATTTTTAGGATCTCGTCTCATCTTTTGGGAAATTTCCGTCGAGCTCGGAATTTTGGCGGAAAAATCAAAATCGGCAAAAAGAAATAGGAGGAAATTCGTATGGGTTGAATTAGAGGAATTTTGGGCTACCAAATTGATTTAATTTGTGGAGAATTAGAGGGAAATTCGTTTGGCAACTTCAAGGGGATAAATTGACCACCAAAATGACTTGATTGGTGAGGAATTGAAAGAAAATATATGGAAATTCGTATGGCTGCTGAATGGGGACTATTTTGGTCACCAAATTGGATTAATTGGTGAGGGATTGGGAGGAAAATTGCCATTGGATGCTGCCTTGACCTTTGAGGGCTGAAGACTTTGTGGTTTGGGGCACTCAAGTGGCTTGATATTTCTCCAAGGCCCCCATTGGTTCTTGCATGGACTTCCTTGGCCATTTGTCCCCCCTCTCATGCACATCCTTCCCCCTTACCTGAACCCTTATGCTTTCTTCTTCTTCCCCAGCTCTTCTTCTTCTCCATTCCTCCATTTCTCATCTATGTTACTGTTGCCGTACCCTCACCGCTCGGCCAGCACCGCCGCCTAGCCAGCCGCGCCACTATTCGAGTGCCACAACTCCTTCGTGAGCCTAGCCTTGTCGCCCGCTTGCTCAACCACCCCCCTCTCGCTAGCACCACCTCACGCCGTCCCTAAGCCGCCAGCCCGTGACCATCGACTAGCTCTAGCTCAGCGTCCAACAGCCACCACCGTCCATCCCTACTCACGCCACCAGCCAGCACCTGTCCGCCCGCCAACCAACCCGCCTCAGCCAAGCCCGTTCAGCCTCAGCTCAAAACCGAAACCAGCAGCAAGTTGTGGGCTTGCAAGGCTGTTTTTAGCCTCTTCCAGGCCTCCATTGGAGACGCCGTGGGCTTGAGTCTTGGTCGCCTTCGCGCCACCGTCACTGTGGACCCGTTACCTCGTTAATCCAGTGAGTTAACACCCTAATCTTGGATTAGGAAGTTAATTGCACTTAGGAGGATTAGTTTAAGGTTAATTAGGATTAGTGTATTTTAGTTAGTGTAATTAGTTAGTTAGAATGGTTAGTTAGATTAAATAGTTTAGTTAGGTGGTTAGTTAGATTATTTAGTTAGCTTAATTAGATTAAATTAGTTAGCTTAGCTATATTAGTTTAGTTAGCTTAATTAGGTTAGTTCGGTTAGCCTATTTAAATTAATTAAGTGATTTAGTTTAAATAATTTACAATTTATTTTATTAATTGCAATTTATTTAATTAATTTTCATTAGCGTAAATTATACCGGGATAGTCGGTTAGTGGAATTTTACGCTGATCGTCGTGGTTGAATTAATTTGTGAAATTGATTGCTAAATTATACAATTGAATACTTGGTGATGATTTTTAATTATTATTGCAAAATATGATTTTATGGTATTTAATTAGAAAAATACCGGGTTTAAATATTTTCAGGTCCTTAGATGAAGATACGTCACGTCCGTTTTGGATGTCCATGAGAGATGGAGACCGAGACTACCCTTCTCCCCATCCATGGGACCACCTGGACTCGTGAGCTTGTGGTGACCACTATTTGGGTTAATGAGGGTCTACCTCACTTGGTACCTCATCTCTTCAAAGTGTGATTCCTTAACAAGCCTGACAGGGTTCGAGAGGGTCATTTGGAGGGTTTTGCGGGTCTATTGTCGATACTGAGTGTGAGGAGGTACTTGGTCCCATGGATATCGATATACTGGACGATATCATGGCGAACCCGGGGCCTGAGACTGAAGGGTCCAAGGTAGAGGTAGATGATCCTTTGGATATCGACATCCTAGAATGTCATGGTAGACCCGGATCCCGAGTACGTAAGGTCCAGGGTAGGATTGGCTTGGTAGCTTCTTTTTGGATCTAGAATCCTGTATATAAATCTATAGGTTGAATTTGATGTGTTTATAAAGTGTGGCTTGTGTTAATTGGTTTGTCGCGACCTCCCCGAAGCGGGTTTTGCACCACCTAAGGGTTCGGCTAATGGATTGCTAAGCCTAGACTTAGCTCGGGCTCTCCCAAGCCCATACCAATTCGCGACTTAGGGTTTAAGTTCTTAACATGCAAATAATTTTCAATTAGGAGTCGCCACTAATCTATTTTTGGTGGGTCGATTAGAAACCCAAGTAAAGTAGTGGGAGATTTACTTTACTCCTACGAACCAGAGATTATGGGTACGGGGACTTGGTTACACTAGATTTCTCTAATGCCCTTTCGGTACCTTTTCTTTTTGTTTCAAAAATATTTTGCTGGCAGCTTGAATTGATTTTAATTTATCTCCCTAACATGTGAGGTGATCATGCAGGTTTGCAAACCACCAATTTAACACCCAGATAAAACAGTAAATAAATTGCAAAAACTTACCTCAAAGCAACGAAAGCATCTGCGTTGTTAGATCAAAATTCACATCATCAACCCTAGATATGATTTCTAATTAACACGCAATTTCTTTTTTTTTTATTTCACTTTATTTAATGGGAACTTAATCTATATGCAATGCAGGCTAGTAATTTAATATGACATGATATGACATAATAACATGGCCTAAGCTACGTGATGCAAATGAGATGTTTTTGTGTTTTCTTAATGAGCATGCAATCTATTCTAAATAATTAATTTGTTCAAAGACAATTTTTTAGGTATTTTCCATGCAATTCGAAATTATGATTGTTCCATAATTAAATGTGCAATCTACTTAAAAACTATTATCTAGAATTAAATTACGTGCAGTCTTACTCTAAAATGCAATGACATGCAAATAATGCCTTAATTCTACATGAATTATGCATGATGGTTTTTTTTCTCTTTTTCATGATTCGAAATTAAAACTAACACATAATTAAACGTGCATTTCGGATAATAAACAAAAAAACTAACAACCTAAATGAATGCATTTTTTTTGTTTTTATATTTTTAAATTCGAAATAAAATCCCTATTCTAGATATGCAAACTAACAAAAAATACTCTAGAACCAATTGAAAACCTAATTCAACTATCTTTTTGATTTTTCTTAACGATTATCTAAAACAAATATTAAATCTAACTAGCAAGATATTCATCAAAATAAAGGATTAAAATAAACGAAAAAATAACCCGTTATCTCACGGGTCAAATTAACGAATATTTTTAACCCTGAACATCAGACAAGAAATCAAAATAATTAAAAATCTAATCCGACATCTTACGGATCAAATTAATAAATATATTGATTCAACAGTTAATATATCATAAACAAACCCCGAGAGTTAATACAATTAAAAAAATGACCCGAAATCTTACGGGTCAAATTAATAATTAAATTAAACCTTAGGGACAAATCTACGGATAATGCCTACAGAATTCATGAAATGAAAATCACTTCAAATTCACATGATAACTACTAAACCTAAAAGAAATAAATAACATAAAGTAAAAAGAAAATAAAACTACCTAATTTCTTTTCTTTTTGTTTTGCTTTTTTTTCTTTCCTGCTTCCCTTTTCCACGCACGTTTGTGGATCTCCAAGGGCGGCAGCTCAAACGATCCGGCGAGGGGAAATCCGGCAGGGGCAGGCCGGCGGCGGTGGTGCAGGTTCGTCGTGGAGTCTATGCAGTGGCGTGCGGCGCTCGGAGCAGAGATGCGGCTAGGAGCAGGGGGACGGCTTTCGCGGCTGAGTTGTCGCGCGGTGCTCTTCGGAACCGCTCGGGTTCGGGGCTCAGGCGCGGCGGGCTTCAGGCGGTGGTGGCGCGGTACGTGCAGCGCGGAAGAGGCGGCTTCGGGGGAGCAGGAGCGGCGTAAGGCTCTGGGCTTTCTGGCGGTATGAATCTCCGGCCTCTGGTGCGGGAGCGCGAGCGGCGAAGGGAAGGATCGGCGCCACGGGTCGCTGAGTGCGACGGTCGGCAGCTGTGGCGTCGGGGCAGATCTCCTGGTCGCGGTGGCTGGGATCGCGAGCTTGGGTGCGAGCGTGGCGATGGCTGGTGGAGGAGGTGCGGCGAGCAGGGCTTCGGGCGGCTGCGGGGTGCTCGGGCAGCAGCAGCACAGCAAGGTCGGTCTGCTGGAACGGCGATGGCACGTCGTCGTGGCTAGCTGCGCGTCGTGGTGCGGGGGCACGGTGGGCTGGCGAAACAGCGGCGGTGGATTTCGGGGCGGCGCGGCTTCCTGTGCGGGTATCGCGGCTGGCTTCGGGTCTTCGGGGCGGCGCGGCGGTCGTGTGCGGCGCTCGGGCAGGTGGAGGTCTCGGGCCGGCGAGTGGGGAAGTCGACGGTTGCTGCGGGTAGGGCCGGCGGAACTTCACGGGTCGTCGGGTCGCGACGTCGACTGAACACGAGCAAGGAGGCGCGCCGGTGAAGGGGGTCGACACCAGGGAAGCCTCGCTGAAGAAGATGAACAAGAAAACTTTTCCTCTTTTTTTTTACTTTTTCTCTCACCTGACACACTCTCTCACCTCCCTCTCTGTTTTGCTTTTTGCTTTTTACTTTGGTGTTCTTCTCTCCTCAAAACCCACGCACGGAACCTCTCTTTCTCCCACGAACACTTCCCCTTCTTTTTTAATTCTGACAGACTCACTATTCATCTTTCTTTTTTTAATACCCTCCTTTCTCTCAATTTGTGTCTCTCCTCCACGGACTCTCTTTTTTTAATCGCTCCCCCCACCGACTCCCTTGCGTCGTTCCGTGTGTGCATATTTATAAGCTTGAAGTTCAACCTACTGTAGTGTGAACAGGAGACGCCATGATTTCCTCACTATTTCACGTCGTGCTTCTCTGGATACGGACGCCACGCCTGACACTCTGCCAACTGTTGATTTTTTCCTTCTTGCAGGCAAATTGCAGAACTTCACGTCTCCTATTTCATGCGTGCATGTGCATGTATTAATGAGGGAGAGACAACGGACGTGCAAGACTTCTTCTTTCCTCATTTTTTGTGCGTGTTCAGACCAACGAAGAAAGAGACCGCCTTTTGTGAATATTATCGACCGCGAGCCGCCGCGTCTTGTTGCCTTTTTAATACCGATGCGAAAAAATGCGACTTCATGAAATGCAATTTTACTTTTTCTTTTTATTATTTTTTTTTATGCAACTAATTACTAAATGATTAGGCAAAATTTAGGTGTCAACAGCTGCCCCTCTTTGAAGGTGGGCTCGCAGAGGTTGCCTTTAAAGACAAATTGAGGCCTAAATTTTGGTCATGTTCATGCAATGAATGATTTTTGTTGGAACATGAATTCCATTTTTTTTTTTTTTAATTTATATGATGCATGGAAATACTAATGCAAATGATAGATGAACCTACCTGGAATAACTTACCTTCAAGGAGGATAGAGTAGTTCGAGATAGTTGGTATTACCTGTCCAGGACCCGTACCATTCTACGGTCGCCTAGAATAGTAACACGACTTTGCGACAATACTGCTTTCCTAGGACCCGTACCATTCTACGGTCGCCCAGTATGGCAGAAAGGAGCTGCTTTCTCAGGACCCGTACCATTCTACGGCAGAAAATTTTTGTAAGGAACTGCTTTCCTAGGACCCGTACCATTCTACGGTCGCCCAGTATGGCAGAAAAGTGTTGCTTTCTCAGGACCCGTACTATTCTACGGTCGCCCAATACGGCAGAAAGGTTTTGTCTAGGACCCGTACCATTCTACGGTCGCCTAAACAGGGATTCATTTTCCAGGACCCGTACCATTCTACGGTCGCCTGAATAATGAATATGTGTTGTCAAGGACCCATACCATTCTACGGTCGCCTTGACGGGGAAATAAGTTTGTTTAGGACCCGTACCATTCTACGGTCGCCTGAATAGGTAAATTGCTTTTCCAGGACCCGTACCATTCTACGGTCGCCTGTTAGAGCAATAAATGTTGTTTAGGACCCGTACCATTCTACGGTCGCCTAAATGGAGATTTTGCTTGGCTAGGAACCGAACCATTCTTCGGTCGCCCGGCGTTGCAACTTGGAGAAAAATCTTTGGGGACTTAACCAATAGACACTCAATGTTAGGTGAGATGAATATTGGATTAAGAAGACTCGAAATACCTAGATCCAGACTAAGGTATAACGAAAAAGATCAGAAAGCATTCATATCCAGAATGAAATGCTTAACAAAGGGTTTGAGACATCCAGATCCAGACTGAGATGTCAAGAAATTGTGAACTTAACCAATAAACACTCAATGTTAGGTGAGATGAATATTGGATTAAGAGGCTTCGAAATACCTAGATCCAGACTAAGGTATAACGAGAAAGATCAGAAAGCATCCATATCCAGAATGAAATGCTTAACAAAGGGTTTGAGACATCCAGATCCAGACTGAGATGTCAAGAAATTGTGAACTTAACCAATAAACACTCAATGTTAGGTGAGATGAATATTGGATTAAGAGGATTCGAAATACCTAGATCCAGACTAAGGTATGACGAAAAGGATTGGAAAGCATTCATATCCAGAATGAAATGCTTAACAAAGAGTTTGAAACATAAATCAAGAATTTTGGGAATACCTAGGAAAAACCTGGGATATTCGTGAAGGTCACTTACCTCTTGGTAGAAAGAAGTTTTGGGACATCGACAATGTACCTCAAATATTCATGGAGGTTTCTCACCTTGAGGCTTCTGAAAGGAATATGAATGTCAGGAGCTTTTGGGTCTTCGAGGAAACATTACTTGTCAGACATGATTAGAGCAAAAAATACATGCATTTACCAAAGAAGTAAGCAATTCAGCACACTCCAAAGTCCACTGAAGTTTTTTTTTCAATCAAGATTTGTGCATGATGGTTTTACCATATTCGCACCACCAAATTTCCACTGGGGAGAATCATCACTTAAGACAATTTTCACTCATGACATGGATTTTCAAGAATACCAAATGAGAGACTTTCAGTTAGAAAGGACTTTCACTCACTCTCATTAAGAAGGCTATTTTGTCCCAACCATTAATGTGGGATCACAGGAATCACTCAATCTTACTTTCATCATGTCGACGAGGGTTCGAGTATTCTCGCAAGCGGTACGACCTTGTCAATCTGAGAGGCCTTTATCAAGACTGTAATATGGGCTTGGTTAATGGCTCAACAAAGAGGGACTCTTCGAGTCAAGGCTAATGGAAGAATAATACTTTGCAATCATCTCCGGGTTTACAAGTCAAGTAACTTGCGAAATGAGATAGAAATGGTCTTGCTCACACTTCTTCGAGCAATGCTTATAAACATATGAATTCCTACATTAATTTTAGTGCCCTAATCTGAAGAGACTTTGTAAGGGACGTAACGTAGGTCAAGTTCATGGGTTGAGAAATGAATGGATCATTAGGCTCAAAATGTGTATAGGGGGGATGAGAATTGGTGCTCATCTTGGCATTGTCACGGGTCTTCTTCTTCACCATTGGGATTTTCTCATAGGTACTATAAAAACTTGACATTTGAGTTCTTTGAGTACGACTCCATTGAGAATTCACTCTCTCTCTTTCATTTTTTACGGGCATTGGCCTTGCTTTTACTAGGCACACTGCTTTTTCATGCCCCTTCTTTTTTTTACTTTTGACATACTACATGTATTGAATCACCATGTAATGTTTCAATATTTGGGTTCTTGGGGATTTTTTCAATCAAAATTTTTTTTTTTTTTAGGCATTCTGGACTCTACTGCTTGAATATTTGCCTTTTGCTTTGCCCCAGTGTGGGGGACGATCACCAATTGGGTTTAAATGAAACGAATTTACAGGCTCAAGGGGGTATGCAATGGATAAAGTGTGTAGGACAGAGAAAAAACTGCTCTTCATCATCCTAAGGCACTTAAATTACCATATGAATTCAATGTAATAGCAATACCTGAAGATTGATGCAAGTGAGAGCAAGAATATTCCTATCAATTTCCTCACCTCATGATGTCGTCTTACCTCCAGCATGCCCCAATGTGGGGTGATTCTTGACAGGGGTAATTTAAAAATTATCCACATGTGTGGGCTCAAAAGGGTTTAAACAATGGATGATCATGTAGTGTTTGGGATAGAGAATGAACCGTCTCTCATCATTTTGATCGTCGTACTTTTCGCGAGAGAACTCTTTACCTCACAGACACGGAACTTCCTACACTCGTCTCACCGGTGTATGAGCAAGGGACTGTGTATAGGATAGAACTTGCCTTTCATCATTCTGACATGTCTCATTTAGCATGTTCAATCCATTCCACATCATTCATCTTGATCTGCGATGATAATCTTCAGTGGAATTGGTAATTTAAGCAAGTAAAACTATATTGCAAAAAATTTCCTTTGAAAGGTCACAATTACTTCATGAACTCATCAGCTTTGAACACAAAGAGTTTGCAGCTCAAAGAAAGAAAAGGAAAAAAGAAAGAAAGAAAGAAAAAAAAGTTTTTGTTGTTTTTGTTTTTTTTTTTTTGTTTTTTTTTTGTTTGTTTTTTTTTGTTTGGCAAACTTGTTGCCGTTTCCAGGGATCGAACCCTGGTCGCTCTCGGACCCATTCATTCCCCATGCCACCAGGCCGAGGCGCTGGTGGTGTCCTCAGGGCATTTATTTTTTCATTTAATTGAACTGACTTTGGGTCAACACGTCTACATTAGTGGGCAAACAATGTTCCACAATGGATGGATCTAAACCTGGCATATCAGCATACGTCCAGGCAAAGATATCCTGATATTCTTTTAGCAACTGAGTCAGGTGCTCGGCCTCATCTTTGGGAGGATTTGCCCCGATTTTTATCTCTTTGGGATCCTCGGTATCACTCAAATTGATAGTGACTGTTTGCTCGGGGGTGAGAACTTTAGGTTTTTCATGCTGCTCCCAACTATGCTGTACTTCAATGGAGTCACCATTCGGTTCCTCAGGGTCTTCACTGTCATCACTCAGGGTATTGGATTGAACCAATTTCACCTCCTTGCCCACCATAAGGTTGCTCCTGAAACATATAATGGATAATTCAAAAAGACACACGGGACTAAACGACATGGATGTCTTATCTTCTCATTTTTTTTTTTTTTGAATTTTCCTTCCTTTCTTAGGATTTTTCCTTTTTTCGAAATTTCTTTTTTAAAAAAAAAATTTGGCAAAACATTTGGAAAATCTTTTGACACGAGAAAACATGATGAAGCCCAGGCCTCAGAATTCTCCTTGGATTTTTCTTTTCTTTCATTGGTTGGATATCATCACCGGGCTGGTTTGGTATACCCCATCATGCCCTCAAAATAAAGCTGGTAATTGTAATTGATATACATCAATCAAATTACATTTATTGGAATGGAAAATACGACTATCAAAGCAAACATCAACTCCTGACAAGCGATATGCAAAATGCGATAATTAAAGGGAAAGCAAATCCTGGAAAACATTAAAAGCGATAAGATTCCCGCGCAGGGGAGTGCAGAAAAGTAAACGTGTTACTCTTGTGGGCTAGCACCCATTTCCTCCGATGGTTCTTCGTTAATGGCACCTATAAGGAGATCATCAAATAAGGTCGTGATCCCTTCCATCTCATTATCTGGATCCTCTGTCTTTGAAGTTGTCGGGTCATCCACGATACCTCGGGAATCGATCATTCCTCCTTCATCATGCATCATTCTAGCAGGGCCGGGAAATGTCTTGCGAATATCGAGGAATAATGAGTTTTTCCTCTCTTGTTCATGTCTTCCCCCTCTTCCATGGTATCCTAATCCGGCGGAGCGAGACCTTCGAGGGGTTTCAATCGGATTCCGGATACCCTGTTCTTTTTTACCAAGTCCACGACCAGGAATAAAGCCATTTCCAACCATCACTCTTGCTACCATAACTGCTGCATTTGACACATCAGGGATGGGTGGTGTCGATCCTCGAGATGCATGAATAGTGGACACGAGCTCGAACGATTGGTAACTCGACTCCTCCCTAGGTTCCGGCTCGACATAAGGGATGGTCGTCTCATGATAAATCCGATGATCTTCCTCGCCATGAACAGTGACTAGCTTTCCTTTGACAACAAATTTCACGCTTTGGTGAAGACTTGATGGCACAGCTCCAGCATTATGAATCCAAGGACGACCTAACAGGAAATTGAACCCGGTAGGGATGTCCATTACCTGGAAGAGGACGTTGAACGTCACCGGACCTATTTGCAGATCAAGGTGGGTCTCCCCTATCACCTCTTTTCTTGTACCATCAAAAGCTCGGACGGAGGTCCTTGCAGCACTTATTTTTGAAGGATCTATTTTAAGGCGATGAAGAGTCGTCAATGGACAAATATTCAAGGCAGACCCATTATCAATGAGTACTCGAGTCACATGGGAAGCCCTGCACTTGACTGATATGTATAACGCCTTAGTATGTCCCCTCCCCTCAAGAGGGAATTCTTCATCAGAAAAGGCTATTAAATCTTTGAGAAGAATCGACCCTACAAATTCCTCCAACCTGTTTACCTCGATCGTCTCCGGTACATGAACTTCACTCAAGACCTTCATTAGAGACTTTTGATGTGTAGGAGACGTTTGCAAGAGTTCAAGTAAAGAGATTTGAGCAGGCAATTTTCGCAACTGGTCGACCACGTTATACTCACTCGCTTTGATTATAGCCAGAAATTCTTTAGCCTCTTCATCAGTAACTGGCTTTGCAGGTTGGGCATTAGTTTGAGCATAGGTCCGACCGGACCTTGTAATTAGGTCAACATCTAGCTCGTATGACCAGGGGACGGCTTTGTTATTGTTGTACTGATACAACTGGGGCACCTCAATTATTATCTCCTCATCAGTTGAAGGCACTTCCACTAACAGTCCTTCGTGGTCGGAGGCGTCCTCAAGTGAGGGCATGTCCTCGATCAACGGCTCTGGTTCACTCTTTTCAGTACTTAGCTCAGCAAATTCTTTCCCCCAATCAATGATGACTTGAGAGATAGTAGACACTACTCCAGTTTGGTCAGCATACCCGATCATGCCAGCCTTAACCATTTCTTGAACCCTTTCCTTCATGGTAGGGAAGGGAGGATTCTCATCTGTCGGATAGTAACCAACTCTAACTAATCCGCTGTAGATATCTTTGACAGACATCTTCAAGTTCATCTTTTTGCCAGCATTGAACTCAAAGATTGCATTCACGTTTCCCTCATGTTCTGGCAACGGATTCTTCTTGACATTCGGTTGGGTGGCACGGAAAGAAAATGCCTTAGTATCCAATAAATTTTGGATCTTGTGCTTCAAAGTCATGCATTCATCAGTTGAATGGCCCACCTCTCCCATATGATATTCACATTTTTTGGAGGGATCATAATTGGAGAATTTTTCAGCATTGGGTCGCTTTGGTTCGTGAGAGATCAATCCCTTCTTCTGGAGTATCAGCAGGACCTGAGATAAAGGACCAGGAAGAGGAGAGAACTGCCTTTTGGTGACTTGCCGCGGTGCATGCATTCGGCCTCCATCTTGCGGATTCCCGGGGACACGAACAATCGGAGGCCTACTAGGGGCTGCTTGCGCATATGCAACATTATCTTCAGTGGTCGGTTCTTTGTCTTTCCTTGCAATAAATCTTTTGCCTATAGGGGTTGGTTCATTAAACCATCCATCTCTCAGCCCTGTCTCAATTTGTTCACCCACTGGGATGAGTTGATTGAAGTTCTCAACATACGTGCTGGCCATCCGATTACGAAACTCGAATGGGAGGGTTTCGACAAACAACTTCATCAGTTCTTTGTCCGTGGGTTCAGGAGTGATTTGGGCGGCCAGATTTCGCCACCTTACGGCATATTCTTTAAACGACTCACTCCTCTTTTTCTCCATTCGTTCGAGATCCTCTCGTGACGGTGCAATGTCCATGTTGAACTTGTATTGCTTGAGAAATGCATCGGCCACCTCATTCCAAGTGTCGAGGAGGTTTATGTTTTTCATAATATACCAATTCAGTGCAGGCCCGACCAAACTCATTTGGAATGATTGGATCATAAGGGGCTCATTTTTGACATGCTGAGCCATCCTTACATGGTACATCTGCAGGTGAGCTTTTGGGCAAGAAGTACCATCATACTTCTCGAACTCCAGCATTTTAAACTTGTTTGGCGTCTTAACCTTCTCATAAACAGACAGGTCAATTGGAAGTGAGTTCTGCGATCCTTGCAATTGTTTCACTTTCTCTTCAAGTTTCGCAAGGCGTTCACCTTGCTCCGTCTTAGGAGTGCCGTCAGACTTGGCTTTCTCGGCAGTGATTGGAGGTATGTCATCCTCCAATTCAGGCATGTCATCATCAACCATCTGGACCTTCCTTGCCTGCTTTGGGATTATTAACTCAGGTAGAGCAGGTGCAGAAACGGGATTCACCCGGAGAGATTCGATTTGGGCAGTCATAAGTTGCATAGATGTAAGCAACTGTTTGAGCTGATCTTCCATGCTGGTAATACGATCACGCATCTCGGTTTGGTCAGCCATTTTAGCTCTTGATCGTGTAATAATAGGCGAACGTGGTGGATCCGTTACCACCTATAAGAAAAGGGGTAATGTAAGAACCAATGACAAAATAGGAAAATGGCCCATGACAATGGTCTAAACGCCTGATTTTATTAAAAATTTACTTGAAATATAAAGTCAAATTTCCCAACAATGAACTAAAAATTGAAATTCAACTCCCTAAGCATTGAACTAAAAATTGAAAGCATTGAAGTGGAAATTGAAATAAAGATCCCTAAACATCAAAAACTCAAAACATTTCATTTTATATGCTTTCGGGATCCCAACGTCTTGCGAAGCTTCTTATTTTCAGCTTCAAGCATTTCCACTTTCCGCTTAAGATGCTCAATTTGTGCTCGCTGAGTAGGCTTCTCAGTCACATCAGGGACCACCGGACGTAATGCAGCAGGAATCCGGTGTTGTTGGATGTAGAATGCCGATGCATGGTGGACCTCCTCCTTGCCTTTCAGTCTCTTGGGCACCAAAATCTTTTCTAGATGGCATTCATTCCATGCATCAATGATCGTTTGGACCTCGTTGAAATAATCATAGTCCGTACGAACAAAACGAACTTGGAACAATTCCGTCTTGAGGGGCGGAGGGACTTCTTGAAGAGCTCTGTACTGACGGGCCACCCTATATGGGTAGTAGGAGGTAGCACCAGAAAGGCCCAGCAACGGGATCGGCTCATCATACTTGTGAGAGAAACGAGCTTCCTCAACATGAAGCCATTTAGTATGCCATAGGAATGCCTTGGGCCTAGGATTTCTCAAAAAATTAACCCAACGGGCATATTGTTTATTTGGGGAAAAACGTTCCAAAACCGCAAATTTTTGTATGGGGTGCCTTAAATCATCAATTTTAAATTGTTTCATTAGGTGCCCAAAACCTTTTATGTGCGAGAAAAACCATATTTGCAAAAGTTCAGGGAGGGCGCGCATGGTCTTTTCTTCATTTTGTTTGAAACGGTTCAACGACAAGAATGTTTCGGCTAAAACCATATTAACATAATTTAACCCATTGCAAACACGATTAACCACCCCGGAAATTGAAGGATTAATAGCATTTCTTCGATAAGGAAAACGATTAGTCCGAAAAATGCTAATATGAAGATCCTAGCTTTTGAAATCATTGATTGACTTGCAAAACACTCTTCCAAAAATGAAAATGGGCATGCAAAACAATTGGCTTTGACAACCTTCCTTACTCTTTCGGTTTCGATTTCTAAAAATTGTGATAATTCAGAAATAGAATCTATACCGATAGGTGGTCTAACAAGTTCCTTTTCCAGGGGCATTCCAATGGCAACACTATATTCTTCAAGCGTTGGAGTCAGCTCGAACTCACCAAATATGAAGGTGGAAGTTTGTGGACACCAGAAGTGAGGGAGTGCTTGTATTACACCAGAGTGGACGTTGATCTCTACCAGTGGGAGAAGTCGGGGGATCCTAGCTTTCACATATCTCATGCCATCTTGATCTAGCTGGTCCAACCACATCTTGAGCTCTTTTTTGGGAGTGGAAATGAATTGTACGTCGGTTTTCCCCATTGCATATAAAACAAAACTGACGACGAAACCTATTGTCATGGGCCGACAAAAATTACAATAAAGTAAGTAAATTGCAAAAGTTTAGACAACTTACTTTCACCGGGAAGATGACAATCACATAGACACATCGCATGAGACGTGAGGCTCGATTTCTATCTAAAAGGCTTAACAAAGTGGAGCTAAGAGGGTGATCTGACCGTTGCAGTCTCGCATTAACGTCAGGTCCTCTTAACTCCGGGCTCAGTCGAATGGAATGTCCAATAGTCACGCAGTCTCGCGGATATGGACAAAACACATTTCGACACCATGAAAAACTTTCGGGGAAGAGAAGGTCAACCTCTACATAGCAATCTCGCTTTAGAGGAAGAATACTTCTCAACACCATCCTAGAAATCCTATCGCAGCCCAGGTTGGACCGCAGGTTGTGTGTGCAAATAGTGTGGTGCTAAAGCAATAAAGCATGCACAACAATTTAAATGCAAACAACACTTCTAATTGGAAAAATAAATCATTCATCCCACACCTCAACCTGCACGACAAATGTTAGCAAAGACTACTCCCCTTATACCTCCCATCTGCAAGAACATTTAACACCTTAAAAATGTTGGGGACGTACCTGGGATCCTCGCTGCCAAACAAAAACATTTTTCAAAGGAAAAGAAAAATTGGCCTAAGTCCACTAAGTGTTTTAACACAAGTCCCCAGCGGAGTCGCCAAGCTGTCGCGACCTCCCCGAAGCGGGTTTTGTACCACCTAAGGGTTCGACTAATGGATTGCTAAGCCTAGACTTAACTCGGGCTCTCCCAAGCCCATACCAATTCGCGACTTAGGTTTGAGTTCTTACATGCAAATGATTTTCAATTAGGAGTCGCCACTAATCTATTTTTGGTGGGTCGATTAGAAACCCAAGTAAAGTAGTGGGAGATTTACTTTACTCCTACGAACCAGAGATTATGGGTACGGGGACTTGGTTACATTAGATTTCTCTAATGCCCTTTCGGTACCTTTTCTTTTTGTTTCAAAAATATTTTGCTGGCAGCTTGAATTGATTTTAATTTATCTTCCTAACATATGAGGTGATCATGCGGGTGCGCAAACCACCAATTTAACACCCAGATAAAACAGTGAATAAATTGCAAAGATTTACCTCAAAGCAACGAAAGCACCTGCGTGGTTAGATCAAAATCCACATCATCAATCTTAGATGTGATTTCTAATTAACACGCAATTTCTTTTTCTTCTTTTTTTTGGTTTTCACTTTATTTAATGGGAGCTTAATCTATATGCAATGCAGGCTAGTAATCTAATATGACATGATATGACATAATAACATGGCCTAAACTACATGATGCAAATGAGATGTTTTTGCGTTTTCTTAATAAGCATGCAATCTATTCTAAATAATTAATTTATTCAAAGACAATTTTTAGGTATTTTTCATGAAATTCGAAATTATGATTGTTCCACGATTAAATGTGCAATCTACTTAAAAACTATTATCTAGAATTAAATTACGTGCAGTCTTACTCTAAAATGCAATGACATGCAAATAATGCCTTAATTCTACATGAATTATGCATGATGGTTTTTTTTCTCTTTTTCATGATTCGAAATTAAAACTAACACATAATTAAACGTGCATTTCGGATAATAAACAAAAAAACTAACAACCTAAATGAATGCATTTTTTTTGTTTTTTATATTTTTAAATTCGAAATAAAATCCCTATTCTAGATATGCAAACTAACAAAAAAAAATACTCTAGAACCAATTGAAAACCTAATTCAAATATCTTTTTGATTTTTCTTAGTGATTTTCTAAAACAAGCATTAAATCCAACAAGCAAGATATTCAAACAAATAAAGGATTAAAATAAACGAAAAAAATAACCCGTTGTCTCACGGGTCAAATTA